>OX104112.1:10870494-11470494 GCA_944474755.1 Limnoperna fortunei
TGGAGAAGGAGCAAATTCAGCATGGCTATTAGTAAGTATTTTGTCCATGAACTCTATCATTTGCTTTTGCTTTTCAGGGTGTCGTTTGAGATTGTTGTCTAAAGTTTTAGCTCTATTGAATGCTTGAGTACGATTGTTAGGAAGACGCTTCCTGTTCTCACGAAACGGCAAAGGTGCCGTCCAAGATCCATGCTCATCCGTGAAGCTTTGTTGTGACATCATGGAAAGGAACTGCTTATCCTCTATTGATAATCCAGGTTTGTTATCATCTTGAGTTCTCCTAAATAAAGGTTCCTCGCTTGCCTTTATTTCATTCATACAAGGTTCAAGAGAAGTTGTACGCCCATCTTTGAGTGTGAAGGTTTTCATAACTGACACTGTATCGTGTTCATGAGTTACTGATAAACAAGATTCTCCTATTATTACCCAACCCAATCTGATTTGTTGTCCATATGGAAGGTGGGGTGGTCCAAGTTTCTGATCGAGCACATGGTGAGCAGCTAATAAATCTCGTCCGATTAACAACATGATGTCTGCATCGTCGTGTAAGTCTGGAATGAACTTTGCGATTGGTTTCAAATGAGAATAACTTAGAGCTACATCACGTGAGGGAATTTCACTTCTGTTATTCGGTATTTGTTCACACTCTATTAACGTTGGTAAGTTTAAGCAGCAACTTCCGTCGAATGACTCAACCATAAAATCACTGACTCTGCGTCCGTACTCAGTTGACTGTCCAGAACAAGAATGCAGAGAATACGGTAACTCAGGTCCTTGAATATCGAAGTGTTCGAAGAAAGATCTTGTAGCCAATGAACAGTTACTTTGTTCGTCAATAATGCAGTATAGAAGAAGACTGTTCGTGGGATCGTCCTTTGGGTACACAAGACACAATACAGTTTTGGCACAAGACTTGCTAGTACCTGTAGGATTCCTACATATCTTTGTACATTTCGTATTTAATTTTGGAATTTCTTCCATGCCATTATTACGTTCCTGTGACGGTGAGTAAGTTTGTTTAACCTTTGAACTTTGGTTGTTATTACCATCTACATGCAATGCTGTTGGGTGTTTGTTTGATTTGCAAAGTTCACATACCGATACTGTTTGACAGTTTCTTGAGATGTGAGGTTTTTCACCGCAACACTTAAAGCATAACCCATGTTTCTTGAGGATGTCGATTCTTTCCTTTATTGGTGTCTGACGAAAAGCACGGCACTTGTTTAGCGTGTGGTTTGTCTTGTGTATAGGACATTCATGTACAGTCTTTTTACAGTCCTCTTCTACCGGAACTTCTGTCTTCCTGACTGACACACTAACCTGATTTGACTTGAATTGCGGGCTTCTTTTTAAGTTTGTTGTTTGTTGACCTTCATCATACAAGAACGACGGGTCATTCTTAATTCTTGCCATCTTCCGTATAAATTCGACAAACACAGAAAATGGTGGATATGAAGAAAAGTGCAGTTCTTTGTATCTGCTAGCCTCATTGGTCCATTTTTCTTGTAACTGATATGGAAGCTTAAGTACAATGGGATTCACACCCACTGATGAGTCAAAGTATGCGAAAAGCGAACTGTAAGTCACGTCACATTTGATTGATTGAATTTCAGTTACAATGTCAACAAGATCGTATAAACGTTTGTTTTCTCTATTACCAATCTTCTGAAATCTATGCAGTTTATTCTTGATTGAAGATTCTATCATTTCTGGAGAGGAGTATCTATCGTTTAGCCTCTCCCATATTAAATGCAGCGCATTTGATGTATTGTTGAAATTGGCTGATTTAATGCTTAACGCAAACTTTGATGATTCTGGTCCTAGGTATCTTACAAGAAGATCAACTTGTTCTGAGTCGGTTAAATCTAATCGCTTGGCTGTGTCTTCAAAGGATCTTTTCCAGGATGCAAAATGCTCAGGCGTATCATTGAATTGATACATTCCAGACAATAACATATCTTTCTTTAACAACAATTTGGTAAAAGTCTCAGCATTATTATAACTAGGTATGTGCCCAAAGGAAGTATCACATACTTTTGAGGGTTGTTCATTTGGCTGATCTTGCACTACATGTTGATCATGTTGATAATTAACAAATTCTTTAACTCTCTCTTGTTGGATTTGTTCCAAGTCTCCCTCTGATTCATCTTCACTTGATCCTTCCAGGTACTCTTTAAGTACTTTATTTGATTCTGCGCACTGTTTAAATTCTCTCTCTGTGTTGAGAAGTCTCATATCGGCTTCTATTTGTGCCTTCTTTTTAAACAGTTCGGCTTCCTTTTTGGCATAGTTCATACGTACTTTTAATTCTTCTTCCTTAGCCTTCTGGGATATGTATTTAGCACTCAACTCTGAATCGTTTGATCTTACACTTGAATGTTTTGACCTTTTTGACCTCAAACTGATAGACTTTTTCATGGATTTTGCTTTTTCACTTTTAACTGGAATGTTTGATTTATCAATGTCCTTAGCAGTAGGTACTAAAGATGGATTCTGCATTGAAGAAGACTGTTGATCATGATGAACTTCCGCTTTAACTTCAACAATTGTATTGTCCAGTGCGGAATTTGTTGTTTCAGAATTTGGAACATCGTTTGCTGAATCAAGTTGCAGAAATGATTCGACTAAGTGGTTAAACACTTGTAGTTTAGCGTTGTTTGCACTAACTTCTTGTTCGCAATCTGTATTCCTTGTCGTTTTCAAATATCTGATAAACAGTTCTGATGTTCGTCTATATTGTTCTAGTTTTTGGGAAACATGTATACTAACGTCAGAGAATGAGTACAGTTGTTCTCTGACACCATCTATCATGGCTGCTGTGTCATTGTTTACCTTGTCTAAAGAGTCTTTGTATTTCTGTTTCGTTTCAATGTATGTTTCCATGGCTGGTCCTGATAAGGGGCGATTCTGTCTTAGGTCGTACGAGCTTGTGCAGGAGTCTGACCATCTATCTGTTTCACTGTTGGCGTCCATGTTCCGGGGAACCTCAAGTTGATCTGGATCAAGGATTTTGTACTGTGCAATTTCAATGTTTATTGCTATTCAAAACCCCCGGAGAGGGTACAAAACTACAAAGACAAAAAACACAATCATAAGTAACAGTGTCACAAACCAAAATACAAGTTATATGAGAATACAATTAGCAAATCTTAATGAGGCAAAATACAGCCGGTTGTAACATGTGTAAATTATAAAAATATTAATCAGTGCAAAACAAATGACTCGCATGTACTTGTATGACTTTACCATGGAAACAGTTTATCAGTGTGTAAAGTTTAAAGAAACTATGAAAACCTGCAAAATTGACATACAATTTTATGTGTAAAATACATATTATACAAATCTATACTGTATACTCTCTGATTAAATTGTAATGTGTGAATAAATGTACATACAAACATAGATATAACATGGTATTTTATCAGTGTGTAAAAATGCAAGTCTCTAGAAAACAATCTATAATAATTACAGACTTATAATGCATAACAAAATGACTGCAAAGGTTTAATTAAGACAAAGTTTATCACCAGTATGTATCAGATACATCCACATCTCAGTCAAATACAAAACTATAAGTTATCTTAGAGGTTAATATTTAGGACGTTCAACATTAGAACGAATAGGACCTGTGTACACACTTAAACTTACACAACCAAATATCGTAGGGGCTTAGGAAGTAAGCGAAACTAATTATAATAACTAATAAATGGACAAAAACTTACTCCATGGGGGATCAACACCTGAATTTACAAAATATATCGTGAAAAATTTGTTGGCGTCTCTTGCCGGTGACCATGAAAATTAACAAAGATTCTATTAAAAACTCAACACCGGACCGGTGCCATATGAAACCCGATCCGATTCCGGAAAACAAAAATTTACAAAATCGGGGACAGCACAATCATAACTCGTAAATTCAAATCACCAACTGATGTCGGCAAATCTTGTTGTACATTATAGTTTCCTTTATTTTAGTGCAACACATGTAAAAGTAAATGCCTAATTTAACTGACTGAAATGATACATTTTATTTATAGCTAATGACACATGTGCTTGTGTTAACGTGATACATCGTAAATCGTAAAATTAATGGGAGGAAATTTTCACATTATCTAATCAGAATAGATGTTATATCCAGTGTGGTATTATTATGACTTACGGTTTATAGGAATGAGGTGAGTGTGCAAGTTTCTAAATCAAATAGAGAATAATACAGCTCATCAATGATTTTAAATGTCAAAATAAATAAAATGAAGATGAAATCTGTCAAATGTTATATCATGCTTGAAGGACCCGTTTTTAAACAGACTTGTACCATTTCAGTGGGTACTAATCGTGCTTCTCTAATCGCCAACCTGTTCTTCTTCTCTTATTGAGCTACTTGAAAACCTACCGCAGAAAATTTCTACGGGCCAATTGTTCATAGATAGCAGGGGCCTCGGTGGCTGAGCAATTATAAAGTAAATAATGTATTATTAATTACGTTGCTGTCAACACTAATGTTGGGGCTTGGAAAGAAGGGTGTGCTCGACTCCAATCTTAAAACCTTTTTTCTGTTTTCACCGGTACTCCGGCATCCACTCCAATATTTGGCTGAAAAATTTCTGAATGTTGCGGTGAACAAAAATTCATTCACCATTTCTGTTTGTAAACAATTTCTCATTTTTTCCCTTTTGTTCTATCAGATTTTCTTCAGTTTATGTGTGTTGTTTGTTTTATTGTTCTGGCCAGGAATATAGCTGAAATAGTACTCGCCGTCCGTCCTTCCATCCATTCATCCATCGATTTCCGTTTCTCACAGAAGATAACAGGGGCCTCGGTGGCCGAGTGGTTAAGGTACTTCGTCTCCTATTGATCACCTGATCTGTCAACACTGAGGTTTCGGGTTTCAGTTTCACTGCGAGCAGGGTGTACTCGACTCCAATCTTAATTGACAATGGTTGCCAGTTTTCCGATCCAATAAAACTATACGCCCTGATATAGCTAAAAAATTGCTGTAATCAGCGTTAAAAACTATTCAAACAAACAAAAAAAAAACAAACAAACAGAAGATAACACGTCAAACTTGTACTATCCCCTTGTGACACACTGGAATCAAGTATTGTTTACTGTAAACATATATCTCTGTAATAAAAGTATTGTGTACTATCGGCACGTCAGACTTGAATACAATTATTTTGTACTGTTTACAAATGTAACGCTGGAATAATAGTTTTGTCACATTAGAATAAAAGTATCGTTTTCTATCGGTTCTTGTCACACTGCAATAGAAGTATAGTGAACTACCGCACGTGTCACACTGGAATAAAAGTATTGTCCACTGCACAGTACACATATGTCACATTGGAATGTAGGATTGTGAACTATCGGCACATGTCACACTGGGGGCGTCGGTGTTCGAGTGATCAAGGTAGTCATCTGCTATTGATCGCGTGGTCTGTCAACACTGAAGGCGCAGGTTCGAATCCCACTACGGGCAGGTTGTAGTCAACTCCAATCTTAATTGAGATGGATTGCCAGTTTTCCTATCGCAGCTCTTGATTTTTCTCCGGGTACTCTGGCTTCCTCCTTGACGCGCAATGATATTGCTAAAAGTTGCGTAAAACACCATTCAAACAAACAAACAAACAAACACGTCAGACACGTCAATCTGTAATTAAAATATTGTGAACTGTCCACACATGTCACACAGAATAATAGTATTGTGTACTATCGACACATGCTATATTGGAATATAAAGTATTGTGTAATTTCCGCTCATGTCACACTAGAATATAACTATTGTGTCAACACATGTCACACGGAATACAAGTGGTCGGTATTGTTAAAACATGTCATATTGGAATAAAAAAAGTATGTAGTCTTCACAGATGTCACGCAGAATAAAGTATTGTGTACCGTCGGCATTATAACAATTAACAAATTTCCGTTCATTTTACGCAAGAAGAAAAGTATTGTGTATTGTCCACACATGTCACACTGGAATACAAATATCGCGTAGTAAGCGAACAAGTCAATCTTGAAAGTCGTTGTGACAATTCTGTGTTTAGTTACATGAATGTCAACATTTCTCCTTCATATCAATTGTCTAAATAATGAGAATGAGAACAACATACGAGAAGACATTCTTTATTTTCAGAAGACAAAGTGTGAAAAATTATTACCAGACATTATTATACACCACACTATATTAGCTATAACAACAATGTATTTTCATTCTTCAGTCAAATGCTTTATCAGTTTGCAAAGTTTATTTCATTGAAGCAACACTAACACGGACATTGTCCAAATATGACAAGAACGGCATGCCATAACCATAACAAATAACATAATGTTCAACATTTACATCTCTTGAATAAGTATCAGTAGATACAAATTTGTTACGTATTATTTACAAGAGAACGCCAAAACCGACTTTCCATCATCGTTAGTCACAAACAAAACGTGATACTTTTTACTAAATGCCAGACCGTACGGTTGACTAAATTTCTTATCACTGTCCAATATGTTGTAAATGACGTTTCCGTCTGGCGAAAGTCGATGTATATTATTTGAGTCTCTACATGCAATGTACAAGTTACCTCCCCTGTCAGTAGTCACAGCTTCAGTTCCTTTGAAGTTCTCAGGTTTACATGTAAAACATACTTCTCCACTGAGTTTGACACATTCTACTGTGTTATTGGTATAGTCAGTATAGTAGACACTATCCTGTGGACCCGGATGTAGGTAGCCAATGTCACCACCACCAGGTATAGTTATTGTAGTTATTGTCTTCCCTTGTTTACTGAGGATGTAAATCTTCCCACCACGACCACTAGCACAGATCATATCCCTGACAACAGATATACCCCAACACACACCAGGTACAGGATGTGTACCACCGGACTCCATTGATTTTATGTCAACAAACTGTATTGACTCCTTGAGAGGCAGGGATACTACAGCTTTATCTTCACCTGGTATAATAGCAATACCCCATGGTCCACTAGATAACGTACAATCCTGCAGGTATTCACCACGGTCACTGTATACCAGTAACTTTCTACTACTGTTACAGAGTAGTAGACGGTTGTCGTCTGTCACAGCAATACTGGTTATCCAGACACCTTCGGTAGATTTAATATCAAATTTCATGTCAAAGTCGAACTTTGTTGGCATCTGGATTGTTGTCGGTAAAACCTGAGCTTGTTTTGATTTGAATGCTTCATACTTGATCGGACACGGTGTAGACTCAATGTTTACTGACCCAAAGGATTCGATTCCGAGTTGTCCCTCTGTTGACTGTTTGAACGAAATTTTTGAAGTAAACGTCGATGACATGATTTCTTGCATTTTAAGATCGTAATCTGAAATTTTCCTTTTGTACGTGTTTAATAAAATAAATAGTTGGTTGTCTGATCCGTGTTTTGACACAACATTTAATTTGTTGGTAACCTCGTCAACAGATTTCATCATTTCCGATAATGTGTCCAAATCGGATTTAATTTGAGTCACGCATTTCGTCTTTAAGGACTCGATTTCAGATATGACTTTCTTATCCAGATTATCCAGGTGTTCCAAAATTTTACATTTTATCCGTGACACATTTCCCAGCACATCTACTTCTTCATCATTTAGACTCTTTAAATTCTCATCGCGGTAACTTATAAGCTTTTCCAAAGTTACACGCATGTTTGATACGGTACCGAATACATCTTCCAACATTGGTGATCCTCGTACAGCTTTTGAAGCAACGTTTACAGGAACAATTTTTTGACATGTACGGTGTATCTCTGTCATACAGCAACGACAACATAGAGAGTCATGATCCACGCAGAACAAATCAAGCACCATTTCTTCGTGTTTTGTACAGGAATTTTTTACTGATAATGTTTCCATGGGTAACGATCCAGAATCTATTAAATGATGAGAGACAAAAGCTTTGAAGGAGCTATGAGCATCCACACAGTCCTCACAGAGGTTTTCTTCACAGTCAGTACAATACTTTATGGCCACAACGGATGACAGTTTCTTACGTGAGCATGGATCACAAATAGTCCTAGACGACGCCATGATTCCTGAAAATATGTTAAATATAGTATAAAAATTTTCTGAAGTAAAAACAAAGTACAGTTCACAAACTGTTGGTCAAATTTTAATCTGAAAACCAACTCAAATCAGTCAAAAGTGATCAGAAATGTAATTGCTGAACAGAAATACTTACTTTATCACATCATGATAAAAAAAATCGAAGTTTTATCTTAACGCACATTAAAATAACATCGAGTACCAATATCGATACTTTAAAAATGTATGATCGTGTTTAACGTTAAAAAGGGGGGTGGGGTGGAGGGGTTCCATTAACAGGTTAACAATTTTTTTCCCCGGAACATATGACAGTGTATTTAAAATAATAATAACAGATACCAGTAATTTACATGAGAAAACAGAAATCAGTGGATTTAAAAATCGAAAATACAGATAACAGCAGAATTGATAAATTTAGAGGGAATAACAGAGAAAAATCTGTAAAACAGTTAACAGTGTTCTGTCTATTGACAGCAAACAGAGTTTCAGTATTATTATTATAACAGTTAACAACAATGTCAATTTTTAAGAAAACAGATAACAGCTTAAGGTTGAAAAACAGTTAACAGGTGGTTTATTTTCTAAAAAGCAGTTAACATTCGTGAAAAAATGCCCAAAACACACCAACTGAAAAGATCTTGCCCCCACCTTAAAACTCACTACGTAAACTGTTCCCGGGGTTGGAAGCATTGCTAATTAAGGTTGTAGCACACCGGTTGGCAGTTAGGATCTTTTAGTACTCAAACTTGGGTATTAGTTTGTTTGTTGTTTGTTTGTTTAATGGTGTTTAAGTCCACTTTAGCAAGTTTTCAGCTATATCATGGAGTAAAGTTTTTTATTGGGGGAGGGAGCCGCTGTACATTGGAATAAATCCCCGACCTCGGTAGGAAAACTTGCAATCCTTGTCAATTAAAATTGAAGTCGAGTTTTTTTTTATTGTTTCTGATTTGCTGTTTAAGACAATAGCATGAGGTGTGGCTTTTTACCTCAGTCCGCAAACATGAGGTGTGGCTTTTTACCTCAGTCCGCAAACATGAGGTGTGGCTTTTTACCTCAGTCCGCACACATGAGGTGTGGCTTTATACCTCAGTCCGTACACATGAGGTGTGGCTTTTTACCTCAGTCCGCACACATGAGGTGTGGCTTTTTACCTCAGTCCGCACACATGAGGTGTGACTTTTTACTTCAGTCTGCACACATGAGCTGTGGCTTTTTACTTCAGTCTGCACACATGAGGTGTGGCTTTTTACCTCAGTCCGCACACATGAGGTGTGGCTTTTTACCTCAGTCCGCACAAATGAGGTGTGGCTTTTTACCTCAGTCCACACACATGAGGTGTGGCTTTTTACCTCAGTCTCCACACATGAGGTGTGGCTTTTTACCTCAGTCCGCACACATGAGGTGTGGCTTTTTACCTCAGTCCGCACACATGAGGTGTGGCTTTTTACCTCAGTCAGCACACATGAGGTGTGGCTTGTTACCTCAGTCAGCACACATGAGGTGTGGATTTTTACCTCAGTCCGCACACATGAGGTGTGGCTTTTTACCTCAGTCAGCACACATGAGGTGTGGCTTTTTACCTCAGTCAGCACATATGAGGTGTGGCTTTTTACCTCAGTCCGCACACATGAGGTGTGGCTTTTTACCTCAGTCCGCACACATGAGGTGTGGCTTTTTACCTCAGTCCGCACACATGAGGTGTGGCTTTTTACCTCAGTCCGCACACATGAGATGTGGATTTTTACGTCAGTCAGCACACATGAGGTGTGGCTTTTTACCTCAGTCCGCACACATGAGGTGTGGCTTTTTACCTCAGTCAGCACACATGAGGTGTGGCTTTTTACCTCAGTCCGCACACATGAGGTGTGGCTTTTTACCTCAGTCCGCACACATGAGGTGTGGCTTTTTACCTCAGTCAGCACACATGAGATGTGGATTTTTACGTCAGTCAGCACACATGAGGTGTGGCTTTTTACCTCAGTCCGCACACATGAGGTGTGGCTTTTTACCTCAGTCAGCACACATGAGGTGTGGCTTTTTACCTCAGTCCGCACACATGAGGTGTGGCTTTTTACCTCAGTCCGCACATATGAGGTGTGGCTTTTTACCTCAGTCAGCACACATGAGGTGTGGCTTTTTACCTTAGTCCGCACACATGAGGTGTGGCTTTTTACCTCAGTCAGCACACATGAGGTGTGGCTTTTTACCTCAGTCAGCACAAAGATGTTACAAACTATCCCAAACACTCTCAAAATATGACAATGTACACTCTCTGTACGTTTCTAATTGTTATTGTGTAGATATGAGATTATTAAGTTCTTCATCAAAGCATATAGTAATTCCGCTTTCCGATGACGATTATTTATGAGAATAAATAAATAAAATAATATCAGACCCTCGTTTTAACTATCAAATTATCTACAATCAATGATAGTTTTTTTTTATTAATATCGACTGATCAGCTGTACGAGTTTTTTCTACCGGACTGACACATGGATGGTACTGCCAGATTTGAAAAAAGACCGCAGCGAGTGTAATTTCTATTGTAAATTGAAAATTTACTCTACTTCTTCTAGACAAGCTAAGGCATGTACATGTAACAACATTAAAATGTACTGGACGTGGGTATTTGGTAAAACGTTTCGGAATTTTGATAATAAAAGCTCTACCACATCTGCATTATTTTGATTTTAATATATTTTGGGTTTGAGCGCCACTGGTTAGTCTTGATTGGAGGAAATGGCGTCTGGCGTAGTTAATTGAACAGCATTGTTATCGTTATGAAATTTTATATTCTAAAGAACCTATTGATTCTTATTGGCTTGCACTTACTGACAGAAATTATACAAAATATGTAAAATAATGTTTTTCCTCAATAAGACGGCATACTGGATTATATTTAACTGCTGCTAGGCAACGAAGTAAGTAAATGAACCATTCAAAATTAACATTTTTATAAATGCAACACAGAGGGTTCTTAATGGTACAAATATGAACAATTTTTGAATGTGGGCCAAAATTGGCCCCTATCATACATAGTACTTTCCGAAGAAAAAGGAAATGAGACGATATAAATACCGCGCAGTGAATATAAAAAAATATGAGTGCCGCTTAACGCATCTGATTAAACGAGTGCGCGGAACTTGTTTTATTTATTATATAGATCAAAATTGTTTTCGTCAAATTTTAATGCTAACCTACATTTTGTGAACGGCGGATGAATATCTGTACACTACAAAACCAACTGTAACATGACCGCCTTTATCTGGATCAGGACGCCAGCTAACTTATATTTGGTTATGAACAATCAATATCGAAATCCCATAGTCACGTGGTTCAGTTGGGGTGGGGGGGGGGGGTAAGATCGACAGGTATCATGTCTTTCCGTCGAGTATTGTCGGAAGATCAAAGAAAAAAATTACAATTTCCATTGAATTATTTTTACAGTAATTAAAATTGTTTCAAAAGATTTGCAATTACCCGTATTCCAAACTAACATTCATGTGCATAAACATTGTTTAATTTTTATACCATTTTTCAAAATTTCATTAAGCTTTTTTAATTTATGTTAATTATAAGGACTACAAGTATTCTATAAGTATCTAAATATAACCTGCATTTAAAAAAAAGTTTTACATCAAAATGTTTAAATATTAAAATTAATAAAAATCAATATCGTTTGTGACTTTCTCTTATTATAAAGATATATATTTTCCTTGTTTGCTTTTGCATTTTTTCCGCTGATTTTTATTGATTTAGACGTCTTTTTTGATAACATACCTTTTTTTAAAATCCAATTTTCGTATAAAAATCATTATCTAAATTATTACATTTTCGCGGCTTATTATGTCGGTCTTTTATTGGTCTTTCATTTTTACCTTTCATCAAAGTAAAGTGTCAGGTAATAAAAAAGCAATAAACAAGGCACATTTAGTATACAATTACATCACAGAAATAGCTCTTACTTCCCACCACGCCTCGTTCTCGGCGAATCTCGCGCAAGAGTTTGGGATTTCGAAATCGTCTTTGGTAGAGAAACTGGTAATCAATACTGTTCAGAGATAATTTTTACCAAAAGGTAATCGTATGTTCTGTACATTAAGGTTTCAGAGAAGATCTATTTTAACACATGTTACTCCATAACATGAAATTATATAGTTTTATCTAAACAATTAAAATTGGTATATCACACTTGAGCCTTGGTTACAGTGAAGAATGATTCACTCGGATTCAGAACCACTGAAATTTAATGGTAAAATACGCTTAAATTTTTTCTTTGAAAGTTCCATTCACTACTGGCTATAAAAATGACTGTAAATACCAGTTACAAGCGTTTCCCGTCTGTCACTGACTGAGATTGACTGCAAATGACTGCAAAAATGTCTGTAAAAGACTGTAAAAGTTGTGTCAGACAATAATTTTTACTGTTACAGTCATTTGATGTCTGTGACAGACATATTTTGTCTGTCACGGACATTTTTTCCGTTGACGCAGTCAAAATTTGTCTGATAAAACCCTAAGACGAAAAATGCTCACTACGTTATTAACATTTCTTACAATCTTGCTTAAAGACATTTTTAAGTATGTTTAAGCCACTTAAAAAAAATTTCATGTTGATCATGACGTTCAGAATAAATAGGAAGAGGTCACCGGATTAACCCGTGAAAACATCTAGTTAGGAAAACTACAGACCTTTCAGTTATTGCTCGAATATCGCACACCTTGCTTGAAGAAACCCCAGGATTGACATGCTTTTTCAATAAAACTAGTTGTTTTCCGTTAATCCTCGTTCACCAAGGTTCCAGTCACACCAATTGAAAGAAATCAGAAGAGGTAGATGTTTTGTATTCAGTACAAGGTCATCTGCAGATTTTGTTTAAATGTAAACCAAATTAAAACAATATCAACAGATGACTTTATACTGAATAAAAACATGACCTCTACGTAATCGAAGTTGTTGCCGTAAGCATTGGAAAGTTTATACATGTATCTTTATTAAAACCTAATCACATGCTTGATGTTTGCTAATCATTTAAATTTTAGTAGCATTTTGATTTAATTGTTACGCGTTAGGAAACATTGCTTCTTACGATGTAATTCTTAACTTTTGCAAGAGAGTCGACGACAAACGGATTTTAATGCTATAAGCTGTAAATCATTTGCAATTGCAGTAATATATTCTTCAAAAAAAAAGAAACTCATATCTACGTTTCTATTTTAAAATATGAATTTTTAATAATAATCAATTATAATTTAAAATGACAATTAAACCTTTTAAATGTACAGGCAATTTTAAACGGTTTAGCGTCTTTTCTTTAGATCTGGCATATTACCACATTATAAAAATTACACTTGAAAGTTCATACAACGTAAATTGCCGCGAAATTTTGAAAGCGCTTCCAACGGAAAGTTCGTGGTCTACTCAACCGTCTATCGGTAGCGTGTAAAAGGAACAGGTTTGAGGGTGTTACTCGTCAAAACGTAAACGTTATGCCATGCCGCGGTTGGATACTTCTACCAGAAACATCATTATCGGACGACTACAGGCTGGATAGTCCCAAAGTGAGGTTGCACTTACAGCGAATATGAACCAGGGTATCAGTTGCAGTCTACAGGCCCGATTCCAACATACCGGTACGACTAATGACCGTCTAAGAAGTGGTAGACCACGCATAACCACGGCACGTCACGATCAGTACATACGGATATTCTATTTACGGAATCGAAAAGTCACAGTAACAAAAACTGCAGTCGGGATACCTGGATTGCGAAGAATCAGCTCCCAAACTGTCAGAAACCGGCAACGACCCAACTTATACCCAGGATACAGTAATTTAGGTGCAGTTTTGACAGCTTTACATCCACGGGAAAGATTCAGACGTTGCAACAGGTTGATGGTTTGGGTATTCCAGAGCTGGCACATAATCTGGTTAAGGGACGATCGCGGTTCCTGCTACAGAAGTGTGATCGTAGAACACGTGTTTACCGCCGACTAAATGAACGATTCGCTCAGTCATGTGTCCAGGAAATGGATAAATTTGGCGGAGGTAGCGTCATTATATGGGCGGCGATCTAATATCAGTGCTTGTGTACGTACCACACAACTTAACGGCTCTGCGGTAGAGAGACGATATTCCTTAACCACATCTGCTTCCAATTATCGACCACCAGAGGGAATTATTCCAGCAGGACAATGCTAGGCCGCACAAAGCTGAACTAACCAAAGCCTTTCTTGAGCGGAATGACATTAATGTGTTGAATAGCCGGATGTAAATCCCATCGAACATCTATGGGAAACACTGGACAGAGATGTGCGCCAGCGCAAATCACCTCCGCAGACCCTGGATCAACTTTGACAGATGTTGGAAGAGGAATGGCAAAAAATAGTGTACGTGTTTTGATAGAGTCCATGCAGAGAAGATGCAGTGCTGGCTTCTCGAGGTGGTTACACACGTTACTAGCCTGCAGTTGTCCGGAAGTGAGTTTGAACTGAGATTTGTGATTTGTAGAGGCAATGACTGCTACTTTGCATACAACAAACATTTTAAGTGCATACCATTCATTAAATTGTAAAAATAAGATTTGAATGTCGCTCATTAAAATATGTAAAAACTCACTATGTGTTTCTTCTTGTGAAGAATTATTGTTTATATTACTAATCATCTTACTCTAGTATAGTAATCGTACGATACTTGCAAACAAAACATTATTTAAAAAACAAATCGTGCTTTTGCAGCTTAATATCTAAAAACTTAAATTTGCAATAATCTAAAAGATAAAATAGAATACAGTTGTCATTCTAGAAAAAAACTACATAACATAACATAACAACCTTGTATACTTATACTAATTTGTTGTCTGTTCAAATGTATATACCATAACAATGATGTTCGGTATTTTGTCATTACTTTCATTAAATTAGGTGTTTTGTTATTATATTCATTTATAATTACCATGTCAATTTCTCTGCTGGTGGAAGTATTTACCCGAAGTTATTGCAACTTGGTAGCTAATAAGCATTATGAAGAACACAATTTTAGAGAACAGTATACCGGCAATGACGTCATCCGGGTTATCAAGGTCCTCTGTTGCTACACGAAAGAACAATCTTGCAGCTGATATTTATGCTCCATGCAACATTCTTCAGAATACCCCGATTTGTCCTACGTTCAGTCAGAGGGTAATTATTACTTCAGAAATGGTGAATTGGCTAATATTCAGTTGATATTTCGGATAGTTTGACATCACCTACTACTAATAACTACTGTAATCAGGGCATGTAGAAACAAGACAGGAAAGAAAAAAAAATATGCAAAACCTGTGATATACTTATTACATCCACAGAATTCAAGAGCAATCTTACTAGTAAATAGTATTTTACTAAACCATTTGACCATCTGTACTGCTCAACTGAAAACGTAATCTTTGGGAATGAGTGTTCGCTTTGTGGACCGTAGTTTATTGGAGAAACACGACAGACTTTGCGGAGCAGTATGAACAAACATCGATAAGATATTAACGATCCTCAATATAGGAGGCTGTAGAATCAGTTGAATCAGCCAGATCATAATCGGTGTTTGTCCATGAACGTACGCATTATAGAAAACATTTACCGTCATACTTGTAGTCCCCTACTCAGCACACCGTTCCGTTTTTGGATCAGAGAACTAGGTACTGCAATGCCTTATAGTTCAATGATAACATCAAAGGTGTTGGTAATTTTTCCCCAGTCTAACATGCCATGGAGTGAATGCAATGAGTCTTTTTAACACCAATTCTAGGAAAAAAGGAAGCCATTGTCATAAAAAAATACAAATGTCCAACCACTAAAGGAAATTTGGTGTGTAAATGTTCCTCCGATAAGTATAATAACCTTCTTTCTCATCTTGACCATCCCCTGGGTTTACACTACATTCGTACCACTCTTTTCTCTACGCCCATGAACTGTTTAAAAATTCTTATGGATTATGCACTTGAAGTTAAAAGAATAGATCCATTTACATATAAATATAGATTGACAGGCATCATTTGCGACATAGCGTCTTTCCGTCTTTTCAAACATGTACGAATATAGCCACTTCTTGATGAGAATGAATAGAAACTTCTTCATATAAAATCCATAAAATCTTCAATTACAAACAAGCATTGCACGACCTGGACATTGACACATGCCTAAAGCAACCTACTGAATGCACTTGTTTTCATTATCCTTGCATATACAATCGCTGCTGATCTGAACATCATTGACCGCGAGAATCTCAGAAACATTATTTCTCGTGGTCAACAATCGTGAACCTCAACCAGTAGACTCGAATTTAAATTTCAAAACTGTTATGGATGCAGTCGAGGAATATGCTAGAGAATGAATTAAGAGAGTAAGGAACAAGACCCAGAACTAGCTGCACTGTCTAACTCGGTAAGACCAATAAGGTCTATTATTAGACATTGCATTAATGATCGACCTAAATCCGTATTCAAAGACGGGGATGCTATTAGGTGCCTCACTTCCCTATATGACAAGTATGTTGTCGCCACTGCAGACAAGGCTTCTACCAGCATTGTGCTTGTATGTAAGTCACATTACTATGAATGCCTCATTAAAGAACTAGGCATCAAGAATAATTCTGGTATTTCCACATACAAACGTACCACATTTGACAAAGATGAAATCCTGGCTAACCATAAGTCATTCATGACTTCTTTGAATATTAATTACGAAAAGGAGTCTGAAGACTTAGCATACTTGTATTGGATTCCAAAATTAAATAAAAATCCTTACAAGGAAGGATACAAGGCTCATCTACGTGCTCTACGACAGAGTTGTCAAAACGGTTCACTGAGATATTGTCGGCAATTAAAGAAATACTGCAAAAATACTGTGAAACTGTTTATTCGCGAAGAAATATTAATCACTAGTGAATTTTTAAAAATTCAAAAGAACTTTTGGAAAATTTAGAATAACGATCAAAGCTAGGTCCTTTAATGGTGCCTATAGATATATTGACGATATCCTTTCAATTAACAACCCGCAGTTTGCTGAGTGGCTTCCGTTGATATATTCTTCAGAAAAGAAAATTAAAGAAGCCACATACACAGTTTCATCTACATTATTTTTAGATTTACACCTCGAATATGACAACAGCGGTCATCTTAGCACAGAAATTTACGACAATTATAAATTAGGCAGCAATATTACAGTTTCTCTTGCATACGGTGTAAAATTGTAAAATAATATTCTCGTTTGAAAATTTGGTTGCAGATAGTTTTCACAATTTTTAAATTCAGTGTACAATGAAAGTGCCACGATAATTGTTGAATACACCTATTACTGACTAGTGGTATATGATATCCATCCATTGTCATCAACAAACTCACATACTACAGTTATGGAAGCTGGAGGTTTGACATGTAGTTACTATATTTTATTACCTTAATATATAGTAACTACTGAATTAAAAAGGCAACTTTGACATGCAAAAAAATTATATTTTTAGATCTTAATTCTACATGCAAACATTACATCAAACAAAGACTCAGAATACAGATAAAAATGAAAACTAAACCAGAAATTTCGAAATATTATTTTATATTGCTATTATTTTGCTGTATAAAATACTTCAAATACAACGTATATATATATATATATATATATATATATATATATATATATATATATATATATATATATATATATATATATATATATATATATATATATATATATATATATATATAGTGTATTGAATTCAACCTACTTATATTACAAGATGGTGTTATCTTTGTTTTATTTAACGATACAACCATTTATCTTTGTATGACTAAAATAGTTTGTAACAAGTTTTTGATTGACGCCATAAACTGCTACAACATATATTTTTTTTATAATTGCAAGGCAATAGAAATTATTAATGATTTTTGGTTAAAATATCCGACTAATAGTTCGGCAAGAAACAAAACTATAGATTTATTCAAATTTATCAAAGATAAATCAAGATTTTCTAATAAAGATTGAAATTTGATTATTATGCTTTTCTTGATATATTTCCTAAGCATATAAAACTCTTAAAGGACCTAAACGCCAAAAAAAAACGTTATAGATTCCTAAATATATTTATTCAATATATTTACAACTTTTACAACACTGTTGAAAACTTTATTTTAATGCAACTGTCATAATAATAAAGAGTTAAGTGATTAATCCATTATTATTTAAACTGTAGTGTCATGTTTAGCCTATGCCTCTGTAAGACCTATCCTCATTCTTGTCATGTAAAAAATAACACATACATGTATATATCAAAGGTAGTCATTATATGGATTTTAAAATTACTATAACAACGCCCAACTGCTCTTAGGTATATTGCATAAAGAGATGTGTCTAGAATTATTAGAACCCAGTTGGTAGAAATCAATGTTTTTAAATGATTCGAAACCTTCAACTGCAACTGAATCTGTATCTCAACCAACATAGACTGACATATTTGGCAGACTTTATTCATGTAATTTATATTCATTATGTGTTATTTATACAGAAGTAGGTGTCCCGTTATTGATTAATTTAGGTATAATTTGCCATTAATCTTATTACTGCGACAAAACGTAAAGTTCATAGAATCTTAAAAAAGGAAATATTCCTTCACACCAAAAAAAAACGCTACTGCAACTAGTATATGCAACAACTATAATAGTTCGACTGGAACGTGTAATTCAAACATATCGATCTAGACACAATTCCAGATAACAGACATAAAATAAACCAGATTATTCCCAACAGACTGATAGCAGTACGCAAAGCAGCCGTTCATAGATAACTTCAAGTATAAAAATCTCTCGGGTCAAAACATTGAACCAAATTAAAGTTGAGCTTAATGACTGTAATATGCGACATAATATTACCGATTGACCAGAAAAAAACGAAAGCGTCGAACTGGTAAAACAGACTTCTTTTCCAATCACATTTATAACCACAGTGTGAATACTTAACAATTAAACAGGCATAAAAAGACAGCTTAATTTCTGTGATTCTGTTGCGATGAAACATCATCAAACCCTCTATTGTTTCCAATATATATATAACTTTCTCTCATTCCTCATATACAGCCTTGAATGAATAAAATCTTTTGTAAGATGATGCTTTACTACGAAAACTTAAAAGAAAATAAATTAAAATAAAGGAACATGTGTAAAAAAACAGATGTTTCAGTGTTATCCGATACATAGATGACGTCCTGTCACTGACAACTTTAGTTTCAGTGTTATCCAAGATATAGATGACGTCCTGTCACTGACAACTTACGTTTCAGTGTTATCCAAGATATAGATGACGTCCTGTCACTGACAACTTACGTTTCAGTGTTATCTGATATATAGATGACTTTTTGTCATTGACAACTTAAGTTTCATTGTTATCCGAGACATAGATGACCTCTTGTCACTGTCAACTTAAGATTTTTAGTGTTATCCGATATACAGATGTCGTCGTGTCACTGACAACTTAAGTTTCAGCGTTTTTCCGATATATAGATGACGTCTTGTCACTAACAACTTCAGGTTCAGTGTTATCCGAGTTATAAATGATGTCTTGTCACTCACACCTTAAGTTTAATTGTTTATTTGCAAGCAATCAATCAAAGCAAGAATAGGGACACAGGAAAAACAATCAGGTCAGCATGTTACCTCTACTGCCATCTCTAATAAGTCTGAAAACGACAACAACAAACTTAACTTGAGGATGATTGTCAACTTCCTGTTCGTTGATAGCAGTATTCCACAAGTCTCTGCGTGTGGATTTCAAATTTCACAGCCTATGCTATGGAACAATACGCTACTCAAACAAGATTTGTTGCACCTAGTTTGATGTCATCATTACAAAAGTTCGATTTCCGTCACCACAACGTATTCAATCGTTATAAAAAATCCTTTCAAAAATGCGATTAGTCATTTTTCAGAGCCCTAGAAGGTTTCATCATTCTGATACAACTGTTTGCTGGACATAACGCGCGCAGAGCATCTAAGTTTATTGGTTTGTGCTGTCCGTCTTTCCTTCAATCAGGATGTTTTACTGTACTATGTCCTTATAAAAGTATTCTGATTGTAATCATTTTACGTGTAAAATTGTTAGAATAGCCAGAAAAGCCACATGTATCTATGTATATCAAATATTATGACGGATAGAAATTACGTCTTTTCGTTCTAGTTTATAAAAGATGTCTACATCACACAACAATTTCAGAACACGGTTATAAATGTGCATTACCATTAAGTAATTACTAATAATTTCTTTTTACAAACTACCAGGAAATCGTTACATATTTGAAAACCTAACCACTGAAGTACAGAAACGAAATGAATGATATTACCATTTAACTATAGATGACAGGTAAATCCTTTCAAAAACGACTAGAATTTATCTTAAATACTGATAAAACATTTTGAACATGGTATAACGTTAGTGAGAACATAATTGACTTATTTACGCAGCTATTGTTTTGTGAATTTATGTAGTGTTTTCAAAAAGTACCTAAGCGGCAATTAAAGAGGAGACATTAGTTATATAAAATATATTTAATATATGGAAGCAAATGTTTAGTGTAATGATAAAGTGTTATCAATAAATGTATGTTAATAGTACCCATAACAGAGACGTAATTAAACTGAAGTTTTGCGTCGATCAAGTTTAGAATTATCAAACTATTATAGTTAAAATGAAAAGATAAATTTACTTTTTATTCAATATACTGCAGATAGAGGGTCATATCCAATTTGAGCGTGGTTTTGCATCACATATATTTTCCATCAAATATTGTTGTATTAAGCGCCACTTTTATGTCTTGATTTAAAACATCTGCAATTATGTTTAAGTCAATGATATTAACTTGGTAGCTTCGATGCCATTTTGAATCCACATGCTTCTTGAAACAGTTTGAATTAAATCTACTATTACATTTCAATAGCAAAAGTGTTATGTAAAGGTTGTGTATCTATTGTAGCAGACACAATAGATGATATCATAGATCTGCAACCCGGTTATATATATAATTAGTTATACCCTTAATAGTAAATTATATTAAAGATGATAAGGTTTCTTGACAAACAATTGCTTGAGTTATAAGTCAAACTAATTGTCGTACTATTTATTACAATATATTAGACTGGACTTCTACAGACAGAGTCTAAGTAAGGAACAAGTGCTACGTAATGATTTAAGAAGCAACTGACATTTTCTCTCTACGAACACTCTTTTATAGGATTTTCCGAGAATTTCAGCTGTTCTCTTCATTAAACATAACTGGTAATAGTAGCCATGATACAAAAAATATGGAAAGATATTTACTAAGGCGGAATAGCTGTATTAAAATGTCATCTAATAATTTTTGTCTGAACTGGTGAAAGATCTTGACATTTTGTGCATTTTTATCTAGGCAAGATATCCATATTTTCAGAATATACAACCTTTACTTGTATTCTACACCTGCGTTCTATTTCAAAATAAGGCGTCCTTAGACGTTAAATAGTGGACAATGATAAATCACAAACTCTATAGAATTATTCAGGCTATCTTTAGTGTTAACTTGCTAAGCAGTTTCAGAGAAGGCTGAGATCATTTACGGAACAAGAAAAGTTTTATTAAGATCAATAACTCCTTTATGAAGTTAGTTAAACATATCGGTCAAGTTGACTAATGTGTATGTATTGTGTTGCTAATTATTATTGACGTGTACAAAGGTGTAAAATTATTTTACATATCTAAAGATAGCGTCAAAACAATAAGGAAAGTAACAAAAATTAAAGGGTAGTAAGGGCAGGAGTTGTCGAACAATTTTGGTTTAAATTAGTGGTAAGTTAAAGCCTAAATTTTCGTTACCCATGCAGTCTTGTAAATAATAAACAAGTACACTGCATTTTGTCAGTTCTACGTTTAGCCATGGCAGACATGTTGGTTAGTCGATTGCGACTAAAATTGCAAACTTTATAATAGACACCATAATAACGATTGAGAACAACTTTGGTTAAAACTTTCGTAGGGGTCTCGATTACGATTTTTAAAACGTTAACGACGACCAACGAAAACAATTCAATATAATTTTGAGAGTGTTGGAAAGTTTAAAAGACGAACGACGGATAACTGGAAGTGGTGCTCAATAACATCCGGTCTATTTTTAGTCAGTTTTAATAACATACAATCCATTCACAATAAATGATACACAACATAAAAAATATTTGTACAACTTATTCGCATATGTTGTCTGCCATATACAACAAAGCTTTTCTACCATTTCAGCATTGTGTTTTATTAGTTGTAAATAGTAATAGTTATCCAATTTGCTGGTATCTGTATTAACAATTTTAAGTTGCTAAAAGACTTGTAAGCGCCTACATTTTCTTAGACTTCTGAATACTGGTACGTTATAAAAAACAAATCATGTTCAGAATTTACAAACGTATGACGCGCTTTGTC
This sequence comes from Limnoperna fortunei, assembly GCA_944474755.1. Taxonomy (NCBI): domain Eukaryota; kingdom Metazoa; phylum Mollusca; class Bivalvia; order Mytilida; family Modiolidae; genus Limnoperna; species Limnoperna fortunei. The sequence goes on from OX104112.1 coordinate 10,893,020, forward strand.
GGAAAATCACACAGTATCCCAAGTTTGAAAATGTTTATTAATTCAACGATGCGTCGACATGGAACGAAATAACGTCCTGAATATAGCTGAAATATTGCTTGCTGGACGTTAAACAACAACCAATCAATCAATCAATGGAACGAAATAACGGCCTTGTAGCATTGTGCATTTAGGGCACCGTCGGGATTTTTGTTTGAAAATCTTTAACATACATACATGAATATAAAATTATTGAAACTTCTATAAGTATTGGGTTTTTGAAAAAAGGATTCAGATAATTCCGACTATATATTTGAGGACCATTATATTCAAGTGTAAGTGTTCTGAGTGTAATAGCCACTTGTAACAACAATCGATACCATAATAACTGATAGTGCAATAAAAACCAATAGTGCAATTACAACGATAGTGCAATAACAACCGATAGTGCAATAAAAACCGATAGTGCAATAAAAACCAATAGTGCAATTACAACGATAGTGCAATAACAACTGATGGTGCAATAACAACCGATAGGGCAATTACAGCTGATATTGCAACAATGACTTAAAATGCAATAACAACTGATATTGCAATAAAGACTGATATTAAAATAACTGCCATTGTAATATCAACTGACAGTACAATAACAACTGCAGAGCCTTGGGACGTCAAACCACCTCTGGTAAACAATTTTGAATGTTTATCCTGTATGGAACAACAATTTTAAAATAATGCAATAGCAACTAATAGTGCAATACTATTTGATAGTGTAATAACTACTGATAGTCTAATAACAACATTTAGTGCAACAACGACCTATGGTGTAATATTGTAGTAACAACTGAACTGATAGTGGTATATCTTTTATTACTAAACTAGACTTAAAACACATACTGATTGACTAAGAATAATATCAAGTGACTTTTAAAATGGACATGTCTGCTAGACAACGCCTGAAATTTGCTTGCAGAGGGTGACAATCTCGTAACCGGACCCGGAAACCGGGAAAATACTTTTTGAATCACGTGATCGACAAACGGATGTCACGCTCGACAATCTTAATTCCTAAAAATTAACAACCGGAAACAGTTATAACTATTTGCATTTACAATTATGAATATCAACGAATTTTTGAAAACACATATGAGTTATATGAGAAATAATGCCATTTAAGAAGCAGGATTGGGCTATAAATTTGGTCTATGTTGATTTTCGCGGTTTAATGAAATAATTGTGGTCGTCTTAATCGGTGAAGAATTGTAAACTTGCTTGGGTTGTCTTGACCCCGGGATAAAGCTGTCGGGAAAGAAAACCCACGAATTTGGTAATTCTGGATGTCCACTTTTTAAGAAGACCATATAAGTGTATATTTACAACCGATACTGTAATAACCAACGTTGTAACAGCAATTGATACTGTAATAACTTATATTGCTACAAACACTAGCAAATTATAGTGGTATATATATATATATATATATATATATATATGCTAGTTTTTCAATTACCGATTTAATTACCACTAATTTAGTTAACACTACTGTCTTTACTGTGTTATAACAAAGAATGAACTATTCTTCCTAAAAGTAGCTTCAATTACATCCGGGTTTTTAGTAAACAGAGTTTACAATTTAAAATTTTTGTACATCATGTCTTATTTATAATGTGGTAAATATAGCTTTATCTATGTCTATGTCTAGGGCACATAAATTTAATGAAACTTATAATAATAATGATAATAATAACTCAACACTATATGTCAGTTGATTTATTTGATTTATTAACTGGACTCTCCTTTGAGATTTCAAAGAGACAGTAAGGCACCAATCTATATCTTAATTGAAGGGGATGCAGTATTTATTTAAATTACAGATTTCGTATAAGTGTCTGAACTAATATTCACGCCCTGTCCCTACGCACAATTACATGCATATTATGTAATATTGTATTGTATGGAAGAAGACCTCGTAAATTGTGTCCTTTCCCTATCCTAAACATATGCATAAGCAGAAAATGGTAAGTGCCTAGCAGCATAAACATTGTATTTGTTTACACATAATTTAAAACTATTTTACCATGGCTATATCACATTTCGTTATCAGTTACATTATTGGCATCCAATATGTCATGACTGTTATTAGTTTCTATGGTTACACAAACTCTTGCTGTCAAGTCTGTTGTCCTGATCTATGCGTAACTGTCAGCATTTAATATAAATTCCGACTATAGAACGCATGCTATCAAAACAAAAGAAAAATTACAATAATTCCTACAGTGAAAATGAAGTTCACTCCTTGGTTATATGTCGGCATGATGGGGTACATAGGGTGGAGCATCTGTCCCAAAGCATAAACACACCAGGCATAACACACCATTCACCACGTACAGAATGGATGCTATACACATCATTGCAAATGAAAAGCTTAAATAGTATTTTCCAAGTTCTCCACCAAAAATTGCAAGCGATATGGTAAGCAATATACCTGCAAAAAAGTTCATAAGTACGTGTACTCTGACTTGTAGAATTCCAGACACTTGATCAATAAATCTGTTAGCCTACACTGAATGTAAGGTCAATACTGAACGGTTAGCCTAAACTGAATGTAAGGTAAATACTGAAATGTTAACCTACACATAATCTTAGATAAATACTGATCTGTTAGATTACACTGAATGTAAGGTAACTACTGAATGTTAACATACACTGAACGTAAGGTAAATACTGATCTGTTAGATGACACTGAATGCAAGGTAAATACCGTTCTGCTAGCCTACAATGAATCTAAGGTATATACTAATCTGTTAACCTACACTGAATAGCACGCAAAAACTGAACTTATCCTACATTGAATGTAAGGTAAATACAGAACTGTTGACCTACACTGAATCTAAGGTAAATACAGAACTGTTAACCTACTCTGAATGTAAGATAAATACTGAACTGTTAACCTACACTGAATGTAAGGTAAATACTGAACTGTTAACCTACACTGAATGTAAGATAAATACTGAACTGTTAACCTAAATTGAATGTAAAGTAAATACTGAACTGCTAACTTCGACTGAATGTAAGGTAAATACTGAACTGTTATCCTACACTGAATATAAGGTAAATACTGAACTGCTAACCTCTACTGAATGTATGGTAAATACTGAACTGTTAACCTACACTGAATGTAAGGTAAATACTGAACTGTTAACATACACTGAATATGAGGTAAATACTGAACTGTTAGACTACACTGAATGTAAGGTAAATACTGAACTGTTAACCTACACTGAATGTAAGATAAATACTGAACTGTTAACCTACACTGAATTTAAAGTAAATACTGAACTGTTAACCTCCACTGAATGTAAGGTAAATACTGAACTGTTATCCTACACTGAATATAAGGTAAATACTGAACTGCTAACCTCTACTGAATGTAAGGTAAATACTGAACTGTTAACCTACACTGAATGTAAGGTAAATGCTGAAATGTTAACAAACACTGAATATGAGGTAAATACTGAACTGTTAGACTACACTGAATGTAAGGTAAATACTGAACTGTTAACCTACACTGAATGTAAGGTAAATACTGAACTGTTAACCTCCACTGAATGTATGGTAAATACTGAACTGTTAACCTTCACTAAATGTAAGATAAATACTGAACTGTTAACCTACACTGAATGTAAGGTAAATACTGAACTGTTAACCTACACTGAATGTAAGGTAAATGCTGAACTGTTAACCTACATTGAATTTAAGGTAAATACTGAACTGTTAACCTACACTAAATGTAAGATAAATAATGAACTGTTAACCTACAAGGAATATCTAATTTATTGACTTTGATAAATGTTAATAACTGGTTTTATCAACCCTGAAAAAATTATCTTCACCGAGCCAATCAAAATAAAGATAAATGTTAGTCATAAAATAAAAATACTTAACTGTCAGCCTGCACTGAACAAATGATTACCTCATTTTAATCAAGTCGTTTCCTTTACTGACATAGTTCAGGTAAGACTAGCATATTTACCTGTCACGAATGACAAAACCATAGAACCAGTTAAAACACTGCCTGTTTCTCCTTTCAACAAGTATGAGTAAATAAACACCAGTATTGTTGTAATGACGGCTCCAATAAGGCCAAGGCAAGCTAACGCTCGGGTAGCAATCAAATAATCTACAAAATATAATGAAGGCACCAATAAGGCCAAGGCAAACTAACGCTCGGGTAGCAATCAAATAGGCTACAAAATATAATGAAGGCACCAATAAGGCCAAGGCAAAGAAACACCTGGGTAGAAATATAATTGGGTACAAAAGGAAATGAAACACTTACTTAATCATATTTTAACAATTTAGTATGCACCAAGCTGTCCGATTTTGTCAAAATAGCACCTGTCACAATACCCCTCTCCCAACGTTTTCACGGAGCTGTTTTAATTAAAACCCGAGACTCGCGGGGTATTGACATCCATGACCTGCAAAAACAATCAAATAGCAAACTCCAACCTTCTTCACAACATGAGGATGTCAGATAAACATGTCAGTTAAACCCAACAAGACCATTACAAGCAGGCCACCCAAATTTGCCAGCTACACAAATGTAAAAGATTTCACGATAAAAGCCAAAAGAGTCAAACAAATAAAGTAATTAAAACTGCTATTAAGACTATTAACTCATATAAGAGTTGGTTGACATGTATTTTGGTCTTGTTTTACTTAGTATTAAATCATATTGCTTTTTTCCATTAACTGTTTCTCTTTATGCACATGTATTATAGTTTTCATAAGTCAAAACCAAAAACATTTGAAAAATTTTCATTACAGGGCAATAGCTTCAATTTATAATTTCTGCAATAGATTCGAATATAGCTTTCACGATGGTCATAAAACAACAGAAAGGACAATGAGGAAAGGTTAAGAGGCACAAAGTCGCGTTATTACCAGTTAAAGTGGGGCAAGGTGTCTCAAGCACAGTGTTTCCAATTCAAAACTACGGATGAACGCAATATAAACGTTAACTGGGCCAAGCTTCAGAGGAAACTTCTTGTTGGTTATGAAGCAGAGTTATAGACTATCTCACAGCGAGTAGTAATTGGACACCACTAATGACCCTCTAGCTGGAGGGTTTGGTAGAGTATTTGTTGTTTATAATTGCAAATTAATTATCATGTTTACCAATATAAATACGAATTAGTGGAAATTATTACTGGATTCATTAATAACGAATATTTAACTCGACTAGTATTGACACACCGGTGATCAAAAGTAGACAGCTAACTACCTAGAGCACTTGAAATAGATGTAAATTTAGTTAAACCTTTGTAATTTTATATGAATCAATCATTGTTCATTTTATTTTTTCGTATAAATTACATTCTGGTCGAAATATTTAAAAATATATGTAGACAGATAGTTATACAAAATGTACCACATCCTTTGTAAGTGTAAAATATGCATATTATATCACAATCCAAATTACTGAAAATAAATGTTGAAAATTAATGAACTTATATGCGGTGTTAAATCTTGCATTATCCAGGTAAATTCGTGCTAACTTCACTTGTGCCTCCCCGACTGGGCCCTGAGTTTCAATACTTTTTGTGTCTTGATAAAACATTTTAACCAAGTAGCAATGATCAAAGTGCTGATTGTTTTTGTGTACAACAGATGAAGGATTTATAGGAATGCCAACACCTGTCATACGACCAATGACATATGCCTACTTCAAATAGCTGGGAATTTATTTTAATAACTGTAAAGTAAATGTCACAAAATTACGGCATTAATTTTAAATAAATATATGTAACATTAAACAAATTAAATGATTGTTTATTTTATGCTCCGAATGCACCAATCCCCTGCTGATCCTTATACCAGTTATACAGGTCTCCCTCTTAAAAGTGTCCGACGGTCAGCTATATTTATACCAGTCGGCGACACATTCATATCATGTAAATCGTGCACTCCTGTAGAGGGTTTATTGTAGAACTGACCGAACAACGAAACTTTAGACTTAGGTAAAAACACATTCTACGCAAAATAGAACTATATTATTAGAAATAACTGATACCTTTTAAGTCCCCGTTAATGTTCGAGCAGCCACTGACGTCCCCTCCACATGCTTGCCATATTCCTATATAATTTGCTATCGTTGTACCATCCTGACCAGTTCTATATTCATTGACGTTGAATCTGTCAGAAATCCATACGGGTGTAGCAAATCCAATAACAGTCGCACAAAAGGCAAAAATCGTACTCACAAACAGTATCTTTATAACTAGTCGCATTTTCAACCACACTTCGGGACATGACATGTTGTATTAAAATAAAAAATTACTTCAGTGATATTTTTAGAAATTACATCTTAAAAATTTTAAACAAAAATCATTTACCTGTTGAAGGCTGATATAAAGACTGAGGTTCATCACAGTATGTAGGTATTCAACTACATGAAGTTAGGGTTAGGGTTATGGTTAGGGTTAGGGTGTGTACGCCGCTATGCGTAAATTTTGCAAGAAAAGCGGAGTATGATAGAAATGTCTTATGTTTTGAACTATTATTTAAAGTGTTTTTAACTAATTGAAACATGTTTTATTTGAAATATTAAACTCGACATAATTGGGTTTGTTAATATTGTTTGTACATTTTCATATATCTTAAAATTATATAGTTTTGAACTATGTACTTGTTTATGGATAAACGAAGTCAGAAATTCCATCCACTAAGCAAAAAAAAATATCAATGAACATAATGTCAGTGTAAATATATATAAAATCACAATAACAGCCAGATACAACAATATATGGTTTGAGAAATATTAGATTAGTTACGATAATATCACATTTTACTGTGTTTTTCATTTATTTCAACAGCAAATAATTTTGGCTCTTTTAAAATAAAAATGCAAATAGTTTTCCCAGGACATACAGGTTATCAACAATCTAAATTAACGAATTTTTATCATCCAAATTGATCAGATATCTTGTTTATTCATTAATTGATTGATTGATTGATTGATTTGAACTAATTATTTTTTTCTTGTTTTTCTTAAATAACTTTTTGTGGATGATGATTTATCTATATGATACACCATATCTGATATTTCATAATGATAAAATATCTCAAATATTATGTTAAAAACAATAATGAAAACGAACGAAAAATTGAAAGAAATATGTCTTTATTAATTACTTTTTAGCTTTATCATGTAGAGGACACTTGCGCGTATATTGCTTATTACACTTGAAACACGGTTATCATATTTTTATACACCCTTTTAATAATTTTATTGATTCTCTATTTCTGAGAATGTAAAGGTTAATATGAGAAGCTTATTCTCGTAGTAAAATATCATTATCCACTTTAAATGATACAAATTGAGCTCTTTCAGCACTTACTGGAGCATGCGCATGATATCTCATTTTTTTAGTAAACGACATCGACATCACTGACCTGTTAACCAGCCTTAAAGGTGCTGGTGAGAATATCAGAATGTGTATGTCACTAATACATTTATGACCAAACCGATTTAGAATTGAATTAAGCAATGACAGATCATGTACATTCTGCAAAAACGAAACGTATAAAAGGTTTCGTTATATTTTAATTCGCATACTTCACAGAATTATTTCACTATATGGACAAAAAGTTTAACACAAAAAAGTGGTAAGGTTTATGTTGTCGAAATTCATTTAAGAAATGTTCATTAATGTTGTTTTGTTTCTAGTGACACAAAACTTAGTACTTAGTATGACCACCATGTTCAGATATCACTGTCCTATCGTCATGGACTCGATCAGTGTTTTTATTGAATTCTCTACTTATATTGTAAAGCATTGATTCGTTGAACTATTTTTTTGCGGTTCCTGTTGGACCCTGCGTACAGATTTGTCAAGTTCGTCCTTTAGATGCGATATGATTCAAAGCTGACGACCGTTAGGACCAAGGAAACACAGTGACATTGCTATGCCGATATAGCTGAAAAAATTGCTAAACAAACTTCAAGCAAATACAGATCAAAAATCAAATATAAACATAAAATATTGTGGTAATAAAACAATAAACATAAAACTAATAATGGACGGTAAAGCGGCAAAACCCGAACATCTGTAGGTATGAAAGTGTGGATTCAAAATGTCTCAGGTCTCCTGGTTACCTTTTAATCAGCACGAAGCTTAGACTTGCCACAAGGCCCTTTGAATTTTTTGCTATAACATAGATAAATGTTTAATATCAACATTTAATATACCATTTGCTCGTGTACAAAGGGGCTTCTAAAGTCTGTTTAGGTTGTGACCAGATTCCAGTCATCAATAAATTGAACATATAGACATCACATACTTTCCCTGTAAGAAATGTAATTGGTTCTGATAGCAGATTTTTAAATTACCATTTTTGTGTTTAATGGTAGAGCGCTGTGTCATATTACAAAAAAACTTGAGATAAACTTTTACTGTTACTGCTCTAAAGTACAAGTGATCATAGGTTAATACTAAGTAGAGGTTGCACAAAGTGCAAACTCAGGATATAGTATGGTGAAGTCAGGTCCAGTGGATCATCAAATTAGAGTTAGAGTTCGAGATGAACTTTGAGTTAGAGTTCCAATTGGATTTCAAGTTAAATTTTGAGTTCGAGTTAGAATTCGAGTTAGATTTTGAGTTAAACTAACATTTATATTTATATTTATAGTCATTATGGTTAACAGACACGCCTTAAAAATATTGTTAATGGGGAATTCTAAGGATCATTTGTAAATATAACTCCTTGTAAGACGCAGCTACGACTTAATTTACGTGTATACATATCATTATGCCCCTAGAAGATGAGCAACACTTCCTTCAATAAACAAATACGGACACTCTGTTTAATCAAATAACTATTTTCAGATAATAACATTATTAATTTAAACTGATATGAGCCAGTATTCTCTGTCCCAGTGAAGAATGTTTGACTCATATATATGACTATGTGACTTTGTAAAGCAGTCAATGGTATTGCGAACATACGGTCCGCATGTGATAAATCTAACGATAACGAATAGCATTCTCTGTGTGTTACATGCAGCAATTGTAATTTGTTATATTGTGTTTCTTATCCGGTGGAAGGCGGTAACTAATTTTTTTACCTCTTATTATTTTTGGATAAGTCTCATAATTTATACACCCCCAAAAGTACCTCCATTTTTGTCTTCTATTCCCCCAAAAATAAATAAAAAATATTCTGAATTCTTGTTACTAACAATCGAACTCTAACTAGAAATTTGACTTGAACTTAAATTCTAACTTAAAGTCATTTTCGTACTTTAGTTCGGATGATTAACTAAAAGTGTAGCTCGAATTCCATCCCGACATTTAACTCGATATCCAGCTCGAACTTGTAGTTCAACTAAAACTTTCACTATAATTTTTAACTCTATGATCCGTTACACCCAGTTACGTATGTGCGGGCAGGAAAGGTAGAAGCGTACTTTTTTTGTGTAATCAATTCCTCCTTCTGCTTTCAACCCAGATCTATGAAACTTCTCAGAAAGATTGCACACACATTTAAGTTGTGCACCTGCTATTATGTAATTGTTTGAGGAATTTCAATCTAATTAGAATTAAATCTCTTTTACTTGCTCCCCTTTTTGTTATTGGTCGCTGCCTTGTAAGATCTAACAACATCCCATTACAGGTGAAGTCAGGGGTAAACAAATTTCAACTTTGAACGTCCAATTAAATTTCAGCCCGAGCTAAGTGATTCGACCAATCAAATACTGGATTGCATATCACATTAAACTCTACTATCAAAATGGCGACGTCCAATGCATTGACGTGGTTGTGTCTTACGTTTTACAACTGTTTGGTATAAATCAAGAACTGAAAGCAATCAAAAAATAATTTTGGAATGTTTTGTGAAAGAAAATGATCGCGTTACCGTTCTTTCCAACAGCATAAGAGAAATCCTTGCCATTTCAAATGTACATTAAATGAAGAGAAAGATGAACAAATCGTACTAAATGAACGAGAAGATGTTGGTCTGCTGCCTTTGAGATTGCTTATTCAGGATCAAGGCAGCATACAAGGACAGTACGTAAATTATATACGAAAATATGATTTTTTTAAGATAAAAAGGGGGGATAACATACAAGATAAACATATACGACGTAAGCAAATGAGACAAGGTATCAATAGAATTAGTACACACCCAATATGGTAAGGGGTAATTAATATAAAACATTTGACAAAAACTATCAATAGAACTACTCCTAGACAATAGATGTGCACTGTACATTCCTGTTGCTCCAGTTTGAATCTTAACTGTTTGGGAGTCCCAGAAACAATTTAAGATACAATGATAACCACAAATGAAATATTATTTAAATTTGTACGAATTTTTTTTTCTAAATATAAGCAGGTTTTGTTTTTTCAAATTTTTTTCCTAAACAGTTATGGGAAAATCAAAACTACAAATAAAATAGTTTGTTTAAGCATACTTATTACTTTCATATAATATTAAGTCACTGTCCTAGTTATAGATGATTTTCTCACGATATCAACTTAGTAAGCGGAATTTTTACACCTGGTTTGTTTTTGATAATAGAATTTATCTTGTAAAAAAAAAATTAAAAAAGGTTTTTAATTTGCATACGATCTTCATAAAGTGAATAGTTATTAATTTCACAACATGGCTATATCGACAGATCCATCCACTAAAATTCAGTTTCTTATATGCTGTATGTTTTAATTTTACAAATATCTGTCACCTTGTGGTGTGACAATAACACACATAATAGAAACATGAGCATGTAAAAGATTTATTTTTAATGAGATAAATGAAAAATCAGTTTCTAAATTGAAGAAATTAACCAGACTGTTCCCAATGAACAATCCACAGATCTGCCCAGCATGCTACTAGGCCTGGGGATAGGAGACGCTCTCTCATTGGTGGATTGTCACTGACATTCCGGTTAAAATATTGGAAGCCTAGTCACAGACCATATTGGTCACAGATCTATTCTTAAATACTGTATGATAGTAATTATTATGCAATATTAATAAACAAAATAACAAAAATCGAAAAGGCTTTGCTCACAGAGTCCCGTGTGGGGCATGCAGTTAAAATATTTTCTAGTTTTACATTTATTCACATTACTGAATATATGATTTGTGTCAAATTGTTTAGCTATTCATACATGTAAATGTAACTTGATTTATAATAGCATGTGGACAGCTTGTAAACCTGAAGGCTGTAACAAAAGGTGCTAATCAATTTGTAACATCGATTTAAAAGGATTGAACCATTTCCTCTGAAAGTATTCAGTTACTATCTTGACTACATAATAGGGAATGACATGCTACACATAAAGAATTTCTACTTTAACCCGCCTGCCCCGTGCAGCCTACAGAATATTATATGAAATTTAAGTTCTTATTTTTCTTCCACGTGACTGCTCTTATTTTCTCATGTTTTCGATTGTTTAAACAGGAGAGAAGATGATGATAGCTTTTCTGTGCTGGCCATAAGTGCTATATGTACTTTAAAAATTTTACAGTTGAAGTTTCCTCCACACCACACCAAAATTATCAAACTCTATTAGTGTCATGGCTTATACACTGTAGATGAATTACAGAACCTAAAGGAACATTTTCTTCAAAATCGATCATCCACTCCTGCATTTCATCGTGATATATGTTACACAATGGACAGATAGGAAGAGATGTGAAATCTTCAGTTGTATTGATTTAATATAACAATTATCATCTGCTTCAACTTACTATGGAATTAAAAATATCCTGAAAACTAACAAACTGGCTTAGTATTTTTTTGATAAACAATTTTATAAATGCAGTGTTCTTGTACATATGAACTGAAGAGAAAAAGAAAGTGGAACGCATGCTAAATACAGTTTTAAAGCATGCAACATATGTTTCATCTAATTATATTGTTGGTATACAGTCTGAAGATGATCGATACACAAGAGTACAACTAGTCGGAATATCAAGATGAAGACATTTCTTTAGTAATACTTGATGGTCAATAATCTAATATATTAATTACTTGTTTGAGTTGTATATTGTTTACTAATATTTAGTGACATGACAAAAATATTAAAGTAATAAACAAAGCTGACTTTTGCTATGAAACCATAGACCAATTATTGGTACCAAGCAAAAATTGTAGAAATAAGATTGTTTGTTTGAATGGGATTTAACATAACTTTCAGCAATTTTTCAGCTATATTGTCACATCCAGTTTTTATTGGCGGAGGAATCAGGAGAATCCGATAAAACCCGGATCTTTGGTTGAAAAACTAGCAATCCTTGTCAATTAAGATTGTAGCTGAGCACACAACGCCCCATCCTCGGATACCCAGGGGTGATTCCGCTCGCTACATCAACCCCTGGGACAATTAGCTAGAAAAGCTTTGAATCTGCCGCCGAAAATCGATACGAAGCGTGATAGCGTGCGGTCCAATCAGATAACCGCTCTTATAAGTCAATGGGTTGTCAATCATCTTGCTCATCCGAAAATGAGGATGAAACCAATGAAATGATAGTATTCGATCAGCGGTAAATCGAATGAAATTCAACTAATTGTCCCAGGGGTTGATGTAGCGAGCGGAATCACCCCTGGGTATCCGAGGATGACAACGCCCACCATAAGACTAAAACCCGCAACCTTAATACTAACATGTAATGAACTGGTGTTTAACGTCAGTTTCAGCAAGTTTTCATCTATATCATGGTGTTGAGTTTTTATTGTCTCGGCTACAACGATAGTCGCTGGAGGCAAGACATATATATGAGAATTTGTTGGCAACTGGGGCGTGAACAATTGACATTTTGCTTTATATTTTTTTAAGATTTTGCCTTGTTTTGGTCCATTGGTACATGTATCTTATGGTGCATACATGTCAGTCTTTCACCTGACCTTGACCTCCATATCGCGGTGCACTCACTACGAGTCACTTCCTCAGTAACAATGCATGGCAGGATGACAATATTTGGTGTATAGGTTGCTAGTGAAATGTACATGATAGTTTAGTAGGGTTCACCTTGCCTTGACCTCAATTTCACAATCCAGTTTTTGAATTAAGTCAGTGATCTGAAACCATGCATAATGAATTTTATATGAAGGCAATATAATGGTACTTACATGTTGCTCATGAAGTAATTTTATTTTCACTACTGATGCGGAATGCAGGCGAGACATTTTTCTGTGTCTACATTTGTTTGGGGGAGCAAGAGTACCAGGTGAAAACCTGATCTTCGATAGGAAAACTGTCAATAAAGATTGCCTTCGAGCACACCCTGTCCACAGTCAGACTCAAGCCTACAATCTCAATGTAGTAGATAACTAACTACCTTAACCAACAACTACCTTTACTTAGGCCACCAAGCCCCTACAAATAAGAAACATACATACAAAGATACTCCTGACCATTGTTAGGAAAATCAATTTTTCATTAGTTTTCGTTATTGCTTAATTCACAAGTAGGACAAATTGCACTTAAGTATACTGCTTCGAACCTGTACCACTTGAGAGTAACTTGTTAAGTTTGGCTCGTTTAACACATAAACATTCCCCTTTTTCTAAGTTAACTCAAGCGAGAAATATTTGGCATAGCCTAACACAATTTGGCCAGTAATACGATCATATCAGGTGTTAAATATGTACCAAGTTTCATGTAGATGTGAAGTCATCTTCCTAAAGATTCAACACAGAGAAAAACCTGAGGTGGGGTGGACAAACGAACAACCAAAAATCTGTAGGTCCCCCAACTTTTGTTGATGAGACATAAACAATTGGACCAAAAGACTTGCTCCTGTACACCATATAATTGCAAATATTATAAAGACTAAAACCGGATGCAGTGGAGCCAGAGACCGGGGCATGTAACCATATGTATTAGTGTGTTAAATGAGTAGGGATGCATAACAACTTTTTTGTTTGTTTGAAAGTTGTTTAACGCCATTTTCAGCAATTTTATCAGCTATATCATGGCATCCAGTTTATATTTGGGAGGAAGCCGGAGTACCCAAAGAAGACCACCACCCATCAGTAGGAAAACTGGCAATCCGTCTCAATTTAAGATTGAAGTCGAGTGCATCCTGCCCTTAACGAGACTCTAATCTGCCATCTCCGTGTTCCAGACTAAGTTATCAATAGTAGATTAACTACCTTAACCACTAAGCTACCAAGGCCTCTCAAAAAATCATGATAAATGTAGGAACAAAACTAGTAGGGGCATATATAGTATAGATATAATATTTATTTGGATATATAATTCACATTATAGTAATGTACATGTTGTAAACATGTGTTGCATATTATAACCCTAGTTTACTCTCAAAGGAATATTAGGAATCCCTCCAGCAGTGACTGCATAAGGTAGTAAATCTCATTTTGTTTGGTCTTTTTGGCATATAATTCATCCATGTTTTAATCAAGGCTAAAAGTGTCTTTTCATCAATCTTCCCTTTTGAGGCTGTCAGTTCATTTAGTAACTTTAGGGCATCTATCTTCATTTTTAATACCTAATTTGTACTTTAATACTAAAACACTTCAAGCAGTTTTCATTGTCACTGTAAGGTGGGATTTTTGAGGAGACGCCAGGTAGTCAGTTAATTTCTGTTAAAAATGCTTCCGTTCAATTCACTTTCACCTGGTGTAGTGTCGATCTGCACGAATAAAAATCCACAAATAACATACACATTATGACTTTGAGATCATATGTACAACTTTCGTGGCGTTGTTTATTCAGTGCATTCAATAGAAGTAAGACAATGTGCTTCGAATTGGTTTGTTTGCATCTCAGTAAAATCTATTGACATACTGTAATACAATTGATACACTTTGGGGTAAAATTAAAAACCCCGATTAGTCGATGTTCTGATAATCCACTGGTTGCTTATGTAAGATTCTGTTTTTCTAATTTTAAAAAGCTATAATTCTAATATGATTTGCATATTTAAAACTGCGTTTATTTGATTGGTCGATTACCGAACTATTTTTTAGCGTAACCAATGTAAACAAAGATGGCTCATTCGATACATCGACGGCGATGACAAATTGTTTGTATGATAAATTGACGTTAATGATTTGTTAAATTTTAAAAAATTCTTGTGTTCGATGAAGAACATTAAGATTGATTAAATTTGAAACTTTGTTGTATTTATTAAAATCAAAAGATGGTTTATGAATAACATTTGGTACGTAAAAATCAACAAAATATTCATACATTAGGTCGACGATCCCTTCTACTAAAATACACAAGAAACATGAAATTGAGAATACCTTAATAGGAAAATTAATTTCTTAATGCAATTTTAAAGAATTATAAGGATTGAACACCGTTGAGAGAATTTGTACTTCATTTCGCAATTTTATTATAGGATTGAACACCGTTTTCAATTGATTTATCGGTATATCAACAAGACCAACTCACTCACAAACATATCATAAAGTCTTTCGGTCTTTTATTTGTTTTTGAGTGAGTTGGTCTTGTTGATATACCGATAAATCCATTGAAAACGTGTTCAATCCTATAATAAAATTGCGAAATGAAGTACAAATTCTCTCAACCCGAATTTTACGGTCATGATTTGAATATGCGGTAAATGGAAGTTGTTTTTGTTTGTAACGTCATTATTTTTTATTATGACGTTATTATTTTAAACCAATAAACTTCTGAGAACCGTATTTTCACTCGTGACGAGAACTATTTTTTTCACACCGGTCAAGCGGGTTGAAAATTACGTGGAAATTACAGAAACAGCAAATAATAAGTCGCCATCTCTATTGACCCGCCAGGAGGATGTGGTGGAGTAGAGCAAGTTTAGGTTGTTAACAATTGTACAGTTACGGACAATTGTGTTGGCTGAAAATTCCTGAAAGTGTCGTTAAATAACATTTAAACAAACAAAATATCCACACAAAAAAAGAAAATTAAACATACTGTTTAAATAAATAGTTTTCTGTCTCAATTAATCTGAGACTTTGCATTGTATCTTTAATTACATTTTATTTGCGGTCTTAGCATTTGTAAAGAAAAGACAACAAGGATACAGGATAAAATACACGTAATGTGCACTTTACTGTAAGAAATAAATAGCAAATTTCTTTACAAACAGACCTAATTTGAGGTCCTGTTCGATTAAAAGGGGCGTGAAAAGTTGTGTCTAATGTAAGTGCCACTTTCGGCAAATTTTCACCTGCATCATGTCATCAAATTTGTGTTGCGTTTCCTCGTACGAACCCGACCATGGATACGAAATCTTAAAATTGCAAGCCTATAAATGCTGGAATCTTGTCCAAAGTCAGACTCAAAATCGTAACCCCTGAATTTACACGCCAGTTTGCACAAGTGGACAGATAGCTACCTACATTACTTGAATTAAATGTAAATTTAGTAGTTATTTGAATCCTTGGTAAATTCATGTAAAGCAATAATTGTGATTTTTTAATTTTTTTCTTATATACATTGTTTTAAATATTAAAAAATATATGTAGATTTATGGAATAAAATATAAAAAGTCTGATACACAATGCGACACAACTTAAGAAAGTAATGCTTAATGGATACAGGCATGTATATGTCATTTACTTTTATACAAATATCAGAACCGGATATACCGAAAAGATATGGCGAAAATTAATTAACCTTTATTAAATCTTGCATTATCCCGGTAAATACAGGTCAACTGCACCTGTGCCTCCCAAGGACTTCTTCTTTGCATTGCATAATTAGATGTTGAGTTTGAAGAGTAGTCGTTCGTGGAACACACCTTCTTGATAATCCCTGAGTCTCATTATTTTTTATCATTTATTATTTGACAGACAAAAAAATGAAATCATCTTATTGTCTTTGTGTACGACACTGGAGCGAATTATCAATAACGCTTGACTGGTTACAAGAATAAAGACAGAGGTACCCGATATAAATGGCTTTCGATTTGTTTTAATAACTGTTCATCAGAAAATATACGGCAGATGCAGTTTAAAATTAAGAATATACAATAAATGTTTTATTTGTGGGCGGAGTGCACTTCTCAAAGGCTGTCAACGTACGTTTCATCTCATATCAGTTATAAATATAAACCATTAGTTGGCTGAGTAGAATGTATTCTAAGTTGTGATAATGTTGATAAAGCCACCGGCAGCCCTCCCATATGATAGCTAGATTCCTTAATATTTGCCCTCTCCTTTTTACCAGCTTGACCAGGGCTGAATACAATGGCGTTCTGAAATCCATATTGGTGTAGCAAATCCAATGATTGTTGCACCAGAAGCAATTTTGTGCTCAAAAACAATATCTGTGTTATTGGTCGAAGTTTCCTCGAGACATGTCATGTTGTTAAAAACTAAAATTTTCTTCAGTAAAGTTACATCGATCATTCATCTGTTCACGTATGATATTGATATGTTTAGTTTAGACATTTTTACACCGCTTTGTACATTTGGCAACATTTTTCTCAGGGGCGCCATACGTAATAGAAATGTATCTTATGTGCGAACGGTTATAAGTTTTACTATCTGCAAAATGACTAAATTTTTGAGTTTTAATGTTAGTGGTTAATCAAAGATCCTGCTACTAAACCAAGGAAGAAAGACTAGTTATAAAATAGTTATTTTTCTAACCAAATTAATAACTAGTTTATTTATTTATTTATTTATTTATTTATTTATTTATTTATTTATTTATTCGTTTATTTATTTTTATTTATTTATTTATTTATTCATTCATTCATTCAATTATTTATTTATTTGTGTTTATAGGAGTTACGAAATTTTATTTAAAATAAAATGCAATCTTAACATAGTAATTGCGTAATCTTAATTATCACGTATAATATATATGGCCGAAAAGTGGTCAGTTATGACTTCTTAAATTGAACATTAGTGTCAAAAATTATATACATGAAAATTAGGCTAAGTAATGAACACAACTAAGGCTTCTCTCCTATGGATGTTCTGTTCTCTATACAGGTAGGCATGGATCAATGATAATAACAACAACGAAAGCTGGGAACAGTCTTACAGACAAAAACGTTCACTTTTGTTTAGACAATGTGTTTGTAATGAACACAACTGCTTCTCTCCTATGGATGCATTCTATATATGTGAGCATGGAGTAATGAGTAATGAGCATGAGAGTTTTCTCAATTACCATTATAACAAGGGAAAAGGAAAGATTTGATTGGATGAAATTGAGAACAAAACAATTCTCAGCAATGAAAATGTTTATGGCGCTGGGCCCTGTTCTCCAAGAAAACCGCGAACTCTAGATCGTAGAGTTATCTTGTTCGAAAATGGATTATATATAATATTTAAAAAAAAACACAGCCTTGAGTTCTGTTCTCTATACAGGTAGGCATGAATCAATGATAATAACAACAACGAAAGCTGGGAACAGTCTTACAGACAAAAACGTTCACTTTTGTTTAGACAATGTGTTTGTAATGAACACAACTAAGGCTTCTCTCCATATATGTGAGCATGGAGTAATGAGTAATGAGCATGAGAGTTTTCTCAATTAACATTATAACAAGGGAAAAGGAAAGATTTGATTGGATGAAATTGAGAACAAAACAATTCTCAGCAATGAAAATGTTTATGGCGCTGGGCCCTGTTCTCCAAGAAAACCGCGAACTCTAGATCGTAGAGTTATCTTGTTCGAAAATGGATTATATATAATATTTAAAAAAAACACAGCCTTGAGTTCTGTTCTCTATACAGGTAGGCATGAATCAATGATAATAACAACAACGAAAGCTGGGAACAGTCTTACAGACAAAAACGTTCACTTTTGTTTAGACAATGTGTTTGATGATCTGGTGATTCATTTTTAATAACTCTATCATGAAGATTTATTCTTCCATGGATTGCATGCCTTCCTGCCGCACGGACAGATGGACCGACCGACTGACGTACTGACTGACGAAGAGGGCCTGCCCGAAGGATATATGATTTTCAACAAATTTTCATATCTTCTTATAAAGGGACATTTATGTATTATTCCACTTTATATCAAGTATTGTATTATTTGTAATATAGTAGAAGTTTTAAATTGTGTTTAATGTAACAAAATTCAAGAAACGTGCATCTTTAATGTCCGTAAATGAACCTGTTTTGCATTCTACAATTACCTATGTTAACCGGAAGTTTGCAATCGTCTGGTCTGCCAACGTCAGTTTAAAATAGAAACTTCTCATCACTGTGCATGTCTTTTAGTTGTAGGTGTTCGGAATGATAAAATAAGCATTGTCTGCACATTGTTAACTGCACGTGGGATGACACGATAATACTCGCGGGAAAACGACGTAGCGCGTGCGGAGACCCGATGATTTGTTGCATATCATGTGACTATTCCTATAGACTAGTCAAATCACTCTATTACTACAATTACATTATTATAGTGAAATAAATCTTGTTGTATCATCAAGGGAAATACTATTTAAACATATGTTGAAATAGCTTTACTACACAACATCACACGCTCAAATATCCGTCATTTGTTGTGTGAGTTCTCTTAAAATTGGTAAGTTATGTCTTTTGTCTTCGTCTCTCTTGTGTTCAAAGAGGAGCTTCATAAATTTTAGTTGATCACAATTCTAACTGTTTGTCTAAATTGATTAAATTTAAGTAAGGCATACAAGGAGGAGTTTAAAGCCTTTCAAATAGGCCAAGTTGTTTAAGAGGTAGATGTATGTGGGCAGTCGTTCAGCTGATTTAAGCCTGGGATTATTTGTCTGGAGCTAAGGTTTTGAGAATATCGGCTTTTATTAAAATATTGTACAGCATTTGATCATGATCTAGGCCGAGTTGTTCTAAAACAGTTGCTTATGTAACCTGCAATTAAATACTTTCTTATTAATATCAATTAAAAAATGTATCACATAGACAAAGTTATAGGGGTGCAGCATAATGTCTGCCGTGTAACTCAACTTGTATATGTCAACACAAGTGTCGGCAAATCTTCTTGTACATAATTGTTTCCTGCATTTTAATGCAACACATGTTAAAACCTAATTCAACCGACTAGCTAAAAACAAATGCGGTTGTGTTAACGTGAAACAGCGTAAATCGTAATATTGATGACAGGAGCTTATTCATCTTGTCCAATCAGAATAAATGTTATATCCAGTATTGTTTTACAAAAAAAATTAGTGAATTTGATGTATTAAGCATTAAATTCCTTTATTGAAGGAAGACTGACTTATTGGTCCATTGTTGTGTTAGTCCTCGTATGCACTCGACTATTGATAGGTGATAGGTTAAACCTGTTGTAATAATAAAAAATCAAATCGAGGTTCTGTCCGTCTTTCCATCCATTTATCCATCAAATTTCGTTACTCACAGATAACATGTGAAATTTGAACAAAAGTATTGTGTACTATCCGCATACATCACATTGGAATAAAGTTACGTTTCTATAAACACATGTACCTCTGAAAAAAGTATTGTGTAATATCGGCACATGTCAGACATAAATAAAAGTACTGTGTAATATCGGCACTTGTCAGACCTGAATAAAAGTACTGTGTAATATCGGCACATGTCAGACATGAATAAAAGTACTGTGTAATATCGGCACTTGTCAGACCTGAATAAAAGTACTAATATCGGCACATGTCAGACCTGAATAAAAGTACTGTGTAATATCGGCACATGTCAGACCTGAATAAAAGTACTGTGTAATATCGGCACATGTCAGACTTGAATAAAAGTACTGTGTAATATCGGCACTTGTCAGACCTGAATAAAAGTACTAATATCGGCATATGTCAGACCTGAATAAAAGTACTGTGTAATATCGGCACATGTCAGACCTGAATAAAAGTACTGTGTAATATCGGCACATGTCAGACTTGAATAAAAGTACTGTGTAATATCGGCACATGTCAGACCTGAATAAAAGTACTTTGTAATATCGGCAAATGTCAGACCTGAATAAAAGTACTGTGTAATATCGGCACATGTCAGACCTGAATAAAAGTAATCACATAACAATGGAATAATAGCTGTGTGTATTGTCCACGCATATCACACTGGAATAAAAGAAGTTTGTACATTTTACACATGTCAGACATTAATAAAAGTAATTTGTATTGTCCGCACATATCACGTTAAATAAAGTATTGTGAATTGTTGGCACATGTCGTATTGGAATAAAAGTATTGTTTACTATTGGCTCTTGTCACACTGGAATAAAAATAATGTCCAGTGTACACATATGTCACATTGAAATATCGGATTGTCTACTATTGGCACATGTCACACGAGGCCTCGGTGGCTGAGTGCTTAAGGTAGTTGGTCAACTACTAGTGATCACGTGTTCTGTCAACACTGAAGTTGCAGGTGGGACTCCAATCTAAATTGACAAGGATTGCCTGTTTTCACAATCGCAGGTTTGGGGTTTTTTCCGGGTCCTCCGGCTTCCTCACCAATAAAAACTGGACGTCATGATATAACTGAACAATTGTTGAGTGGCGTAAAACCTCATTAAAACAAAACAAAATAAACAATGTCACACTGGAATAATAGTATTCTGTACTGTCGGATCATGTCACACAAAATAAAAGTAGTTTGTAGTGTCAACATATGTCACACTGGAATAGAAATACATGTGTGCTATTGTCACATGTCAAACTAGAATAAAATTATATGCACTGTCCAGGCATGTCAAGCATTAATAGCAAAAGCGTGAAATGTTCACAGATGTCACACTGGAATAAAAGTAAATTCTGTAATTTTCGCTTATGACAAACTAGAAGAAAAATAATGTGCATGGTCCATACATGTCACACTAGAATATAATTATTGTGTCCACACATGTTACACTGGAATATAACCATTGTGTCCACACATGTCACACTAGAATATAACTATTGTGTCCACACATGTCACACTAGAATATAACTATTGTGTCCACACATGTTACACTGGAATATCACTATTGTGTCCACACATGTCACACTGGAATATAACTATTGTGTCCACACATGTTACACTAGAATATAACTATTGTGTCCACACATGTCACACTAGAATATAACTATTGTGTCCACACATGTCACACTAGAATATAACTATTGTGTCCACACATGTCACACTAGAATATAACAATTGTGTCCACACATGTCACGCTATAATATAACTATTGTGTCCACACATGTCACACTAGAATATAACAATAATGTCCACACATGTCACACTATAATATAACTATTGTGTCCACACATGTCACACTGGAATATAACTATTGTGTCCACACATGTTACACTAGAATATAACTATTGTGTCCATACATGTTACACTAGAATATAACTATTATTCATCTTGTCCAATCAGAATAAATGTTATATCCAGTATTGTTTTATATTAGTAAAGTTATCGGAATGACGTCGATTTGCAAGTTGCTACATAATGAAACGAACAATTAAGCTCATTAATTGTTCTAAATCACAAAATAATTACACAAGATGAAATCCGTCAAATGTTAGACCTTTAAATTGACAACGTATATAATGTTTCAAAGACGCGTTTTCATTCGATTCTAATCTTAATTGATTAGTGAAGCATTTTTTCCTGTCGATGGTCTAGGGTTTTTTAAAGGGTTCTCCGATTTCCTCTCCAATATTTTGGCTGAAAGATTGCTGAAAGTTGCGCTTAACAAAAAAATTAGTGAATTTGATGTATTAAGCATTAAATTCCTTTATTGAAGGAAGACTGACTTATTGGTCCATTGTTGTGTTAGTCCTCGTATGCACTCGACTATTGATAGGTGATTGGTTAAACCTGTTGTAATAATAAAAAATCAAATCGAGGTTCTGTCCGTCTTTCCATCCATATATCCATCAAATTTCGTTACTCACAGATAACATGTGAAATTTGAACAAAAGTATTGTGTACTATCCGCATACATCACATTGGAATAAAGTTACGTTTCTATAAACACATGTACCTCTGAAAAAAGTACTGTGTAATATCGGCACATGTCAGACATGAATAAAAGTACTGTGTAATATCGGCACTTGTCAGACCTGAATAGAAGTACTGTGTAATATCGGCACATGTCAGACCTGAATAAAAGTACTGTGTAATATCGGCATATGTCAGACCTGAATAAAAGTACTGTGTAATATCGGCACATGCCAGACTTGAGTAAAAGTACTGTGTAATATCGGCACATGTCAGACCTGAATAAAAGTACTGTGTAATATCGACACATGTCAGACCTGAATAAAAGTACTGTGTAATATCGGAACATGTCAGATCTGAATAAAAGTAATCACATAACAATGGAATAATAGCTGTGTGTATTGTCCACGCATATCACACTGGAATAAAAGAAGTTTGTACATTTTACACATGTCAGACATTAATAAAAGTAATTTGTATTGTCCGCACATATCACGTTAAATAAAGTATTGTGAATTGTTGGCACATGTCGTATTGGAATAAAAGTATTGTTTACTATTGGCTCTTGTCACGCTGGAATAAACGTAATGTCCAGTGTACACATATGTCACATTGAAATATCGGATTGTCTTCTATTGGCACATGTCACACGAGGCCTCGGTGGCTGAGTGCTTAAGGTAGTTGGTCAACTACTAGTGATCACGTGTTCTGTCAACACTGAAGTTGCAGGTGGGACTCCAATCTAAATTGACAAGGATTGCCTGTTTTCACAATCGCAGGTTTGGGGTTTTTTTCCGGGTCCTCCGGCTTCCTCACCAATAAAAACTGGACGTCATGATATAGCTGAACAATTGTTGAAAGTGGCGTAAAACCTCATTCAAACAAAAAATAAACAATGTCACACTGGAATAATAGTATTCTGTACTGTCGGATCATGTCACACAAAATAAAAGTAGTTTGTAGTGTCAACATATGTCACACTGGAATAGAAAAACATGTGTACTATTGTCAAATATCAAACTAGAATAAAATTATCTGCACTGTCCAGGCATGTCAAGCATTAATAGCAAAAGCGTGAAATGTTCACAAATGTCACACTGGAATAAAAGTAAATTCTGTAGTTTTCGCTCATGACAAACTAGAAGAAAAATAATGTGCATTGTCCATACATGTCACACTAGAATATAACTATTGTGTCCACACACGTCACACTGGAATATAACTATTGTGTCCACACATGTCACACTAGAATATAACTATTGTGTCCACACATGTCACACTAGAATATAACTATTGTGTCCACACATGTTACACTGGAATATAACTATTGTGTCCACACATGTCACACTAGAATATAACTATTGTGTCCACACATGTCACACTGGAATATAACTATTGTGTCCACACATGTTACACTGGAATATAACTATTGTGTCCACACATGTCACACTGGAATATAACTATTGTGTCAACACATGTTACACTAGAATATAACTATTGTGTCCACACATGTCACACTGGAATATAACTATTGTGTCCACACATGTTACACTGGAATATAACTATTGTGTCCACACATGTCACACTGGAATATAACTATTGTGTCCACACATGTTACACTAGAATATAGGGGCCTCGGTGGTCGAGTGGTCAAGGTAGTTCTTCTACTATTGGTCACTCGGTCTGTCAACACTGAGATTGCGGGTTCGATTCTCACTTCAGGCATGTGTGTACTCGACTCCAATCTTAATTGACAAGGATTGCCAGTTTTTCCACCGCAGGTCAGGGGTTTCTCCGCGTACTCCGGCTTCCTCCCCCAATAAAAACTGGACGTCATGATATAGCTGAAAAATTGCTGAAAGTGGCGTTAAAACACCATTCAAACAAACAAACAAACACTAGAATATAAATATTGTGTCCACACATGTCACACTAGAATATAAAAATTGTGTCCACACATGTCACACAAGAATATAACTATTGTGTCTACACATGTCACACTGGAATATAACTATTGTCTCCACACATGTGACACTAGAATATAACTATTGTGTCCACACATGTGACACTAGAATATAACAATTGTGTCCACACATGTCACACTAGAATATAACTATTGTGTCCACACATGTTACACTAGAATATAAGTATTGTGTCCACACATGTCACACTAGAATATAACTATTGTGTCCACACATGTCACACTGGAATATAACAATTGTGTCCACACATGTTACACTAGAATATAAGTATTGTGTCCACACATGTCACACTGGAATATAACTATTGTGTCCACACATGTCACACTGAATATAACTATTGTGTCCACACATGTCACACTGGAATATGTCCACACATGTCACACTGGAATATAACTATTGTGTCCACACATGTCACACTAGAATATAACTATTGTGTCCACACATGTCACACTGGAATATAACTATTGTTTCCACACATGTCACACTGGAATATAACTATTGTGTCCACACATATCACACTATAATATAACTATTGTGTCCACACATGTCACACTGGAATATAACTATTGTGTCCACACATGTCACACTGGAATATAACTATTGTGTCCACACATGTTACACTAGAATATAGCTATTGTGTCCACACATGTTACACTAGAATATAACTATTGTGTCCACACATGTTACACTTGAATATAACTATTGTGTCCACACATGTCACACTGGAATATAACTATTGTGTCCACACATGTCACACTGGAATATAACTATTGTGTCCACACATGTCACACGGGAATATAACTATTGTGTCCACACATGTCACACTGGAATATAACTATTGTGTCCACACATGTTACACTAGAATATAACTATTGTGTCCACACATGTCACACTAGAATATAACTATTTTGTCGACACATGTCACACTGGAATATAACTATTGTGTCCACACATGTCACACTGGAATATAACTATTGTGTCCATACATGTCACACTGGAATATAACTATTGTGTCCACATGTCACACTAGAATATAACTCTTGTGTCCACACATGTCACACTGGAATATAACTATTGTGTCCACACATGTCACACTGGAATATAACTATTGTGTCCACACATGTCACACTGAATATAACTATTGTGTCCACACATGTCACACTGGAATATAACTATTGTGTCCACACATGTCACACTAGAATATAACTATTGTGTCCACACATGTTACACTAGAATATAACTATTGTGTCCACACATGTCAAACTAGAATATAACTATTGTGCCCACACATGTCACACTGGAATATAACTATTGTGTCGACACATGTCACACTAGAATATAACTATTGTGTCCACAGATGTTACACTAGAATATAACTATTGTGTCCACACATGTTACACTAGAATATAACTATTGTGTCCACACATGTCACACTAAAATATAACTATTGTGTCCATAGATGTTACACTAGAATATAACTATTGTGTCCACAGATGTTACACTAGAATATAACTATTGTGTCCACACATGTTACACTAGAATATAACTATTGTGTCCACACATGTTACACTAGAATATAACTATTGTGTCCACACATGTCACACTAGAATATAACTATTGTGTCCACACATGTTACACTGGAATATAACTATTATGTCCACACATGTCACACTAGAATATAACTATTGTGTCCACACATGTCACACTGGAATATAACTATTGTGTCCACACATGTTACACTGGAATATAACTATTGTGTCCACACATGTCACACTGGAATATAACTATTGTGTCAACACATGTTACACTAGAATATAACTATTGTGTCCACACATGTCACACTGGAATATAACTATTGTGTCCACACATGTTACACTGGAATATAACTATTGTGTCCACACATGTCACACTGGAATATAACTATTGTGTCCACACATGTTACACTAGAATATAGGGGCCTCGGTGGTCGAGTGGTCAAGGTAGTTCTTCTACTATTGGTCACTCGGTCTGTCAACACTGAGATTGCGGGTTCGATTCTCACTTCAGGCATGTGTGTACTCGACTCCAATCTTAATTGACAAGGATTGCCAGTTTTTCCACCGCAGGTCAGGGGTTTCTCCGCGTACTCCGGCTTCCTCCCCCAATAAAAACTGGACGTCATGATATAGCTGAAAAATTGCTGAAAGTGGCGTTAAAACACCATTCAAACAAACAAACAAACACTAGAATATAAATATTGTGTCCACACATGTCACACTAGAATATAAAAATTGTGTCCACACATGTCACACAAGAATATAACTATTGTGTCTACACATGTCACACTGGAATATAACTATTGTCTCCACACATGTGACACTAGAATATAACTATTGTGTCCACACATGTGACACTAGAATATAACAATTGTGTCCACACATGTCACACTAGAATATAACTATTGTGTCCACACATGTTACACTAGAATATAAGTATTGTGTCCACACATGTCACACTAGAATATAACTATTGTGTCAACACATGTCACACTGGAATATAACAATTGTGTCCACACATGTTACACTAGAATATAAGTATTGTGTCCACACATGTCACACTGGAATATAACTATTGTGTCCACACATGTCACACTGAATATAACTATTGTGTCCACACATGTCACACTGGAATATGTCCACACATGTCACACTGGAATATAACTATTGTGTCCACACATGTCACACTAGAATATAACTATTGTGTCCACACATGTCACACTGGAATATAACTATTGTTTCCACACATGTCACACTGGAATATAACTATTGTGTCCACACATATCACACTAGAATATAACTATTGTGTCCACACATGTCACACTGGAATATAACTATTGTGTCCACACATGTCACACTGGAATATAACTATTGTGTCCACACATGTTACACTAGAATATAGCTATTGTGTCCACACATGTTACACTAGAATATAACTATTGTGTCCACACATGTTACACTTGAATATAACTATTGTGTCCACACATGTCACACTGGAATATAACTATTGTGTCCACACATGTCACACTGGAATATAACTATTGTGTCCACACATGTCACACTAGAATATAACTATTGTGTCCACACATGTCACACTGGAATATAACTATTGTGTCCACACATGTTACACTAGAATATAACTATTGTGTCCACACATGTCACACTAGAATATAACTATTTTGTCGACACATGTCACACTGGAATATAACTATTGTGTCCACACATGTCACACTGGAATATAACTATTGTGTCCATACATGTCACACTGGAATATAACTATTGTGTCCACATGTCAAACTAGAATATAACTCTTGTGTCCACACATGTCACACTGGAATATAACTATTGTGTCCACACATGTCACACTGGAATATAACTATTGTGTCCACACATGTCACACTGAATATAACTATTGTGTCCACACATGTCACACTGGAATATAACTATTGTGTCCACACATGTCACACTAGAATATAACTATTGTGTCCACACATGTTACACTAGAATATAACTATTGTGTCCACACATGTCAAACTAGAATATAACTATTGTGCCCACACATGTCACACTGGAATATAACTATTGTGTCGACACATGTCACACTAGAATATAACTATTGTGTCCACAGATGTTACACTAGAATATAACTATTGTGTCCACACATGTTACACTAGAATATAACTATTGTGTCCACACATGTCACACTAAAATATAACTATTGTGTCCATAGATGTTACACTAGAATATAACTATTGTGTCCACAGATGTTACACTAGAATATAACTATTGTGTCCACACATGTTACACTAGAATATAACTATTGTGTCCACACATGTTACACTAGAATATAACTATTGTGTCCACACATGTCACACTAGAATATAACTATTGTGTCCACAGATGTTACACTAGAATATAACTATTGTGTCCACACATGTTACACTAGAATATAACTATTGTGTCCACACATGTCACACTAGAATATAACTATTGTGTCCACACATGTTACACTAGAATATAACTATTGTGTCCACACATGTGACATTAGAATATAACTATTGTGTCCACACATGTCACACTAGAATATAACAATTGTGTCCACGCATGTTACACTAGAATATAACTATTGTGTCCACACATGTTACACTAGAATATAACTATTGTGTCCACACATGTCACACTAGAATATAACTATTGTGTCCACACATGTTACACTAGAATATAACTATTGTGTCCACACATGTCACACTAGAATATAACAATTGTGTCCACACATGTCACCCTAGAATATAACTATTGTGTCCACACATGTCACACTGGAATATAACTATTGTGTCCATACATGTTACACTAGAATATAACTATTATTCATCTTGTCCAATCAGAATAAATGTTATATCCAGTATTGTTTTATATTAGTAAAGTTATCGGAATGACGTCGATTTGCAAGTTGCTACATAATGAAACGAACAATTAAACTCATCAATTGTTCTAAATCACAAAATAATTACACAAGATGAAATCCGTCAAATGTTAGACCTTTAAATTGACAACGTATATAATGTTTCAAAGACGCGTTTTCATTCGATTCTAATCTTAATTGATTAGTGAAGCATTTTTTCCTGTCGATGGTCTAGGGTTTTTTAAAGGGTTCTCCGACTTCCTCTCCAATATTTTGGCTGAAAGATTGCTGAAAGTTGCCCTTAACAAAAAAATTAGTGAATTTGATGTATTAAGCATTAAATTCCTTTATTGAAGGAAGACTGACTTATTGGTCCATTGTTGTGTTAGTCCTCGTATGCACTCGACTATTGATAGGTGATTGGTTAAACCTGTTGTAATAATAAAAAATCAAATCGAGGTTCTGTCCGTCTTTCCATCCATTTATCCATCAAATTTCGTTACTCACAGATAACATGTGAAATTTGAACAAAAGTATTGTGTACTATCCGCATACATCACATTGGAATAAAGTTACGTTTCTATAAACACATGTACCTCTGAAAAAAGTACTGTGTAATATCGGCACATGTCAGACATGAATAAAAGTACTGTGTAATATCGGCACTTGTCAGACCTGAATAAAAGTACTGTGTAATATCGGCACATGTCAGACCTGAATAAAAGTACTGTGTAATATCGGCACATGTCAGACATGATAAAAGTACTGTGTAATATCGGCACATGCCAGACTTGAATAAAAGTACTGTGTAATATCGGCACATGTCAGAGCTGAATAAAAGTACTGTGTAATATCGACACATGTCAGACCTGAATAAAAGTACTGTGTAATATTGGCACATGTCAGACCTGAATAAAAGTAATCACATAACAATGGAATAATAGCTGTGTGTATTGTCCACGCATATCACACTGGAATAAAAGAAGTTTGTACATTTTACACATGTCAGACATTAATAAAAGTATTGTCCGCACATATCACGTTAAATAAAGTATTGTGAATTGTTGGCACATGTCGTATTGGAATAAAAGTATTGTTTACTATTGGCTCTTGTCACACTGGAATAAAAGTAATGTCCAGTGTACACATATGTCACATTGAAATATCGGATTGTCTACTATTGGCACATGTCACACGAGGCCTCGGTGGCTGAGTGCTTAAGGTAGTTGGTCAACTACTAGTGATCACGTGTTCTGTCAACACTGAAGTTGCAGGTGGGACTCCAATCTAAATTGACAAGGATTGCCTGTTTTCACAATCGCAGGTTTGGGGTTTTTTTCCGGGTCCTCCGGCTTCCTCACCAATAAAAACTGGACGTCATGATATAGCTGAACAATTGTTGAAAGTGGCGTAAAACCTCATTCAAACAAAACAAAATAAACAATGTCACACTGGAATAATAGTATTCAGTACTGTCGGATCATGTCACACAAAATAAAAGTTTGTAGTGTCAACATATGTCACACTGGAATAGAAATACATGTGTACTATTGTCACATGTCAAACTAGAATAAAATTATATGCACTGTCCAGGCATGTCAAGCATTAATAGCAAAAGCGTGAAATGTTCACAGATGTCACACTGGAATAAAAGTAAATTCTGTAATTTTCGCTCATGACAAACTAGAAGAAAAATAATGTGCATTGTCCATACAGGTCACACTAGAATATAATTATTGTGTCCACACATGTTACACTGGAATATAACTATTGTGTCCACACATGTCACACTAGAATATAACTATTGTGTCCACACATGTTACACTGGAATATCACTATTGTGTCCACACATGTCACACTGGAATATAACTATTGTGTCCACACGTGTTACACTAGAATATAACTATTGTGTCCACACATGTCACACTAGAATATAACTATTGTGTCCACACATGTCACACTAGAATATAACTATTGTGTCCACACATGTTACACTAGAATATAACTATTGTGTCCACACATGTCACACTAGAATATAACAATTGTGTCCACACATGTCACCCTAGAATATAACTATTGTGTCCACACATGTCAAACTGGAATATAACTATTGTGTCCATACATCTTACACTAGAATATAACTATTGTGTCCATACATGTTACACTAGAATATAACTATTATTCATCTTGTCCAATCAGAATAAATGTTATCCAGTATTGTTTTATATTAGTAAAGTTATCGGAATGACGTCGATTTGCAAGTTGCTACATAATGAAACGAACAATTAAACTCATCAATTGTTCTAAATCACAAAATAATTACACAAGATGAAATCCGTCAAATGTTAGACCTTTAAATTGACAACGTATATAATGTTTCAAAGACGCGTTTTCATTCGATTCTAATCTTAATTGACTAGCGAAGAATTTTTTCCTGTCGATGGTCTAGGGTTTTTAACGGGTTCTCCGACTTCCTCTCCAATATTTTGGCTGAAAGATTGCTGAAAGTTGCCCTTAACAAAAAAATTAGTGAATTTGATGTATTAAGCATTAAATTCCTTTATTGAAGGAAGACTGACTTATTGGTCCATTGTTGTGTTAGTCCTCGTATGCACTCGACTATTGATAGGTGATTGGTTAAACCTGTTGTAATAATAAAAAATCAAATCGAGGTTCTGTCCGTCTTTCCATCCATATATCCATCAAATTTCGTTACTCACAGATAACATGTGAAATTTGAACAAAAGTATTGTGTACTATCCGCATACATCACATTGGAATAAAGTTACGTTTCTATAAACACATGTACCTCTGAAAAAAGTACTGTGTAATATCGGCACATGTCAGACATGAATAAAAGTACTGTGTAATATCGGCACTTGTCAGACCTGAATAAAAGTACTGTGTAATATCGGCACATGTCAGACCTGAATAAAAGTACTGTGTAATATCGGCACATGTCAGACCTGAATAAAAGTACTGTGTAATATCGGCACATGTCAGACTTGAATAAAAGTACTGTGTAATATCGGCACATGTCAGACCTGAATAAAAGTACTGTAATATCGGCACATGTCAGACCTGAATAAAAGTACTGTGTAATATCGGCACATATCAGACCTGAATAAAAGTAATCACATAACAATGGAATAATAGCTGTGTGTATTGTCCAAGCATATCACACTGGAATAAAAGAAGTTTGTACATTTTACACATGTCAGACATTAATAAAAGTAATTTGTATTGTCCGCACATATCACGTTAAATAAAGTATTGTGAATTGTTGGCACATGTCGTATTGGAATAAAAGTATTGTTTACTATTGGCTCTTGTCACACTGGAATAAAAGTAATTTCCAGTGTACACATATGTCACATTGAAATATCGGATTGTCTACTATTGCCACATGTCACACGAGGCCTCGGTGGCTGAGTGCTTAAGGTAGTTGGTCAACTACTAGTGATCACGTGTTCTGTCAACACTGAAGTTGCAGGTGGGACTCCAATCTAAATTGACAAGGATTGCCTGTTTTCACAATCGCAGGTTTGGGGTTTTTTTCCGGGTCCTCCGGCTTCCTCACCAATAAAAACTGGACGTCATGATATAGCTGAACAATTGTTGAAAGTGGCGTAAAACCTCATTCAAACAAAAAATAAACAAT
The DNA here is from genome assembly GCA_944474755.1 of Limnoperna fortunei. Taxonomy (NCBI): domain Eukaryota; kingdom Metazoa; phylum Mollusca; class Bivalvia; order Mytilida; family Modiolidae; genus Limnoperna; species Limnoperna fortunei. Next base: position 10,925,990 of record OX104112.1, read on the forward strand.
GTCACACTGGAATAATAGTATTCTGTACTGTCGGATCATGTCACACAAAATAAAAGTAGTTTGTAGTGTCAACATATGTCACACTGGAATAGAAAAACATGTGTACTATTGTCAAATATCAAACTAGAATAAAATTATCTGCACTGTCCAGGCATGTCAAGCATTAATAGCAAAAGCGTGAAATGTTCACAAATGTCACACTGGAATAAAAGTAAATTCTGTAGTTTTCGCTCATGACAAACTAGAAGAAAAATAATGTGCATTGTCCATACATGTCACACTAGAATATAACTATTGTGTCCACACACGTCACACTGGAATATAACTATTGTGTCCACACATGTCACACTAGAATATAACTATTGTGTCCACACATGTCACACTAGAATATAACTATTGTGTCCACACATGTTACACTGGAATATAACTATTGTGTCCACACATGTCACACTAGAATATAACTATTGTGTCCACACATGTCACACTGGAATATAACTATTGTGTCCACACATGTTACACTGGAATATAACTATTGTGTCCACACATGTCACACTGGAATATAACTATTGTGTCCACACATGTTACACTAGAATATAACTATTGTGTCCACACATGTCACACTGGAATATAACTATTGTGTCCACACATGTTACACTGGAATATAACTATTGTGTCCACACATGTCACACTGGAATATAACTATTGTGTCCACACATGTTACACTAGAATATAGGGGCCTCGGTGGTCGAGTGGTCAAGGTAGTTCTTCTACTATTGGTCACTCGGTCTGTCAACACTGAGATTGCGGGTTCGATTCTCACTTCAGGCATGTGTGTACTCGACTCCAATCTTAATTGACAAGGATTGCCAGTTTTTCCACCGCAGGTCAGGGGTTTCTCCGCGTACTCCGGCTTCCTCCCCCAATAAAAACTGGACGTCATGATATAGCTGAAAAATTGCTGAAAGTGGCGTTAAAACACCATTCAAACAAACAAACAAACACTAGAATATAAATATTGTGTCCACACATGTCACACTAGAATATAAAAATTGTGTCCACACATGTCACACAAGAATATAACTATTGTGTCTACACATGTCACACTGGAATATAACTATTGTCTCCACACATGTGACACTAGAATATAACTATTGTGTCCACACATGTGACACTAGAATATAACAATTGTGTCCACACATGTCACACTAGAATATAACTATTGTGTCCACACATGTTACACTAGAATATAAGTATTGTGTCCACACATGTCACACTAGAATATAACTATTGTGTCCACACATGTCACACTGGAATATAACAATTGTGTCCACACATGTTACACTAGAATATAAGTATTGTGTCCACACATGTCACACTGGAATATAACTATTGTGTCCACACATGTCACACTGAATATAACTATTGTGTCCACACATGTCACACTGGAATATGTCCACACATGTCACACTGGAATATAACTATTGTGTCCACACATGTCACACTAGAATATAACTATTGTGTCCACACATGTCACACTGGAATATAACTATTGTTTCCACACATGTCACACTGGAATATAACTATTGTGTCCACACATATCACACTAGAATATAACTATTGTGTCCACACATGTCACACTGGAATATAACTATTGTGTCCACACATGTCACACTGGAATATAACTATTGTGTCCACACATGTTACACTAGAATATAGCTATTGTGTCCACACATGTTACACTAGAATATAACTATTGTGTCCACACATGTTACACTTGAATATAACTATTGTGTCCACACATGTCACACTGGAATATAACTATTGTGTCCACACATGTCACACTGGAATATAACTATTGTGTCCACACATGTCACACGGGAATATAACTATTGTGTCCACACATGTCACACTGGAATATAACTATTGTGTCCACACATGTTACACTAGAATATAACTATTGTGTCCACACATGTCACACTAGAATATAACTATTTTGTCGACACATGTCACACTGGAATATAACTATTGTGTCCACACATGTCACACTGGAATATAACTATTGTGTCCATACATGTCACACTGGAATATAACTATTGTGTCCACATGTCACACTAGAATATAACTCTTGTGTCCACACATGTCACACTGGAATATAACTATTGTGTCCACACATGTCACACTGGAATATAACTATTGTGTCCACACATGTCACACTGAATATAACTATTGTGTCCACACATGTCACACTGGAATATAACTATTGTGTCCACACATGTCACACTAGAATATAACTATTGTGTCCACACATGTTACACTAGAATATAACTATTGTGTCCACACATGTCAAACTAGAATATAACTATTGTGCCCACACATGTCACACTGGAATATAACTATTGTGTCGACACATGTCACACTAGAATATAACTATTGTGTCCACAGATGTTACACTAGAATATAACTATTGTGTCCACACATGTTACACTAGAATATAACTATTGTGTCCACACATGTCACACTAAAATATAACTATTGTGTCCATAGATGTTACACTAGAATATAACTATTGTGTCCACAGATGTTACACTAGAATATAACTATTGTGTCCACACATGTTACACTAGAATATAACTATTGTGTCCACACATGTTACACTAGAATATAACTATTGTGTCCACACATGTCACACTAGAATATAACTATTGTGTCCACAGATGTTACACTAGAATATAACTATTGTGTCCACACATGTTACACTAGAATATAACTATTGTGTCCACACATGTCACACTAGAATATAACTATTGTGTCCACACATGTTACACTAGAATATAACTATTGTGTCCACACATGTGACATTAGAATATAACTATTGTGTCCACACATGTCACACTAGAATATAACAATTGTGTCCACGCATGTTACACTAGAATATAACTATTGTGTCCACACATGTTACACTAGAATATAACTATTGTGTCCACACATGTCACACTGGAATATAACTATTGTGTCCACACATGTCACACTGAATATAACTATTGTGTCCACACATGTCACACTAGAATATAACTATTGTGTCCACACATGTCACACTAGAATATAACTATTGTGTCCACACATGTTACACTGGAATATAAATATTGTGTCCACACATGTCACAATAGAATATAACTATTGTGTCCACACATGTTACACTGGAATATAAATATTGTGTCCACACATGTCACAATAGAATATAACTATTGTGTCCACACATGTCACATAGAAATATAACTATTGTGTCCACACATGTCACACTGTGTTAAGTTGCACGGATGTCAATATTTCTCCTGCATGTCAATGGTCTAAATAATGAGAATGAGAACAACATTCGAGAAGACTAATTCTTTATTTTCAAAATACAAAGTGTGAAAAATTATTACCAGACAGTATTATACAGGCACACTATATTAGGTATAACAACCATGCATTGTCATTTTTCGGTCAAATGCTTTTTCAGTTTGCAAAGTTTATTTAACTGAAGCAACACTAAACACGGACATTGTCTAAATATGACAGGAACGACATGCCATAACCATAACAAATAAAATAATGTTTAACATTTACATATCTTGTATTTAAGTATCTGTAGATACAAATTTGTTACGTATTATTTACAAGAGAACGCTAAAACCGACTTTCCACCATCGTTTGTCACAAACAAAATCTGATAATTTTTACTTAATGCCAGACCGTACGGTTGACTAATTTTCTTGTCACGGTCCAATATGATGTCAATGACGTTTCCGTTAGTCGAAAGTCTATGTATGTTATTTGAGTCCCTACAAGCAATGTACAGGTTACCTCCCCTGTCAGTAGTCACAGCTCTAGGTCCAGTTAAGTTCTCAGGTTTACATGTAAAACGTACTTCTCCACTGAGTCTGACACAGCCTACTGTGTTATTGTTATAGTCAGTATAGTAGACACTATCCTGTGGACCCGGATGTAGGTAGTTACTCCAACCACCACCAGGTATAGTTATTGTAGTTATTGGCTTTCCTTGTTTACTGAGGATGTAAATCTTCCTACCATGACCACCAACACAGATCTTATCACCGACAACAGCTATACCGTAACACCAACCAGGTACAGAATGTGTACCACCGGACTTCATTGATTTTATGTCAACAAACTGTATTGACGTCTGGTTAGGTAGGGATACTACAGCTTTATCTTCACCTGGTATAATAGCAATACCCCATGGTGTACCAGATAACGTACAATCCTGTAGGTACTCACCACGGTCACTGTATACCAGTAACTTGGTACTATTTTGGTTACAGAGCAGTAGACGGTTGTCGTCTGTCACAGCAATACTGGTTATCATGACATCATGGGTAGATTTAATATCAAATTTAAAGTCGAATTCAAACTTTGTTGGCATCTGAATTGTTGTCTGTAAAACCTGAGCTTGCTTTGATTTTGGTGGTTTATATTTGATCAGACATGGTGTTGACTCAATGTGTACTGACCCGAAGGATTCGATTCCGAGTTGTTCCTGTGGTGACTGTTTGAACAAAATTTTTGAAGATAACGTCGATGATATGATTTCTTGCATCTTAAGATCGTAATCTGAAATTTTCCTTTTGTACGTGTTTAACAAAATAAATAGCTGGTTGTCTGATCCGTGTTTTGACACAATAGTTAATTTGTTTGTAACCTCGTCCAGATATTTCATCATTTCCGATAATGTATCCATATCGGATTTAATTTGAGTATCGCATTTCCTCTTTAAGGACTTGATCTCAGATATCACTTTCCTCTCGAGATTATCCAGGTGTTCTAAAATTTTGCATTTTATCCGTGAAACAATTCCCAGAATATCTACTTCTTCATCATTCAGACTCTTTAAGTTCTCATTGCGGTAACTTATAAGCTTTTCCAAAGTTACACGCATGCTTGATACGGTACCGAATACATCTTCCAACATTGGTGATCCTCGTACAGCTTTTGAAGCAACGTCTATAGGAACAATTTTTTGACATGTACGGTGTATCTCTGTCATACAGCAACGACAACATAGAGAGTCATGATCCACGCAGAACAAATCAAGCACCATTTCTTCATGTTTTCTACAGGAATTTTTTACAGATAATGTTTCCATGGGTAACGATCCAGAATCTATTAAATGATGAGAGACAAAAGCTTTGAAGGAGCTATGAGCATCCACGCAGTCCTTACAGAGGTTTTCTTCACAGTCAGTACAATACTTTAAGGCCACAACGGATGACAGTTTCTTACGTGAGCATGGATCACAAATAGTCCTAGACGACGCCATGATTCCTGAAAATATGTTAAATTTAGTATAAAAATTTTCTAAAGTAAAAACAAAGTACAGTTCGCCAACTGTTGGTCAAATTTTAATCTGAAAACCAACTCAAATCAGTCAAAAGTGATCAGAAATGTAATTGCTGAACAGAAATACTTTATCACATCATGATAAAAAAATCGAAGTTTTATCTTAACGCACATTACTCCTTAGAATAACATCAAGTACCAATATCGATACTTTAAAAATGTATGATCGTGTTTAACGTTAAAAAGGGGGTTGGGGTGGAGGGGTTCCATTAAAAAGGTTAACAATTTTTTCCCCGGAACATATGACAGTAAATTTAAAATAATAATAACAGATACCAGTAATTTACATGAGAAAACAGTAATCAGTGGATTTAAAAATTGAAAATACAGATAACAGCAGAATTGATAAATTTAGAGGGAATAACAGAGAAAAATCTGTAAAACAGTTAACAGTTTTCTGACTATTGACAGCAAACAGAGTTTCAGTATTATTATTATAACAGTTAACAACAATGTCAATTTTTAAGAAAACAGATAACAACTTAAGGTTGAACAACAGTTAACAGTTGGTTTATTTTCTAAAAAACAGTTAACAGTCGTGAAAAAATGCCCAAAACACACCAACAGAAAAGATCTTGCCCCTACCTTAAAACTCACCACGTAAACTGTTCCCGGTGTTGGAAGCATTACTAATTAAGGTTGTAGCACACCGGTCCGCACTTAGGATCTTTTAGTACTCAAACTTAGGTATTTGTTTGTTTGTTTGTTTGTTTGTTTAATGGGGTTAAGTCCACTTAAGCAAGTTTTCAGCTATATCATGGCGTCCAGTTTTTATTGGGGAGGAAGCCGGTGTACCCGGAAAAAATCCCCGACCTTCGGTAGGAAAACTGGCAATATCATTGTCAAATAAAATTGATGTCGAGTTTTTTTATTGTTTCTGATTTGCTTTTATAATAAATAAATAAATAAAATAAATAATCATCAGACCCTCGTTTTAACTATTAAATTATCTGCAATCAATGATAGTTTTTTTTTAATATCGACTAATCAGCTACGAGTTTTTTCTACCGAACTGACAGAAGCGAGTGTAATTTCTATTGTAAATTGAAAATTTACTCAAATTCTTCTAGACAAGCTAAGGCATGTACATGTAACAGCATTAAAATGTACTGTAAGTGGGTATTTGGTAAAACATTTCGGAATTTTGATAATAAAAGCTCTACAATATCTGCATTATTTTGATTTTAATATATTTTGGGTTTGGGCGCCACTGGTGAGTCTTGATTGGCGTCCGGCGTAGTAAATTGAACAGCATTGGTATCGTTATGAAATTTTATATTCTAAAGAACCTATTGGTTCTTATTGGCTTGCACTTACTGACATAAATTATACAAAATATGTAAAATAATGTTTTTCCTCAATAAGACGGCATACTGGATTATTTAACTGTTGCTATTTAACGAAGCAAGTAAACGAATCATTCAAAACTAGCATTTTTATAAATGCAACACAGAGGGTTCTTAATGGTACAAATATGAACAATTTTTGAATGGGGGCCAAAATTGGCCCCTATCATACATAGTCCTTTCCGAAGAAAAACGAAATGAGACGATATTAATACTGAATAATTAATTGGGCGGAGTGAATATACAAAAATATGAGTGCCGCTTAACGCATCTGATTAAACGAGTGCGTGGAACTTGTTTTATTTATTATATAGATCAAAATTGTTTTCGTCAAACTTTAATGCTATCCTACATTATATGAACGGCGGATGAATATCTGTACACTACAAAACCATGGCCGCCTTTATCTGGATCAGGACGCCAGCTAACTAATATTAGGTTATGACAATCAATATTGACCTTTTCGAAATCCCATAGTTACGTCGTGGTTCAGTTGGGGGGGGGGGGGGGGGGTGGTAAGATCGACAGGTATCATGTCTTTCCGTCGAGTATTGTCGGAAGATCAAAGAAAAAATACCGACAAATTACAATTTCCATTGAATTATTTTTACAGTAATTAAAATTGTTTTAAAAGATTTGCAATTATACGTATTCCAAACTAACATTCATGTCCAAACATTGTTTAATTATTATAACATTTTTCAAAATTTCATTTAGCTTTTTTCATTTATGTTAATTATAAGGACTACAAGTATTCTATAAGTATCTAAATATAACCTGCATTTAAATAAAAGTTTTACGTCAACATGTTCAAATCTTAAAATTAATAAAAATCAATATCGTTTGTGACTTTCTCTTATTATAAAGATATATATTTTCATTCTGTTTGCTCTTGCATTTTTTCCGCTGATTTTTACTGATTTTTTTTTTATAACATACCTTTTTTTAAAATCCAATTTTCGTATAAAAACCATTATCTAAATTATTACATTTTCGCAGCTTATTATGTCGGTCTTTTATTGGTCTTTAATTTTTACCTTTCATCAAAGTAAAGTGTCAGGTAATAAAAAAGCAATAAACAAGGCACATTTAGTATACAATTACATCACAGAAATATCTCTTACTTCCCACAACGCCTCGTTCTCGGCGAATCTCGAGCGCAAGAGTTTGGAATTTCGAAATAGTCTTTGGTAGAGAAACTGGTAATCAATACTGTTCAGAGATAATTTTTACAAAAAGGTAATCGTATGTTCTGTACATTAAGTTTTCAGAGAAGATCTATTTTAATTCCTGTCACTCCATAACATGGAATTATATCGTTTTATCTAAACAATTAAAATTGGTATATCTCACTTGAGCCTTGGTTACAGTCAAGAATGATTCAGTCGGATTCAGAACCACTGAAATTTAACGGTAAAATACGTTTAAATATTTTCTTTGAAAGTTCCATTCACTACTGGCTATAAAAATGACTGTAAATACCAGTTACAATTGTTTCCCGTCTGTCACTGACTGAGATTGACTGCAAATGACTGCAAAAATGTCTGTAAAAGACTGTAAAAGTTGTGTCAGACAATAATTTTTACTGTTACAGTCATTTGATGTCTGTGACAGACATAACGGCGTAACCGTTGTATCAGTAAAAAAATGTCTGTCGCAGTCATTTGACTCAGTCGAAATTCGTCTGTTACACCTTGTAAATTTAAAGAGGGGGAATTTGTCTGCCTACGCTTAATTACACGGAATGGATTTTGTCCGGGGGAATTTTGTCCGCCTATGCTACATTACATGGAAGGTATTTGTCCTGGGAGATTTTGTCAGGGGAGATATTGTCCTACACTCGTCTATACGTACATTAAATTTTGACATTGTTGTCGTTATTTTTTTCTGGTATTTCAATTAAAAAAACCAAAAAGGTATTAATCGTTTTCTTAGCTGCATCCACTGTTGTTTAAATGGATCTGGTAGGTTAGTTAAGGCAATAAATTTTGAAGAATGACACATGTTGTTAATTGGATTACAGGTAATCTCGCCTCACTGAACATGTGTATTAAACATAGGGCGACACCGTTCGGTGTTTTTCCGCGATCATCTAGAACAAGGATTGATTTTATGTGATATAATAATGTAAAAATAAATTTATAGAAAGGATGTATGGGTAATGTTTTCTAAAATACTTTCTACTTCCCTACCCCTCCCGGTAGTAAATTTGGAATTTTCTACACACAAAACACTCGATTGTAAAGGTGTATATTTCGTATTGTCAACATTGACACGCAAATGCGATCATTAAATTTATTCAAAAAAAAAAAATGCCCCAGAAAGACCCGACGATCTGTATACTATATCGCATGCAACTGAATCGAGTGCGCCGTTTGCTTTTAATAGTAGAATATAACGTCAAGCACGAAACCTAATAAGTAGGAGAATTAAACTACACTCGGACTTCTAGAATTACTAGCCAATCGGTATAGTTTAATTTGAAAAATGAAATAATTACTTCAAAATAATAAAAATATGTTCTTTTAAAAAAGTTGTACAGTTGTTGATACAAGTTATTTCTACTTAGTTTTTTTAGATTGCAGTTTTCCGTGAGTTGATGTTATTGATTTGCTGAAAAAATGATTCTGTTACTTGCTGAAATAATTTCTTCACTTCAAATTTTCGTCTATATTATATCTTGTAGTTTTTGCGGGGACAAAACTGGGAGGGTTCCCAGTGCTCGACGCACAGAGCAGCCCAGCGCGTCCACGGATGGCGGATAGGGCAGACCCTCTGGTTGGGGTGTTGTCATTAAGGTCAAAGTTGAGCACAGCGAGATGTTGGTCTTGAATTCACGAGCCTTGTGTACTTAATAAAATTATCTTATCTATTTCGGTAATAATTTGATATCATAACGTTTAGTTTGAATTCTAACACATTATTTATGTGGTTTCATTACCATACTAGGACAATTGATTTAAAAAATACAAACCTTTAATATATTTGAGGGGGGTTAGTTGTCATAAAGTATTTTAATGCACGCTAAATATTTATTAAAGATAATCAAAATACCGTCTGCACAATAATATACTTCAGCAAAAATACGAAATACTTTTTTATTTTAGTTCTTAGTATCGCTTTATAAAATCTGAACTAGGGAATTATTGTCAATTTTGTTAATTACAATAACCCAAGACAATACAGATCGTGTTTATGTCTTTGAAGTAAATTTATTACTCATGTACATATGCGCAGTGACAATGTTCGTGGTGTACTCGAACCAGTAAAAAATAAAAGAAGTCTGATTTTTGAATTCCTTTATTCAAATATATTCGTTTTATGACTTGTTTACTATTGCCATAATAAAGTTATCGACAAAAGATCCGATACTATTCAGAAATCTACTTTTTATTCATCCCGTTTTGTTGTATGAAATGTTTCTCCTTCAAAGGAGAACAATATTATGAAAAACACCATGGATCAGCTATGCCTTCCTGAACAATTACTTTGTTTTAAAATTATCGAAACTGTAAATTAATTTAAAGGGCTCAAGTACACAGTAACACGCTTTAGTTATTTGTAGTATTTACGTCAGTTGCACAATCGACGTTTGTAAAAACAAAAGTAGTCCCAAGAGACATTTTGGCGGAAAAAAAATCAAAATAAACGATAATTTTCACATGTGATTTACGGTGATTTCTGTCACTAGGAATCGATATTTCATCCCTATCTATATAATAACGGAAGTTAATCATGATAGAAAATACTTTGATGTCAATGATTTTAAAATAAAAATATACACAATGAGATGAATTTGTCAACTTTGGAATTTTCAATTGTGGTTGCCAGTTTCTTGCCGAAGGTCTGGAAATTTCACTTGAACCTCTAGTTTAAACACCCCAAACCGCCACTAAATTAAAACTGGACGCCATAATATATCTGAAAAAATTGCTGCAACCGTATTCAGACAAACAAACAAGGTCTCTTTGAACCCCACTGAAAATCGGGATGACTTCATGTCCTCCGGAAGGCCGGTAAATACACTCTTGCTCTACGAGAGGCACCGGTCGTATAACTCATGTTAAAATCCGGTAATGAGAGGAAGTGATTACGTACTACAAATGGAACAATAAATGTTCATTTGTGACACATATATTCCATAACTGTCAACTAAGTCATGACGGCGACCGTAAAATTTTCGAAGTAATAACTTACACCTTAAAAGTTGTCAAATGTCTATTTTGCTATTGCGTTATTCAATGATTTTTTAATCGAATAGCATTTTATATTTAAATAAACTGTACATAAAGTGTATCCGGTATTTTGACAGGGATTGTGACAGCTCATTGACGATTGTACAAGAACATGGAATAATACTGCCGGTTGTAGCTGAGTTAAAATTGACCCAAAAAAAGCATCAAAACATATTAATTCTTCTTTTGTAAATGGCTGATTTCTGGTACAGATGACCCAGTACAGACATCTGTACTTGCTGCGTCATCCAATCAAAACGCCAGAAAAAAGAACTTTGTTATGGAAGCATAACAACGTTCTTGTTTGACGTTCTTGTTTCCGGCGTTCTGATTGGACCTCAGAGACAATGGAGTCTAAAACAATGGAGAGTCTATAGGTTACATCGATGTGAAAGCTGTTGGTTTACGGAAGAAATAGGTACTTTTATACTTTTTGGGAAAGTCCGTGTGATCTTTCACTCGTGATAGGAATTTTTATGTCTTTTGGCTGCGCTCCACTCGCGAAAAGACATAAAATTTCTATCACTCGCGAAAGATCAACCGGTCTTTCCCAAAAACGTATGAAAGAACCTATAAATCTACCATTTATTTCATTTAAGATGAAAATAATAAAACTATAATAATATAATAATAATAAAGAAGTGTATACTCAACTTGGTATCTTTCTTAAACTAAATTAAACTTTACAAAGAAATGCTCACAACAAATGAAATCTTTATAGAACAGAATTAAATTAATAACATAATATTAGAAAACGATACAATGGTGATATATTGCAAGTGTTAAATGCATTTTCGTGATCATAAGCGGTTATATGAAATTTAACTGTCTTAATTATCAAGTCCGTTATTAAAAATTAGTTTACAGAAGCATAAAATGGATATTATATCTACATAAAATAACATAAAATCGTTAAGAATAATACATTGTTGTCCTTTGATGGGCCCTTTTTGATGATGATTGTGGCATTGTGTAGTACCTTGTAAATTGTCTCACCGATGTGACAACAACGGGCTTCCGTATAATATAGATCGAAACTGGTCCTTTCAGTGATAATATTGAATATGACACACAGTTACACTTTTGATTTGACAGAAAAAACAGGTTTAAGTTTTAGGCGTTGTTTTTTTATTCTAACTTGACAGCAAAGCTCGGTAAACACTGTCTATTTGGTGCAAAACGAAAGTAGTTTAGGTCCAAAAATCTAATTTAATAACTATTACACCAGTGTATAAAGACGTGTTGCTTAAACATTTTGTTAAGTTTCATGAATACCCTGTTGACAAAATATCGAATGATCAAATGTTTCAAACTCCAATTTTAAGTATTTAAGAATTAAATATTTACCTGTGGGTGGGTGTATGCTCGTCTCGAAACAAACAAAGTCTTACATATCACGTGACTATAAATATTTGTGTAGGAGAACCTATTATGGAGAAATGTGAACCCGGAAGTCCACATTATATCCTTATACAATAAAGTTCATACGCAATACACCGACTTTTTTTTAATAATACGGGAGGGGGTTTACAGGGTAGTTGGAGACTGGGATTGAGGAGGAGGGAGAAGGGAAAAGGGTACCCTTGTCCACCCCCTCAATACGGAAGGGTTAGCGTGAAGTAGTTATTTCATAATATTAAGATGTTATCTCATAATTATGAGAATTTTTCAGAATACTTGTATTAAATGAGTACATACACATGATAAATAATACAATTAAGAAAACTAATTTTGTTCTTAATATTTGTACGGAAAATACTTCAGAGTTGTGCACTTCAACCCATGTGTGTTTAATGTACCTGAGTCTACTATGTCACTAAAGTAAATACAAATAATGTTATTATATTGCTTCTACATGTATATAAGAATATTAATTAAAGACAAAGAATTTATGCAAAAGCATTTCTAATATAAATTCCTTTGATTGATATGTGGGGTGAGGGGGGGGGGGTGGGGGTAGGGGGTCTAACAATATCTCATAAGAGGTCATCTCAGGTTGACCTTTTGTATTGAAGACTCAAACATTAGCTTTACCAACTTTGTGTGTTGTAGAATCCTCTGTTATTATTTGACATCTTTCAGACATTTACGAAAACAAACTGTTGTACGGACATTTGAAAACAGAATTTGCAGACATATTGTCCGCGTCGTCCTTGTGACGTCATATGTGGATCCGCTTTTATTCTCCACAAAATATCAACAATAGATGCAATTCATGTTACAACAAGTTAAATTTACAGTATGAGTCATTTACTGTACCTAATTTACAGCGAAGTGGTGTGTATCGAGACCGATAGGACGAGGTACCGCCCCTTCGCTGTCCATCAGATACATGACGAGTATTGTAAATGATGTGTGGAATGGTCCTATGAAAATTTTCCACGTCGAATTCATTACCATTGGTTTATGTTTCAATGCTGCAAAATAAAAAAGTGTAACGATGTCAGTTTCATGGACAAGAAATGGAATCTATTCATCATGTTTGTCAGTGGTAGCAATCTTCTGATTTTTTAAATAATTTATGGCAGCGAGATAGTTCAATTATAGGCTAAAATGGGAAAAATGTCTACAAGTCAAACTGGCCAACAATATCTTACACCTGGATATTTTTATTTGGATTTACAGTGACGCAAATTCACATTGCTTTACTGTGCTTGATCTGGTGGTGACTAAAAGATTGTTACGTCATACGGAAAGCCTTTAAGTAGATCTAAGTGAGTAATGTGTTTGAAAAGTGTCGAGTTTCAAACTCCGAAGACAGATTGCGTAAATATCGGATAAGAGCTGGCGAATCGTACATGCTATAAAAAGGAAACTTTGTCCCTATCTAACTCTCCATTCTATCCTAGTGCCCGAAGGTGGCGAATATGAGTAGCCCTCTTGTCAGGCGGTGCTGTCAGGTTATAATAAGGAAAACTTGGCCTCGGGACCATAGTGGGTGACGTGTTTTGAGAATGCCACGCTCCTTGCAGTCTAAAGATCCCTCTATGTAAATGTCAATATAGAAAGCTCGTTGTAGTCGCTACAGAAGGCTAAATGTTTCGAATTTACCAAATACTCCATCCCTTTACAGTGACATTCAAAATGAACTCCGCTTTTTTCTGTTTCTCCGTTGATTTATTGTTAACTTATTGGTCTCGTCCTGAATATATCTGAAATACAATCAATCCAATGCTTAAAGTCGCAATTTAAATATGTGCAACTGCAATTTTAATAGCGTACTTGTGTGTGTGTTATAGATGAAATATTAATAAACATTCATGTATGCTAATTCGGATATAACTGTACTGCGCTGTAATAGTTGCACGCATCAATCGTTGATTTTACTGTCACAAATTATGTTTACTGCCTGCGAACCACAAAAGTTTCAGTTCTTCTATTCTAATGACACATGTTTTATGAAATGAACTTTTTAATCAACGAAAATATATTAGACGGCCTTATTGTGCGAGTTGTTGAAATTTGAATTTGATGCCTTGAAACTTATAAAAGCGTCCAATCATAATCGTGGTGTTAAAATCATAGTTAAAAGCAATAAGCTGCAATACTAAACGAATAATACGTATTTTAATAAGTTTTTTTCCAGAAATTTATATTATTATAGTTCTTAGTCGGCTGTCTGCAGTGTACAAAATATCTCGATTTAGTTTTCGAAAAGTGTTCCCCTTAAATAGTGAGATAATATGATAAACCAAGGTTCAATTCAGATATAAGGTCACAAATGGGAATTCGTAACCGAAATAACACATTGTTTGAGAAAAACTCAAGCGGTTACATTTCGTCAAAAGTACAAAGGGCAGACAAATAAGGTCAATAACATGATTAAGTATGCCCCATACAGTCAATGAAACTGTTTCTAGGAATTATCCTAAATCATATAGTAAGCGACGAATGAAAGGTAACAGTACAAATTTATAGTTCCTTTGTTGCTAGACCCAGAAACAAACAATTTGTTATATGACGACAAGATTGAGGGTCTTTAATAATTTCTTCTACAATTAATGCCATTCAGAACTAAAGAATCATTGTACAATAAAAATATAAGTCTTAAGAGTCCAAGTGTTAAAGACATCCTTAAAAAAGGTAAAACACCTGTCCATAATTACATTACCCGTCAAATGTTGAAGTATAAGTTAAAAATACTCCTAATTATTTTGTATAATTATTCTCTCCAACAAAGAAAGTTTCTTCTGCTAGCTTTCAAAAAGATTGCGAATATAACAATTTACATGCCGATCTCATTACTAAGTATTATAGGATAATTAATTGGGCGGAGTGAATATCCAAAATATGATCACGAGTGCCGCATAACGCTTTATGCGACACGAGTGATCATATTTTGGATATTTACGATGCCCAATTGATTATCCTATTTATTATATAGATCAAAATTGTTTTCGTAAAATTTTAATGCTTAATTCTAAATTTTATGAACGGCGGATGAATATCTGTATAGTACAAAACCAACTGCAACTTTGGCGGGAAAAAACCCGAGAGTGAAAATAAACAATAATTTTCACATGTGACTTACCGTGATTTCTGTCACTCGGAAAATTCAATATTTCATCTCTATCTATATAATAATATTTTATATTACATTGTTGAAACAAAATTACTTTACGAATATCAGTATTGTTTTCTAAAAAGGGGCGGTTTACGAATTGCTAGAGATATATCATAAGATTTGCCTAAATCTAGATAATCATCTCTAACCAGGCCCCAGTTTCATAAAACATCCAAATTGACAATTTCCTCAAATCCTTGATTTTTTCCTCAAATTAAAAATTTCCTGCAATCTAATTGGTCAATATTTGAGTTGAAGACAAGTTGAGGAAATCCTCAAACTTGAGAGGTGTTTTATGAAACCGGGCCCTGCTCTTACGATGTCCATATTAGGCATTTCATCGTTTAACAGTTTTGCTTCCACTTACATATAGTCACTTAGCCATTCTAAATGATCATTTTCAGGGGCGGATACAGGATTTTCGAAAGGGGGGGGCGTAAAAAGGGGATATCTGAAAAGAAGGGCCACAAAGTGGTCCTCCCGCGCCTCGCAGAGGCGCATTTACGGCAGGGGTAGTACCGTTAATGCATTAATTTATGGCGAGGACGAGCGGGGATTACATTTTTGCCTTTGGCGCTGGATGTTACCCTCCCTGTTCTCTTTTTTTTTCCTTTCTTTTTTTTTTTTTAAAAGGGGGGCGTACGCCCCTTACGCCCCCCCCCCCCTGGATCCGCCACTGATTTTAAATTCCGATTAAGATTTTAATTTGGTAAAGGACTCGGTGCAAAACTATCATACGCTTTTGAAATGTCACAGAAGATGAGTACTGGTGTACCTCAAGGTTTTGTACTTGACTAAATGCTTTTTTTTTGTATATATAAGTGACATAACGAATAACTTGAATAATTTAGATAATTTAGCTACACTATGCGATGTTGACATTACGTTATTATAATCTGGGAATAACTTTGAGCTACTTGAACACGAGATTAGTATCGGCTTAAAAACTATAGACAGCTGTACAAAAACATTAAAAAAAGAATTTTAACCCCCCCCCCCCCCCTCCCCGGAAAAAAAATAATAAAAAGGAAGAAATGATCAAATAAAGCTCTCGTTATTCTAAGAATGATGTTCCTAATATGAATAAACAATTAAATGACGAAATAGTAGAATTTGTTAAGAGCCATAAAACTTAGGCCTAACCTCTATCTTTCGATAGGAATTTGGTCGGAACTTATTTATAAAATAGCAAAATCGGCCCTTAACCAAATTGATGACTTCCGAAAACTGAAGTTTATGTTATAAAACCGTACATTATTAAATATTTATCTTACTTTTATCAGACCTGTCCTCGAATACGGGTAGGAAATTTGGTATGGGAGCCCTGAACTAGATTTCAAAATAATTAGAGAAAATTCAACTCGAAACTGCTCGCGTAGTCACAGGTCTCCCAAACTATGAAAATAGCATTTACTTTAAAACAGGATGGGATACCTTATCTACTCGACAGGAAATGACAGTTGTTTTTAACAAAATGCATAATGGGTTATGCCTGGAATATTGTAGTAATTGTTTACCCCCTCTAGCGTTAGATGTAAAGATACAGACTAAAACATTAGCTTACTCATTTATACCATCATCCGTAAAACTTGGGAACAATTTAGACAGAACGGTTTGTGATTCTCCGACCATTGCAAGGTCACAGATTATTTTAGCGAAGGTACTAACCGAAGTCGTAATATACTGATATGGACTAAACGCAGACTTAGCCGGAATAAATGTAATCAATGATCGAAAATGGATATGCAGATGGGTTTTTTTTAAATTTCTCGAATGTCCGATGTACCTTAACCACAGAGTAACTCTATTATTAGAAATCAATGCAAGTGATATTCACATGTAAACATGGTTTTTTCCCCAATACTTATACAGCCAACAACAACTCAGCATTTTCAAAAGTTATAACATATATAAAACAAACAAATGGTTGCTATGAAGCAGATCAGTCCCTAGTCAATATTAATTTGCTACCTTGCTTTTATTTTACTTTTCTTACACTTATGACTTTTCTTTCCTTTCTTTTCTTCTTTTTTTTTCATTTCCTAATAAGTATTGCGTTTATATGTTGTATTTCTACTGTCATGAATTATAACGGCGTAAGAATAGATCATGTGACGAACGGAAGCTATATCGTATAATATGGGTTGCTCCATTTGAATTGGCCAATCAGAATAAAGCTTACAAAGCAAATTAAAGTATGCGTAAATGTTGTAAGGTGTCCATTCCTATTGCCTATATGCAATAAAATAATATTAAACTAATGTAGCTTTATGTATGGAAATAGTTTACATAATAGCAGTGTTGAATTAAAGACGTTCAACTGTTTTATCTCGGCCCTACTGGCAAGAAATAGCTTTGGTTCGATGGCATGTCTCAGTACTTCGTAAGCTTTCATCGAACTCTCGTAAGTTTTTTAAAAGTTTCTTTTCTTTTCTTCGACCTCCTCCTTAATTTACTGGTACTTGTCACATTACCATGCGAAAACTTGTTGTAAGTCAAATTTGCAGTGAAACAATATAAGTTAAATGTACTTATACAAGACTTCACACAAACCTAAATATATTCTTAGTGCTTTTCTATTTTCTTTTCTGTACAATATTTTACCAAATTTGAAATTTTGGTGCTCATCCCTCAGAATTAATATATAAATCCACATTTTTGTTATTTGACTTAGGATTACTTGTATAAAAAAATAATTATTTTAAAATTAAAACATGACTTGTGTTAACTAACATTTTCCGTCCATTCAACCAAAAACTACCCCTCGACAACGTGAACAAAATATTGGACACCTATTTTTCTTTCCATGACTAAAATGTTTACCATATTGATTATAACACACATTCATATAATTTCAGATGACGGAATCATCTAAATCAGTTACCGGTATCATAGTCCTTTTTAATTTATTTTTACAATCTTTTACAAAATTTGAAATTTTGGTTCTCAACCCTCAGAAATATGCTCTGAATCCAGTTTTTTTAAATGTATGATCACTTGTATTAATACATTAAATTATTTCAAGATCAAAATATGAATCGTGTTAGCCAGAATATACATCCCTTACCATTTCCGTTTATTCGCCCAGGGCAAGAGTTTTACTGCCCATTCGCCCTACGAAGTTCTTTCGCCTACTATGCATTGAGATTCTGAACTAATTAAATATGTGTCTCTGGGTTAAAATTTTGTCTATTAAAAGATATCTGGTAAAAATGTACACAAACATTGGTATTTATTTTGGTAAGAGTTACCTCCCTTGTAAAAAAAATCATTTCATATTTTTCCTTAGAAACCGAACTAGCTTAAACTAAATTTTGCATTTAATCAAATAATAAATTGATGTAATATTTTGATTAAAGCCTTTTATTTTATTATTTATTTTTCTTTTTGAACATTAAATTATAGAAATAAGTTAATAATGAACATAATTATTCATTTTACGATTTAGGTGATAAATATGAGATTTTCAGAAAAAAATGGCTGATGGTGGCCTGCATCCCCAATGTGTGTTGGGACATTTTGTATTAATTATCAAACCATTCAGCATCTTTATTATTAAGTATGTGAATGTGGTTTTTTTTTTAATTTACCGAGATATTATTTACATGCAATAATATTGTATGTCACTTGTCTAACACTGTATGCATTAATAACATTAATTTATAGTTTTTTTTACATTACAGTTATCGAATATAACACAGATACATACATGGGTAAACATTGTTTAAAGCCTTTTTTCATTCACAAATGAATTTTCTTTACTTGTTTTTACGGACAATTTATTTCAACCATCAAATGTTATCGGGGGTGGTTTCAGGCAAGGGCATGGCAAGCATCTACCACCTATATTTGTCACATCCCTTACTTGTTTACTGTTTACCACTAGGCCATGGCTCGAGTTGATTCAAAATAGTAAAAATGTTACAAATTGCGATAAGTAGATAGAAATTAATTTTAAAATCTGTCACTTCGGCTTGTGGCTGAAAATTTTCCGTTATTTTTAGTTTTGCTTAGAGCATATATCCAAAACCGTCTGACATATTGGTTTAAAACATAGAGGTTGGATAGATCCTGATAAGTAGGAGTGTAATGCACAAGAACCGTACCTCTACCTATATTAATTGTTGAGTCATATTCCTTGTTTTTTCTTATCGAAAGCATATCTCCAAAACCTTTTGTGTATTGGCTTCAAACATGGAGTCTGAATAGATCATGATTTTACCAGTGCAATGTTTACTATGCATTTTCCAATAGGTTGGCATGATGTTCAAAATAAATGGGTAGCATTTTCTGTCACTAGAGATATAAGTACTGCATTACTCACACAGAGACATACAACAGCACGTTTGCAATGGTGCAAAGCCCATCCTCAATGAAATTTTTTTCTCTTGTAAAAAGAAATGATTTATGGGTCAAATGGGAGCCGCTTTATGTTGCATTAACTGAAAGCAGAGTTCCAGAATGGCCACATCAGTAGAACTAGACTAGGCATTAAATTAGGAATGGAAACACAATTCACACAATAGCAAATTCGTCACCTAATTGGTGGTATGAGGAAGCGTTTAGGGGGGTCATCAGTGTAAACTGAAGTAACGGTATTAAATCTAGAAATTGATACTTACATCAGTGTAGATTTTTCTGGCATGTTATGACTGGAATGTGAATTGCCGAGTGGTTAGGGTAGTTAATAATCTATTATTGATCACGTGTCGGTAAACAATACATAAGACTGTGTGTTCGAGCCTTAGTGCGGTAACGGTGTGCTGGATTCTTAATTGACAGTGATTGCTATTGTCCTGCTGAAAGTCTAGTGTTTTATCCTGTACTACGGACTCCTCGCCCAATACAAACTGGGCGCCAAAATATAGCTGAAATATTGCTGAAAACGGCGTTAAAATTCATTCAAACAAACTAACATCCTCCTTTCTAACTGGTTACTAGGAAGTGTTCCCTGGACTCAACACACAGAGCTGTGTCAGATCCAGGAGAGCCTTGGGGTAAACAGGGTTGTCAAATAATAATACAGAAAACATTACCGCGGCCATACTGGGTAACATCTTATAGATACTATCACTTTCCTTAAATGTGTTAGACTCCTGTAGATTTTAAACTAGTCGGTTGTTGTAGCGACTACAAAAGCCAGATATTCTGTCCCAACCCAATAATACTCCATTATACAGTGACAGAGTTATTAGCAATTTTCATGTTTATCACAGTTTCCAAGCTTTATTAGTTAATAAAACCAGAATACCACGGAGAGAAATCTCTTGAAATCTCAGGAAACTGTCAACGTTTCGAGTTTATCACATTCTGTGAAGAAGCTTGCCATAATTGTAAACACACAACCCGGGTCTTATCCTTTGCCTGTGTTAATTATCTCTGTTAATTTTACCTTAAATATTTTATTTATTTTTAGAGATCACACTAGCAATGTGGTTTTATGCTCAACAGCTCAGATATGCAATGTTGCATAAACAAGTTTTGGCACTTATCAAGCAAGCATGATACATGTGTATTTTTGTTTATCACCCTCCCCCCTCTTTTCCCAAAAAAACATACATACACACACACGCACACCCTCACCCACACACCCTCACACACTTTTCGGTACAGGCAAACATACACATATTTTTATTCTATTTGCTATCAGAACTGTGCCAGATACCTAAACCAAACATTTACGTATTTTGACGGGCAAATAATCATTGCTTATATTCAGGTCGATTTCTTTTCATTTAGATGAAACACTCCACCAATTAATTCTGGCTTGTAATGTTTGTTATATAAGTAACGTCACTTCGCAGATCATTTGACCTTCACAGCGAAAAAGTGAAACGACAAATACTATTCAAAAATAGTTCATTTTTTGTGCCTGTTCAAATCAAAAGTAACATGGGAAAAAAATTCTGAGAATGAAACAATTTAGACTTAAATAAAATTTAGCAATTTATTTTATTCATCATCCACGCGTGTTTTCATTATCTTTAAGAAACTTTTTTTTTTAAATTCAACAAGCATTTGTCTTTTGACGATTCCTCCCGAAACTCCGGGTTTTCTCCAGGTACTCGGCTTCCTCCCCAATACAAACTGGCGCCATGATACAGCTAAAAAATGATGAAAATGGCGTTAAACACCATTCAAAACAAACGCATCCTTTTAACAACAAACTTGACTTGTAGTTAGCTATTTTAAAGCCAACAGACGGATGTAACGCTACTTTTTGTGTTGATAATGTAACTAAAACGTCCATTCAGAATAAAACATTCCCTTTAAATAACCGTACTTCCTAACTTCCGCTTGATTATAAATATACATTAGAAATATACAAGCACAATATAAACGTTCTCTTTTTCAAAGTGCATTGAACTGCATTAACCTACAGCGCAATACGAGTCGAACGTATACGACGCTACCTCATATAGGTACATTCTCCGCATGCACTTGCAAAATAAATATGCCTGAGCATGCAGCATAAACTAACCAATAGATCATTAGCACCCGTGGTTGACTAATAACAACCGATATTGTCCACCATCCACTAGGCAACAGCAATATATGGCGTCGTCAATGTAGTGGTGTTGTCATTCTATCGCGTCACCGTCCAGATTAATTGCAGAGTGTTTTCAGTGACAGCAATGGAGGACTATCATTTTCACAGATGAAGGTTGGATGTTGTTCAACGCACATGTCAAGTCTGGTAGACGCTGTATACCATATAATCTCAACATCATGATGGAAAGAGGTCTACGTCATGGTTTGGGGGAAAAGGTATTACTACCATTGCATTTTCAAAAGAAGATAACAGTTGGCGGATACATACACAAAATTTGCGTCAAAATTGTTTTACGTGTTTTGTGCATCGCTCACGCTTGATTCTCAGTATAATAGAAGCACACCGATAGAAACACAGTTAAGATACTATATGAAGCTTGAATGAACAACAACACAACTACAATTAAGAGCGCGCCACTATTACTTCGGTATTCCTCAGGTGTTTATCTCATTCCATGTCTAGGTCATGTGTCTCCGAAATGAACACTAAAACCAGAAGTGTAGGTTGTATACTTTCTCACATACTTCTAACATACTGATACACAATTGAGTCATTTCTTTGTTAACCTTTTCTATGATGACGTTATGAATCATCTGATTTCTGTGGGGATTTTTTTTTAAATTGTGAGAAGTTTTCTCCTGAAGCCTGGTGCAAGCTATCTTGAAGATAAGGAAACCGAAGTGTTCAGACATAAACAACTGATTTTCTACTCTGTTTGAAGCGTTTTGTGTTTGACTAATGAGATAGGTCATGCTGCTTTTAAGTGTTTGTTTGACACCATTTGAACAATACAATTTAGTTACTGGAATAGATTTATATTTAATTCCTCTAAATCTCTCTAGTATGCTAAGTGGCCTGAGTGATGAGAGATCGAAAAATAAATGTTATATTGCGTCCTTCAAACGCCTTGAGAAAACCTTCGGTTTGTAATGACATAAAGCCCGAGTAAAAATTCCGACGTCATTACAAGTTCAATTGGAAAAATGAAAATTATGAAAACTGCACAACAATACTTTCTGAGTAGTATCATATTTTCCAAAAAATATTATCCTATAATCAAAAAAAAAGTTAGCGGGTTAAGCATTATGTCTGTGTAACTTAACTTTTATAGACCTACGTACGCGTTCCATAAAATAATTCAATTTGCTGAACTGAAGCATTTTATTTATTACCGTCTCCCATGGGAGACGGTATACATAGTCAAATGACGATCAGTCTTCGGAGTAAATGACTCTCTGTTACTTGATTGGGTGGTTTACTAAATCTATAAATATTTTTGTCATTTCATTGGTTTACGTCAGGATTGCACTAGTATGTGTACTGAAATTTTGATATATTCTTAGGTTGAATCGGGGTTGTAATCAGTATTTTAGTGTAGTAATGTTACGTTCCACATATTAACTTCTATTTCATTCAATGCATTGGTCAGTGAACAATTATAAGGTAACATTGTACCAAAATCTCCCTACTTTATAAAGCTGTTTTGGAAAAAATTATATGTTCTATATCTTTATTTTCGTTAATCAGTATTTTAGTGTAGTAATGTTACGTTTCACATATTGACTTCTATTTCATTCAATGCATTGGTCAGTGAACAATTAAAAGGTAAACATTGTACCAAAATCTCCCTACTTTTTAAAGCTGTTTGGGTTATGAAAAAATTATATGTTCTGTATCTTTATTTCTTTATTTTCGTTCTGATATTGATGCAGATTTAACAAAATATATTTTTACCGCTCATTTTAAACATTTGTTTAGGGAGTCAACTTTTGTTTAATTATTTTTTAAAAAGCACGTGTGAAGTGACGACAGGCATTTAAATCTCTCAAGCACCATTGGATAATAGTTTAGCGTAAACAATGTCCTTACAAGGCACATGTACATTGTTTACCTATCCTACATATAAATTACAAAAACCAGATACTTTAATAAATCCATAAAATTTGTAATGCAGCTAAGAGAGGTCATTATCCATTTGGGATGGCCTGTGCAAAAGTAACCCAACGGGCGAGACATCAAAATTTTTTATTAAAAAAATCTTTCTTTCACTTAAAATTTCATATATGGGGCATTACACATATAATGCTAAATTACATAAAAATGGAGACAAAAGTATACGTGACCACGGACTTTTTTCCGGAATTTTACCTTAAAGTTTAAGAATGGTTTTTCTACTTTCATTTCAATGTTGTGGTCACATTGTACCACATTACACACTTTAGGAAGTGCTTCCACTATAAAGACATTGACTGGAAAAAAATATATTCTTGTTCTACAGTAATGCCATACCTTTCAAAATATCCAACTCTTAAGCAATAGCAGTTATAAGCAAAAGCAGAAACAAAAGAGAAAATTGGGACTATTTTTTCATCCTGCCATGTTTTGACATGCACCGTAAATCGTGCATTGATGGCAGGAAATAATTCACAGTCACCAATCAGAAGAGATGTTATATCCAGTATTTCATTATAACAGTAATATTAGTAGAATGACAAATAATCCGGCTTTTGTCTCCAATAAAATCTCAACACCGTGATATAGCTGAAAAAGTGCTGAAAGTGGCGTTAAACACTTTTCAAACAAACAACAAATTTCATAGATAGTAATATTCCGGTAACACAGGTACGGTGTTTACATTTCACAATTAACATACTATAATGTTCTAATAAAATGTCATCAAAGATACCAAGGTTAATAGAATTTACAACGCCAGACGCGCGTTTCGTCTAATCAAGACTCATCAGTGGCGCTCAAACCCGAACAATATTTAAAATCCAAATGATTAAGATGTTGTAGAGCTTTTATTACCCAAATTCCAAAACGTTATACCAAATCCGACTAAGGCTATCTACACCTTGAAAATAGAAAAACCTTAGAATTAAAATAATTTTCGAAATATCCGGGCAGTAGATTTACACAATGACTAATTCGCCTATTGATTATAGTTATATTACAATCTACAAAAAAAGTAAAACACCATGTCTGTTTGATGCATTAAAACAATTTCTCATGGTCCCGCAGTTTTTTAATT
The DNA here is from genome assembly GCA_944474755.1 of Limnoperna fortunei. Classification (NCBI taxonomy): domain Eukaryota; kingdom Metazoa; phylum Mollusca; class Bivalvia; order Mytilida; family Modiolidae; genus Limnoperna; species Limnoperna fortunei. The sequence goes on from OX104112.1 coordinate 10,951,119, forward strand.
GTTCTGGCCTGGAATAAACACTTCTCGTCGTCAGTCCGCGTGTCCGTCGGTCCATCAATCCATCTATCAAATTAATTCGTCCATTAGTTTTCTTTACCCACATACGAAGTGTTACACTAGAATAAAGGTATTGGAATAAAACTATTATTTCCATAAATGACACACTGGAATAAAAGAATCGTATAATATTCACAGATGTCTAACTGTAAAGTGTCCACATATGTCACACTAGAATAAGGTAAGTATTGTATACTGTCCACATATGTCACACTAGAATAAGGTAAGTATTGTGTACTGTCCACATATGTCACAATGAAATAAAGTATTGTGTAGCGTCCACATATTTCACACTGAAATAAAGTATTGTGTACTGTCCACATATGTCACAATGAAATAAAGTATTGTGTAGCGCCACATATGTCACACTGAAATAAAGTATTGTGTAGCGTCCACATATGTCACACTGAAATAAAGTATTGTGTAGCGTCCACATATGTCACACTGAAATAAAGTATTGTGTAGCGTCCACATATGTCACACTGACATAAAGTATTGTGTAGCGTCCACACATGTCACACTGAAATAAAGTATTGTGTAGTGTCCACATATGTCACAATGAAATAAAGTATTGTGTAGCGTCCACATATGTCACACTGACATAAAGTATTGTGTAGCGTCCACACATGTCACACTGAAATAAAGTATTGTGTAGCGTCCACATATGTCACACTGAAATAAAGTATTGTGTAGCGTCCACATATGTCACACTGACATAAAGTATTGTGTAGCGTCCACACATGTCACACTGAAATAAAGTATTGTGTAGTGTCCACATATGTCACAATGAAATAAAGTATTGTGTAACGTCCACACATGTCACACTGAAATAAAGTATTGTGTAGTGTCCACATATGTCACAATGAAATAAAGTATTGTGTAACGTCCACATATGTCACACTGAAATAAAGTATTGTGTAGCGTCCTAAAATTTCACACTGAAGTAAAGTATAGTGTAGTGTCCACGTATGTCACACTGAAATAAAGTATTTTGTAGCGTCCACATATGTCACACTGAAATAAAGTATAGTGTAGTGTCCACGTATGTCACACTGGCATAAAGTATTGTGTACTGTCCACATATGTCACATGTGAAGTAAAGTATTGTGTAGCGTCCACATATGTCACACTGAAATAAAGTATTGTGTAGCGTCGACATATGTCACACTGAAATAAAGTATTGTGTAACGTCCACATATGTCACACTGAAATAAAGTATTGTGTACTGTCCACATATGTCACACTGAAATAAAGTATTGTGTAGCGTCCTCATATGTCACAATGAAATAAAGTATTGTGTAGCGTCCACATATGTCACACTGAAATAAAGTATTGTGTAGCGTCCACATATGTCACACTGACATAAAGTATTGTGTAGCGTCCACACATGTCACACTGAAATAAAGTATTGTGTAGTGTCCACATATGTCACAATGAAATAAAGTATTGTGTAGCGTCCACATATTTCACACTGAAATAAAGTATTGTGTAACGTCCACATATGTCACACTGAAATAAAGTATTGTGTAGCGTCCACATATGTCACAATGAAATAAAGTATTGTGTAGCGTCCACATATGTCACAATGAAATAAAGTATTGTGTAACGTCCACATATGTCACAGTGAAATAAAGTATTATGTAGCGTCCACATATGTCACAATGAAATAAAGTATTGTGTAGCGTCCACATATGTCACAATGAAATAAAGTATTGTGTAGCGTCCACATATGTCACACTGAAATAAAGTATTGTTTAGCGTCCTCATATGTGACAATGAAATAAAGTATTGTGTAGCGTCCACATATGTCACACTGAAATAAAGTATTGTGTAGCGTCCACATATGTCACACTGAAATAAAGTATTGTGTAGCGTCCACATGTGTTACACTGAAATAAAGTATTGTGTAGTGTCCACATATGTCACACTGAAATAAAGTATTGTGTAGCGTCCACATATGTCACACTGAAATAAAGTATTGTGTAGCGTCCACATATGTTACACTGAAATAAAGTATTGTGTAGTGTCCACATATGTCGCACTGAAATAAAGTATTGTGTAGTGTCCGCAGATGTTGAAATAAATTAATGTGAAATATCCACACATGTTACACCAGAATAAAGTATTGTGTACTTTCCACACATATCACACTGGAATACAGAAGTGTACAGTGTCCACACTAATCTTACTAATTTAGAGAAAATAGCGCGAGCAAATTTAGATGACTTATTCAGTTACATTTGAAGATTGCTCCTTCATCTCAATTGTCTCAATGATTTCAAATGAGAAAAACTAATTATAAGACGTATGATGTTAGGGAACCAATATGAAAATAATCACACGACATTTCTACAAAGAAACAGTATATTTATTAACTATATAATGTAGTAAAGTGGAACTTTTGAATTAAATTATTTTCATTTCCTTTTCTCTTGCAAATTTTCTTTACTGATATAGATTGTAAAGAACGGCATGCCATAACCACAAAAAAAAGAAAACGATCAACATTGTTTTAAAGTATTAATAGACTGTAATCACACAGTTAGGCAAGAAAACGCGAAACCGCTTTTCCATCGTCATTTGCCACAAACAAATAGCAATAATTGTTACTGAATGCTAAACCGCACGGTTGATTAATGTTCATAATGATGTCAATGTTCCCTTCTGGCGAAAGTCGATGTATGTTGTTTGAGTCCCGACAATCAACGTACAGGTTTCCTTCCTTGTCAGTAGTCACAGCTTTAGGGCCTTTGATGTTTTCATGTGTACATGTAAAACTTCCTTTTCCAGTGAGTTTGACACAGATTACTTTGTCCTCGTTATTGTCAGTAACGTAGACATTATCCTCCTGTAGACCCGGATGTAGGTAGGAAATTCTTTCTAAATCTTTTACAGTTATTGTAGTTGTTGGCTTTCCTTGTTTACTGAGGATGTACATTTTCTCACAACCACCGACACAGATCTTATCACCGACGACAGTTATACCGCGACAGCTTTCAGGTAAAGTATGTTTAACACCGGTTCTCATCATTGATTGTATGTTAACAAACTCTATGTCCTTCTTTACGGGAAGAGTTACAACAGCTTTATCTTCATTCGGTATAATAGAAATACCCCACGGTACACTAGATAACTTACAATTCTGTTGGTACTCACCACGGTCACTGTATACCAGTAACATGGTGCTAAGGTTCTTACAGAGTAGGAGACGGTTGTCATCTGTCACATCGATACTGGTTATATTGACTTCATCTTTATTTTCAATTTTAAAAATAGAGTCACAACTAAGCTTGGACGACGACATTATTTCCTGAAAAATTTTTAAATCAATTAAATATAGTACAGTAAACATGTACAGTAATTGCAATTAACGAAATATGTTTTTCATTATTCTCATTTATAATTAAAATCAAGAGTTTGTAGCTCAAAGAATACAAATCTAATACTATGTTCGGATTTCAACACAAAAGTGCCCAAAAATCCCAATGCATAGTATTCAATACATGAAAATATGCATAGAAATCATATTTGGTTCAATTCGGACAAATGGGGAGTAAGGTAAAATGGCCGACATAAGAAAATGTGGCTAATCCGTCAATTGTTTGCATAAGAACGCTCAGAATAATCAACTGTATCAATATTCCAACTTCTTTTGAAATCGCTTTTGCCACCTTGAAAGTTTTAAAATTAATTGCACAACTTCAAGTTTGCTCCAAGGTACTCACAAAGTGTCGTGTTGATCAGACATCGAATATCTCAGAAAACGAGCGGACAATATTGACACGAAAAGAAAAGAAAAGAAAATGGAAAAAAGGAGTAAAATAAGAAACCGGAAATAAACAATGTCAAAACTCGAGCACATGATGTACCAATGTAGACTATATAACTTTTCACCCTAATCAACTACAACATACGGGCAACCGCAAGATACCTACAAACACTGGCAGTATACATTAAAATACACATTTTCTGGGGTGTTTTAATTTTTTATGCTATATTATACAGATATAGGATTGTTAAATAAACGAGTATTCAGTAGTTCCGTGTTACGGTTAAGTTCATTATTTAGAACAATAAAACAATTGGAAATAATTACATATACTTATTAATTATTCGTTGTTGTATATAATTATATTGTCGAAAATCACCTATCGTATTTATAATATTTAGTAAACATAGCACTAACAATACATTTAAAAATAAGTCGGAATTAACTTAAGTAATAAGTCCTAAATGACATTGTTTTGGAACGATTTATGCCGGATTGAAAAAGGTCGGACATGTTGTATTGCCGGATCGCCTTGTTACCAAGAATATAATTTAAATTGAAATTGTATTATTCGTCTCCTAAACATGTTCGACCTCTTTTTGCGACACGACGTATATAGCAGATGGTGTAATTCCAGTTCTTTAAGTTAGTCATTGACTGCATACGCTAGAACAAATATAGGACAAAGTATTGGAATTACACCATCTCCATATCATGTATATACGGATTGGAATATACAGCGTGAATCCAGATTAAAGTTTTAGGATAGAACCATGATTTTCAGAGTAAATCAAGATTGTCGGAGTAGTCGAAAAGATTCAACGAGTAGCGCTTTTCAGCAGGAAGCGATTTTAATACTCGGCGGAAACAATCCACTCACTGCATCTACCAATCAGTAGGTCTTGATATTTTAAGGGAGCCGAATTGTTATCCGTCTTGTCAACAGGAATCGAAGGAGTTGCCAGGCATGGTTCTGTGACAAATTGAAGCTCAAAGTTATGATTCAAAGAAACCAACGCGACACTGTCTTGAGGAATAAGAGGGTTGGGTCTACTCAAAGTGAACTATCAGTTTAACCACGTCCACCAAGAGAAGGTAATAATACTGGAGTGAACAATTAAATTTACCTATGTTTTAACAGATATATTATTTCATGAAACGTGTGATTTAGCAGATCGCTTATAACTTTGGTTGCCATGGTTGTCTTCTCAGATTATGAGTTTGATGGAGAAATATACAACGCCACCATAATATTAAATTTTAATTGAATGACCCTACCTCGTTTCGCTTTAACGTTCTTCTATTCAATCTACCTCTACTCCCTATAGGTAGCACAGTAGTAAATGTTTTGGCTATAGTCGAAAACACTAACATTTCTGTGATTTGCATACCTTCTAACATTCCTCAGCATTTACCTGGACTAGGAAATTAATAAACTTTCATTTTCCATTTAAAAATATATGCCATATATATCCGTGACCAATTCCTTTTTTCGCTAGTTAGAACATTTTGAGACGCTCCCACTTTTACATGCAATTTCTAATGCAGTGAATGTAAAAATACTACATTGTTTAAAAAATTACCAAAATTTTATCTAGCAAGATCTGAGACAAATTTTGCCACTTTTTAAAACTTAATTTAAGCAGGAGCTTACAGCTAAAAAATTGTACACATCTAACCACTATTGACCAAATCAGAACACAACGAAGTATTCAGTACAGTACTTAATGTAGGGTACACAATCTGGTAACTTGTTACTGGTACACATTTACTACTCTTATGCCTTTAAATGTAATGGTGTGTATCAAGTGCCTTCTTTGATATATCTATAATAAACGAGTCAATTGCTGATGTGCTGTGTAAAGGAAACAGGTATAATATATAACATCCCCTATAACATAGATAACAGTGTTGTTTCATAAACTGTTTGATAAAAAAATTATAAATAGCTATTACTTAAACTTGTAATTTGAAACGTAAGCAGAGATAATATCAAATTTAATATTAAATTTAATGTTATCTAATATCAATAAAAATTCTATATCTATTGTATTGTGCACTCTCGTTGACAGTTTTTTTACATTTAAAAAAAGACCGACATATAGCCTTTCATTTGTGGTCGATTGGTCTAAATGTAGTTTACTGCAAACAGTGGGTACCCAGGGTCCTTACTGACACATTAAGAGTATTTTTTACAGAAAGTCTCTATATGATATAGCTTAATAATTGCTGAAAATTGCGTAAAATCTATAACAAATTATTTTATGGTAACTGCAACAATAAAAAAGCTATTGTTAATTAAAACTGTTCCAACCTTCATACTGTTAGCTCGAACATTACGGAGACCAACCTGAAATTTAAATTTTTAATTTTAAATCTTTAACTATTTACAAACCGTAACATTTAGCGTTCACTAAAAGAAATCATTCGTTTTTAAAATATACTAATCGTTAACTATTCCAGTATACGTTACATAGTTCTTCATCATTGGGTTGATGAATCCTAGTCAACTCGTACATCAACCATATCGTACCCTACCATCTTGTACCTCTACCAACTCGTACCGTTGCATTATTTGGTAGAATGAAAAGGGACACAATCTCAAAATGGCTGAAATTATGTTGTAAACTAAAAAAATTAATTTGTCATATTTATTATCATATTTATTGTACAGTACTAATACACTAACAAAAAAAAACAAAGCAAGCAACTAATCCATTAAACACAAGATAATTTTACATTAAGATGCAAATAGGACATATATTTAAAAAATACCGGTATTTGGTAGTCAATAGGCACTATTAAAAGTTATTATATATTTTTTAATATTATAAACAGTTTGTATTTAATTTAGGCGTCTTGTGATGATGGTCCATTCAAGCGCCCAAACTGCCGCAGAAGTTGACAGGCGGAGATCTGGCCGCTAGAATACAAATCCCACAACTTGAAAAATTCCGCCTGTATTTATTTGGTAGTGGATCTCTTTTTTTAGTTGTGTGGGTAGAAGAGCAGCTTCTTCTTGTAGTGTTGGAAGTAGCAGATAAAAAGGCTTCTTTTCATCGCCGGATCTCTTGTTAAAGCGACGAGGCCACCCTTCGACATCGTTGTTCGTCCTGGTGGGTTGACTAAAAACTTTCCATTACTCGAGAGGCCAAACATTATTGGTCACCCATGTACTTCACAAGTTGTTTGATTGGATCCTGTTAGCTTCGTAAATGCTGGCTGAATGTGTTCGGCTGGTAGGAATAGCAATGACATCAGCTTACTAATGTACTTGAAAATACTGTCATCTTGTCGGTAGGCTGGCTGTAATAAAAAAAATACATGCTTTTTGGCAGGAATAAAGCATTGGTCAGTCTGTAATAGACAAAACATATTTTAATAATTATAAATATTTTTTACAGCGATCAAAAAATAAATTATCAACCAAATTACTTGTAGTTTTATTATTAACTTGCATCAGTGTGAGGCAATTGTGAATCGTGAGTTATGATGTAATCAAGAAACTCTGAAGAATTTTTTTTATTTTGTCACTGTTCTTTACATTATATATTTTGTAGAACATAAACTGAAATTCTTTTTTGCGATGATGCAATTAAGCTTAGTGACATGCGCGTTTGATAATTAATATAGTGTACAAATCTCAAGCTGGCGTTTATAGACATTCTAAATTTTATCTCATGCTAATTCAGACACAACAATAAACTTACCAGTGCATGTTCTGTGAGTCAATGAACTGCAAAAGTCACGGGAGAGTGTGTTGACGATTAATGGATGCTGTCGCAAACGAACTGCAAGCGAACAAATTACACACGAAGAGTCCATGGCAAATTAAAATTTATCATAAATTTGAAGGACAATTAAACATAATAATTGGATTCCTTTCTTTGAAATAAAGTGTTGAAAAAACATAATACATTCGTAACTCATATTTACAAGCCTCAAAAGAAAGTTGTTCATAACGGTTGTTGAAATTTAAAATACAAATTAAAAAATTTGCATGTTTTTATTAAACTGTAAAATAATTGTAAACGCTTTGAATATTTTAATATATTTTTATCTAATATACAATATATATTTTTATTTAAGAATATTCTGTACAGATTTACTATATTAAAATGCAAAGGTACGAGTTGTTAGGGTACGAGTTGTTTGAGGGTTGGTGATGATGCCTGATTGGAACGTCATGCAGTACGTAATACTAGACAATTTTAAAATGCATTATTATTATCAGATCATCTTATGAATTTCTATAAAAAACAAAAAATATATATACATTCTATTATGTGAACATTAGAAACTGCATAAAAACACAAAGCTTACATACGTATAAATTGTGAAATAATCCCAAAAATTATAATTGAAAATTATCGATCAAGTCAAATTTATTAATCATCTACATTTTTTGTGTAAAGATACGAATGCAAAAAAGATATGAAGCTTAACCTAAGATCGTGAAATAATCGAAACAAAACAAAATTTAAAAAAATCCTACCTTGTTTCTATTAAGACATTACAGAAACGTTTTTCGGTTCGGTTTACCTCTATGCCCCAATATACTGGTAGTGTGTATCAAGACAAGCGCCTTCTTTTATATTTGTATAATACCCAACGAGCGGTATTGGCCAATTGCTGATGTGCTGTCCAATGGAAACGGGTATAATATGTAATTTCCCTTAAAACATACCGGTAGGTATTGCGGATCGTGTTGCTTAATAAATTGCTTGATAAAAAGGATAATAAATAACTATTACTAATACACGAATTTAAAACAATGAAAGGAACATCAACTTTAATCTAATGTCAATTAAAAGCTTTATCTATTGTATTTTGCACTCTCGTTTAACATTATAACATTATATACGACCGAAATATAGCATATCATATTAGATTGTTGTGGAACACAACACGGTGTCTACGTTATTTTGATAAAGTTTATTGGCCAATTGGTCCATATGTAGTTTACTGCTGAGAATGGGTACTAGATGTCCTTCCTGATACATTAAGAGTTTTTACCGAAGTTTCTTCTGCCCTATATCTAATGCAAAATGGGTGAATTGTCATGACAATATAACTGAATTATGCTGATATTTCTTAATACTGTTGGCTCGAACATTACGGAGGCCAAACCGAAAGGTTTGTATAGTGTTAAAATTTAATGTTCACTTAAAAAATTCATTCGCGTTTAAATATGCTGATCGTTAACTATTCCATAATCAACGTTAAACTTTACATTGTATTAAACTTTGTTCAGCCCGTTTCATAAATGTATATGCTTTCAGAAATTAAATCAAATCATCAACACGAGTAAAGTGTTAGACGTTAAATGCGCTTAGGGATACAGACGCTGAAATATTAAAAATGGCAAGGCGGCTAGACTTCAACCTGAATAACTAAAATTGTCAGATTTCCTGTCGAAAGTTGGGAGTCTCCATCTGGCACTCGGACTTTCTCCTTAAAAAAAGCTAAATGCCAAGATATACATGTAGCTGAAAAATTATTGCAAGTGGCTTTAAATTATATTTAAGAAACCAAAAACAAAAGAAAACACGTTTACCCCTCAAAACAAACATGTAGAATCACATTGTGATTTGCGTAAAGTTCCCTTACGCTGGTATTACAAACGCCAGACCGTATCACAAAAATATAGTTGCTTTAATGTATTGGTTTCTCCAGCTGCTAATCAAATGTAATTAATCAATACGTACGGTGGTTTACTACAAAATATAACACTGCATGGGTGTGCATCTCAAAACTGACATTATGGATCATAGTCAGAAGCTGATATAATTGTACTGCCTGCTCGAAACACCATTCAGTAAAATTGTATGAAAAACGATTTCACCGATTGCATGTTAACGTTTATTCAAGGCAAAAAATTTTTAGTCGTTATGAAACATTCGGAAAAACTCTTGGTTTTGGAAATGACTTTTTGATATTTTGATGGAAAATAACTCTCTAAATGTAAGCTGAGACATGGAATTTTAAACAACCAAGCAAATTGATTAGAGAACTGGTAGTGACCTGGGTTATGTTTGAAAGTAAAGCTTACGTAAATGAAAAATAGTACTCCTGGATACAAGGTTAATAAAAACATTCTGCTAAGGTTCATAGAAAGTCAATTTAATGCATCAATCTTTTTGTCATTTTTCATTGCTCGTGCGCGCTTGAAAGAAGATAAGTAATTTGGTTTTTCAATTCTTTTGGAACAATGTATTTCTGAGATTTGAACCATTGATAGATTATCTGTCTCAAACTCTATCAATGATTTGCACGTAATTAATGTTATTTTTTCAAAGTTATATGTTTTCGCTGCCGCTTTTAAATCCAACCGGGATTAATTTGTGTCTTTTATGTTAAAAATTATATGCTGGCTTTAAACGTCTAATTTATTATTTCCCTAATATTCTACAATGAATCATTTTATATTATATTCATTCACAAACATGTATAAAATCAGTTTTGGTGTACGCGCCTTTGTATGGCATCATAATGTCAACGGTGCATTATGGAGCGGGCTAACTGTTGGTCTCCTGTTTAATTAAAAACTGCCTTAGGATGGTTCTTAATTGTAATAGGAATTCCATCCAGTGTATATATAAAATGTACATTTAGAACAATGCGACATGTTCTAGTTCCTTTATTTCTACCTTACCATCTGAATGTGATGACTTAAACACCGAAAACACTTTTCATTTGAAACAAAAGTTGAGTTATGACTACAGATCGTTTAAAGTACCCGTATGTTATCATATATTTAGTTCTAAATGAATGACTTTTTATATTCAATCAAGGTTCTTCACTTTCGTCTATATCATCTCCGCGGACCGCGTTTGGTATAGCCACCCTGTATCTTTTATGCCTTATTGCACGTTTCTAGTTTATTAAGTTAAAAATATAATAAACAATACAATACAGTGCAAAATCTGTATCGCATTTGTATCAAGATGCTAACAAGGCCTATATTTGTTCCTCGTAAAGATTCAGCATGTGATTCGGATTTTGCCATGTATTGTTTCACAGATCAGGCGTTAATAATGGCAAATTACATTTTGTCTACCAACATATTAGTCAACCCGACCATTCTAGCTCGATAATAAAAGTTTGCATTTTAGAAAAACGTTTTCCCACGAAAAATCCCGCTTTGAGTTCACCTTACCGTAAACAAAAAGAAGTGCACACAATTCAAAAATTTGGAACCACAATACCTTAAAGATACAACAACAATATAGAAAGTATGGGTAATTTATCTAGCCCCGATGCTGTGAATCTCTTCAACACTATCCCTAGGCGACAACGCAGCCATAGACATACTAACTATACATCTCTAATGACTCTGATCACGTACATGATGACTCTATCAGGGCTTCTTCCATTCATTCAACAACTTGTAGGTATACGTCACCTTCGCACAGAATTGTACTATCTTCTTTTGATTACTTTTTACAAGTAATGTCTGGAAATTTCTATTACTGACCCTTTATGTAAACGTCATCAACTGACTCCTATCATTCTCGATATTGTCTAAAACAGCGTATTGGAACATTTAAGTGTTCAACGTGAAAGTGTGAAAGAACAAAGTTAGTGTATTTTTTTTCTATTCCTTAACAAAAGTTTAGAAATTTCTTCATCTCAACATATTCCTCAAAAGGATATTATATTATTTTTTATATTATTTTTAGTGATTTTTTTAATGATTTTCTATTAAATTTATCATTACTTTAGGGGAAATGTGGTTGATATGCAATTTTATTAAAATTTGCCTCATTGTGAAATGCTAAATTTAGTAAAAATACAAATTTTCTAAACTTTATATATATATATATATATATATATATATAATGCTGAATTAGATTACTGTCAGATTAATACGTATTGGTTACGAAATTCCATCGTCACACGCTAGTACACATGTACTATGTCTATGTCTATGATTCACCCCGGTTAATGAAGCTATATTTTTATATAGCGGATTTGGCCGAGGGGTCTAGACCGCTGGACATAGTGCAGGCGAATTGGTGCCACAGTGTCACAACGGTGTGAGTTCGAATCCCGCTGAGGGAAAACAAAACATTTGACAGTGTTAAAAATCTAATTCAAACAGTGTTGGGCTTAATTTGTAGACGTATATATATATATATATATATATTATACAATTACAAAGAAATACATGAAAGTGAATCCTTATTTTTATAATATTGATTCTAAACCAAGACAGCCACATTTTACTGAAAATAACGGAGATCTGTAAATAATTTACCCAACTTAAAATACAGATAGATGGTTAAATTAAATCAATAAAGAACATACTTATGTACTATACATGTACAGAAAACATCTCCAGCCAATTAATAATAGTTCTGCATTATGTTAAGAACTTTAATAAAGCCTTACATTGTGAAAACATATCCCTCTATAGATGATAAAAAATCCTACTTGTATTTTCATTGTCGTATTTTTTCTTGTCACATATTGAATCTTGCGGTGTATGGGTCCGTAAACATGATGCAGTCGTGTGTTTCAAAAATATGTACCTTTATTCTTTTTAAAAAAAATATATTTTTAATTGTATAAGCTTTCTTTTCACTGTCTACTTCTCCCTCTCTCTTTCTTTTTATTTGTTTGCATTTCTCAGTCATTATTTATGACATGTGTAAAATATATTTTGTAGGCACCAGATTAAAGTCCATCTATATATGATTTCCAAAAATTGATTTAAATTTTTTTGCTACAAAGTCATGTTGATAATGTCTGTTCGTATTTCATTTAAATTCTTTTTCGTCAATTTGTAGTTATATGTATATTCTAACTATTTTCTCATTGAAACTAAACCCTACTTTTTCCAGACTTACTTTATCAAATATGTGTTGAGTCATTTTTTGCCAATGCTGCATTCTCCGACCATTGTGATACTTATGAAAAATGAAGTAGAATTTTACAAAAATTTCTTTAAAATAACAATGGTCAGAACATTCGACCAAATTAACAAAATTATTTTCAAAAATGACATTATAAATATCATCTCTTATACCTATAACTGTTCTATTGCGCTTAAGATTTCCAACTACAAACCAGTAAACAAGAACTGCGAGATTTCTAAAAGACTTCAACTTTCCAATTGTCAACTTCCCGTTCATCGACAGCAACATTCCAGCAGCTCCAGCGTATGGCGTGTACATTTCACAACTTATACGTTATTCTAGATCCTGCGATCGGTATTCCTATTTTCTAGACCGATCACTGCTGTTGACTGTTAAACTGCACAAACAAGGGTTTGTAATACCTAGGTTGATGTCCTCTCTCCAGAAGTTCTATGGTCGTCACCATGACTTAATTGATCGTAATGGGAAATCAGTTTCTCAAATACGATCATTTTCGCTGAGTCATATGTAGTTTTTCGTATTCCTGGATTTGACTTTTCCCTCGACATGACAATGAGTAACTCGACGGGTGTCTAATTAGAGACAGACACTGCTTACTCGTCCGGAGCACCTGCGTGCACCCATGGTTTTCTTTGGGTTCGGGTTACTCTCCTTCTGATTTTTGTGTTTTTGGTTGTTGTATTGCTTTTGTCTATATCCGGATTTGTAACTGTCCCTTGACATTTGGTTCTTGTTGTTCGGTCGGTCTTCTTTGCTGTTTTTCTACAAAAATGACATCAAACCTAAACCCCCTGACTGTTCTTGTGAACAATCCCCATTTTAATGCAGTTTTTCGGACCGCGTTATTACCAGACACACTTTACATCGTCAATAATGACTTACTTTGAGAGGTTTTTGCTAAAGGTCCATTTCCTGGAAATACAATTTCAAAATTCTAATGTTTTCTGTTGAAGACTACAGAAGAAAATGTACAAAAGAAAACAATTTGGGGAGAATGACGTTCTTTCGGAATGAATTAAAGCTGTGCAATCATTGGTAGTGATGAGAATAAACGGGATGGAAACAACTTTCTGATCGTAGACAGAAACACAAACTTGTTATGATGTACCAAGTGCTGAACGGGAATACACCTGTGTATCTGAGTAATTTATTACCAAATACCAGGTCTAACTTTCATCGGAATTTAACAATCTAGTCATTCGGAGTAAGACGTCTTTATATTCAAATTATTTTCTGCCGTCAACTATTAAATTGTGGAATAACTTGCCGATAGATATCCGAAATTAGAGATCGTTAAACATATTCAAAGCACGTATATGAGCTAAAACTGAAAAGCGTCCATTATTTTATAATGCAGGTAGTAGGATGGGTTAATTCTTGCATGCCAGAATGCGCATGAATAGCAGCTGTCTGAATGAGCATCTATTCAAGAGCTGTCTGGTTGACAGTCCCAATTGTACATGTGGACAGATGGAGTCAAACAGCCATGTCCTACTTTATTGTCATAAATATTCAGATCTTCGTCGAAGAACTATTTATGCTTTGAATTTTCACGTACAATTTGACGTAAACTTACTTCTGTATGGGACAAATGCTCTAACATTGGAACAGAATACTGAAGTTTTTTTTTAAAACCCCTTCCATTTTTTCCTTTTCCTATCACACATATTTTTTCAATCTATTTCGTTCTTCCCTCAACTCTTCATAATATAATTTATCAAACCTGTCAGGGCATGTATCTTACATTTTGTTAAATATGCAATGTCATAACTGGAGATGGATTTGTAATAGATTCTCTGCTTGTTAGAGAATTCTTGTATTGTATTACCTTGTATTAACTGTATGTTCAATGATATATATATATTTATACAACAAAATATGTTTAAATTAAAACTAGGGCAAATGACTCTTACTGAGCGACAGTATGTCATTTAAATATAGAAATTATAAATCTTTTAGGCTTGATTTTTGTCTTTCACTTTATATATATGATGGCCATAGAATAGCTTCACCTTTATAAAATCATAAACAAATCTCAGTGCATAATATAAACATACAACAAAATTATGTATGACTATTTGTCCGGCATAAATTTAAGCCTTTTGTCTAGAAATGTTTTCATAAGGCTTTCTATTTACAAGGTGTAAATGGCCCTAGTCAGATTTTGATACAACGTATTGGAATTTTTTGACGATAGAAGCTCTACAATATTTTACTTTTTGTGATCTTGTATGCTTTTACGTTTGAGCGCTACTGATTAGAAAAATCTCGAATGGTGTAGTTAATTGTATAACCTTGATATTTTTTATGACATTTTATGCATACTCACGCCACCTTCAGTGACGTGTTATTTTAATGCCATAGTTAATTATATAACCTTGATATCTTTGATGACATTTTATGCATACTCATGCTGCCCACAGTGACGTGTTATTTTAATGCCGTAGTTCATTATATAACCTTGATATATTTGATGACATTTTATGCATACTCATGCTGCCTACAGTAACGTATTATTTTAATGCAATCAGTGGATTCAAAACAAAGCTTCAAATTTTGCGATGCAACTATTTGGCTATGAGAATATTCATTTATTAACATAGTTTATTTGCCAATGTTTGAAAGAAATACACTGTGGAAATAAGTAATTCAAAACAGTGTTTCTAAGATTCCAACATTTTTAGTAGTGACTATAAAATGATAAGTGAAGGACAGACAGAACCATAATAAAACAAAAGAGTGGACAACAACAAAATAAACAGACACACAAAAACCAGAATATTGAGTAACACAAACCCCACTAAAACCGATGGTAAATACAGGAGCTCCGGACAAGCAACTCCACGCGTAGTACCCTCGTACTACAAGTTAAATGTATAAGTCAAATCCGGGGTAGTCATAATTCAGAAAGAAAGAGGGAAAGTGGTAACGACAATGGTCATTTGTGACACAGATATTCCGAAACGGTCATCTTATTCCTGATGCCGAACGTAATATTTTCTAAGTGTTAACTCTAATTTTGCCACTGTGAATCCACTGTTAGGTAGCTTTTTTGTCAGCAGATACCCTCTTTCAAGGAAATATAGATTGAAAATTTAAAAAAAACATTATAATAAATAATGATATAGATGTATGAACAACATACGCATGAATACAGTAAAATAAGTATCAATATTGTGCATGCTTCTTCTTTTATTTACAAAATTAGCAACCAATTACAGCGCTATAGTTCTGGATGAAATACAGCTTTAGGTAAAAGAATGGTTTAATAACATCTACTTATCGTTTGTACCTCCGCTTAGGTTTATTGCCGATACCAATCCGAATAACACTATAATTTATTTTTTTTGTACACAAGAAAATAATGTTATCGTGTCTAAACGTATGGAAAAACCTATTCGATATCATTTTGAATTTCCACAGGTTCGCTATTTACCTTCCGTTGAGGGTCACAGTTATAGAAAGTTTTGGTTCATTTGCAAAACTTCAACATTGCGGACTAGTCTGTCTGAATATGTTCAGAAGAATAAATAAAGCATGAATTATTCTAAGCCGTAAGGCAAGTCATTTAGCGAAGTCATAAATTGTGTATATTTTATTTTTCACTTATATGTATTTTCAGCACCGTAGTTATAATTGGTATTGACATAAACTATATTAATTTTGATTTCTTGATTAATATGGTAAGTGATGAAAATTCAAGGCGGTGCTTGATTAACGAGTGATTTGAACATTAGCCATATAATATTGATCAGTAGCTTTTAACCACTGAGGATGCGAATTACGGGCAAGGTGGGATAGACTCCAACATTTATTGACACGGTTTGCTAGTCTTTCTGCGACAGACCGGGTTTTCACTAAATGCTCCCTCATCCTCAAACTAAAATTCATGATGTAGCTAAAAAATGTCAGACAGCGTATGAAAGCCTCGTTCAAACAAATAAACATGAAAGATTACACAGTTTATGGTTATACTTGCATGCTGTTAATTTCCCTTGGGAACGACGTACGTATCGTAGATCTTCTTTCATATTTTTCTTTCTAAATTGGTGCTTTATGTGATAAGGGTTTTTGTTGTCGACTATTCAATTAGAACAATGTTAGAACAAGTAAAGAAGGAAATTGGTACTCAACTACTGAACAAGATGTTGGGCTTTATTGACAAAGATTTTACTTTTCTATCTCTGGTTCTTACCTGGTACTCGACTTACGTCCCCATAAAACTAAGCGTCATGGTATAGCTGATAAATTGCTGATAAGTGGAGTAAAACAAACAAAGTCCAATAACTCTGGCATACACAATGTACCAATGTCACCATTTAAAGTGCACTAAATTGCCTAAATATTGACGACTAAAGTTGTATATCGCTGCAATAACAAATGTATAACAACTACGGAATAATCTTTTATTTAACAAAGTAAAAAGCCTGGTTGTTGATTTATCGCACAAATATGAATAGCTAAATGTGTAAAGCATCCCTTTTAGATACGTGTATAAAATGCCCACATTCATAAATATCAATTCTAAACATATGTATCAGTAACTGTTATTTCGTTAGAATTTAAGTTTCTTGCGATTGCTAAACATTGCAAACACAGCAAAAGAAATTTTTGCAATGCTAATTAAAAATTAAATTAAAAATATAAACACTAAAATGTCAACAATTTAATAAGCTATAACAAAAACGATGATTACTGTGGTGTGTAGTCCGGAGGATATTGAATCTGAACATTAGATGGGCAGCTAGGTGTTTGACAACACATTCCCTGTTGAGGCGGTTGCAAGTGACAGACACTAGGCAAGTTCCACGTTACACATCTGGAAGTAGTTTGGATCAGATAAAACTGTATTGTTTGCTACTATGCTTACATATAATAAATTATGGCAATAACTATCACTATAATGCACTAATTAAACATTTGAACGACATTATGTATGCATCTAAAACTATGAACAATGTTCCTACCCAGACAACAGTTTTGGTAAATAAAAAATAACGCAGGGCACAAGTTAAAATATCAAGCACGCATTGTTTGTTTGGTTTTTTTTTGGTTTTTTTGGGGGGGGGGGTTTGGGGGGGTTGTTTTTTTTTGTTTTTTGCTTTTTTTTTGGGGGGGGGGGTTCTGGTTACGCAAAGATCTATTTTTAACAGAAGAATAAAGACAGCATAAAATATGCTTATTCGCAAAGACAACGAAAGAAACGAGAGGTCGACGCAGCAACAACAAGAACACTAAGTGCGATAAGATTGCAAAAGTTTGAAATTATATGATCCCACTAAAACATTTATATATAAGCTATCTTATCGCTATTTTGCAGTATTTTCCTTTTATCTTTATGTGCGGTATTATCCCATTTCACTGTACTAGCGTGACATGAACCCATCTCACCTCGCTGTCAAGACGTCGTTAAGTAAACACCGTGACGTCACAATGTTACAAAACAGTTGTGAAGTTCGGATGCATTTTCTTGTCATCTTATCTCAAGGTTGTCGCCCTTCGATGAGATAGAGACAAGAAAATGCATCTCGTTTACAAAACGTAAATAATCTATAATTCCCGTTGTTTTCAATATAACCTCGAAGTACACTTAAAGGCCTGATGCAGTTGAATTGTAGATTCCATGGAAGAGTGTTAATCTAAATCCTCATTATAAAACAAGCATTCGCCATTGGTTATTTTTTTCCTGTTTAAATTGGTATAAAAGTTTATGTACATCTCTTGGTTGTAGTAACTTACAAATCTTTGCAGCCGTATTGTCCAGATTCAGCATTTGTGCATGTGCATTGATATTTACATCCATCTTTCCATGTCTGACCCTGCTGGTACACTTGGCCACTATAAACGCATCCTACAAGTAAAAACAAAATATAAAACATGCATAAAATTGTATCTAATTGTGATGAACAGACAAAACAATATAAAACGAAGTAAAAAACGCAGATTCCTTTGAAATCACAGAATTACATCAAGAGATTACGAGGACAAAAAACAGTTAATTCGACACAACGAAAATAATATAACTGCTTGCATATCAGCAGAACGATAACAACAGACATCAACGAGTTATAACCTTAAACTGTATAGAAGCTTATTATGTTACAATACATAATAAAATATTATTTATTCTACACCCACTCAAAACCATTCACTTCAAAACTAACTTTAAAAGAATAAGACTCGTGAAATACAGTTTAAAAAGATTAGCACTTCTATATTTATTGCATTTTTCAAATGTTTCTTTCTTCAACACATTCTGTATTTTTTGTCTTGTCTTATTGTTTACGTAAATTCAAATCAATTACCAGTAGAATGACCAACGACTCCACCTCCTGTACCCGTCCCTGTCATCGTGCCTCCTGTACCCTGCCCTGTCATCGTGCCTCCTGTCCCTGTCCCTGTCATGGTGCCTCCTGTCCCTGTCCCTGTCATGGTGCCTCCTGTCCCTGTCCCTGTCATGGTGCCTCCTGTCCCTGTCCCTGTCATGGTGCCTCCAGAATGACCTAAAATATAGATTTGCAATAACCTGGCTATATTGAATTCACTATGAAACTATGTGAACTAATGTTGATTTATTTTGTTATTCGTGGTATACTAATATCTATTGATTCTTTTGGGATAGGATAAACACGAATGAATTACTCTACTTCTATAATTCAACAGTTCATCTGCCAAGAGTAAATAATACATCAGTATATACTCGAAACTGTACGTGATTCATCATGCACAACGATAGGTAACCACAAAATATATGAAATAATTGTTTGCTTGTTTGCGTGCTTTAATTGTGTTTCACACGGGACTTTTAGCAATTTTTCAACCGTGGCGTCCAGTTTGAATTATGGAGGAAACCGTAATGTTTGGCGAAAACCGCCAAATATCTGTAGTAAAAATGACACTGTCAATTAAGAGTCGAGCAAACATGAATCCTTACTTTTCTACCGATCTATGAATAATTGCTGACAGTCACCTATTTACAATATAGCAAATAAAAGCGGAAAGCTTTACACAAATCCAAACTATCCTTATCAAAATTGGTGTACAATATAACCATTATAATGTCAAACAACACACGTAAGGTAAAACGTATTCCTTTCAATACGTATGATCAGCTCACCTTCACGTTTTTACTTGATAGATGCAGCACCGATGTGTATATTAGTAACAAGAGTATGTTAGTTAACCAAAATATGTTCTATTTACAAGTTATTTAAAACCGATTACATGTAATGCAACAAGAAATTTTACTACAAGCCTCGTTAACAGTTCTCAGTTATAATAAATACACGTACTACTGTCATTTAAACACACAGCATTTAAATACTATAAAATCATAGCCACTACGGGCAAGGTCCGATCGACTCCAATCTTAAATGGCAAGGATTGCCAGTTTTCCATGTTTGATGATTTTGAAAGTTTATAGTTTATTAGGTGTAAAGTTTCTTTGAAACGTTCAATTATTGATAGAAATATTGTAAAGTATGTTCTTAAAGTTTAACTGCAGTCATAGTTGTTCTTATAGTATTTTATGCATCATTATTATTCAAAATTTGAGCATTTTTCTCCCTGTATTTGTGCAAACCGTGGGTTCGCAATATTGTGTTCTCCCGGTACTCCGGCTTCCTCCCCCAATAAAAACTGGACGCCATGATATAGCTGAAAAATTGCTGAAAGTGGCGTTAAACACCATCAAACAAACAAAAAGCAATATTGTGTACATTAGATACCGAATAAAACAGTCCGATCATAAGAAAGACAACCGAGAGAAAATGGTGGAAATATTTTAATGAAAGGCGATTTATAAACAGTATAGGTTTACAATAATATTGTAGGTTTGATAATGTGTCATGTGGAACATTACATTCCAATCACAGAAAGCTAATTACAATGAAAAATAATAAATTATAATATTGTCTCGATTTAGCAAAATATTTCCGTACTGCCTATTACTTAATATATAAATGCCCCAATAATCACTCCATTAGTCATTTAACCTTTTTGGTCGTTTTAATTAATAAATGTTCATATTTACTGGACGTTCTGAGACAATTCAAATTTTATTTTTGCGTTAAGACGATACAAATTATATTCTAAAGAGTTGTTGTAGAACAACTACTTATTTTTGTTAAGACTCGCATGGTCAGGGATGCATTTGTTTAATCTTAAATATTTTTTAAACCTTGTTTAAAGTTCAATTTATTTTGTTTTTTATAAATAACTTGTATTGCAAATGACAAACCATAAAGCAGTTTTTAATGCTTTACAACTTTATAGTTTACAAACTAGATACGGGATATTTGAATGATTTGATTGTTTGATTGTTGAATGTTGTTTTAACGCCGGCGATTTCAAAAATTTTTCAGCTATATCATGGCGTCCAGTTTTTATTGGGGAGGAAGCCGGAGTACCCTGAGAAAACCCTCGAATTTCGGTATGAAAACTGGCAATCCTTGTCAATTAAGAGTGGAGTCGACCTCACCCTGCCTGCAGTGAGGCTCTTACCCACAAACTCAGTGTTGAGAGACCACGTGATTAATAGTAGACAAACTAATTTAACCACTTTGCCACCGAGGCCCCACGAATGAATTGAAAAACAGTTGCCAACTATTTAACTTACTGCAGAACATGCAACAGTTGTCGTGAGCCCATGCCGTATATCTGGTGTCTGTACAAACAGTTGCACCATACTGGGCACAGTTTGGTAACTTATCAGCACAAGACCCTGAAACAGGTAATACGTGTTATTTAAATATTTAAACAATTATGTGATTAGATATAGTAAAGAGAATCACCACATTTCATTGCACTTATTATTAGTATGATTATGAAAGGAGTAACAATTTCTGAATTGCAAATACCATTTAATAAATCTATAAAGCTGCTTTTTGAAGCAGTGTTATTACCCAACGCTAGCGTATTTTCTACTGTCCTGCAAATTAGCAGTCTAATATACCTTGCTCATAGTAAATTGATTATTTAACATAGAAACAAACACTATGCAAAGAATATATCCTTTATTTTAAAGAATTACAATTCATATATTTTGTAGAGTTCTGAAATTAATACTTTTTGTTCTCAATGATTGTGCTCTGGAGTTCGGAATAGTTGAATAAATTTTAAACATAATGTACATGATGTATTTACCTTGCATGACTGGTCCTACAATGAAAAGTAGGAAATTACAAATAATACCACTTGTATTTTAGTTAAGACAGATTTTCTCGGATTTATTTTTTTAAATATGAAATATGTGATTATTAGGACTACTGATGATATTATACTTACATTTTATACTATATTGAACCATTTTATAAAAAACCAAAACAACAATCTAGTACAAAGATCTAGTACCAGTCATATATCCAAAGTTACTCAAGTGTTTTAATGGGTTGCAGGAGAATAATATTTTTAATAAACAAAAATTAAAAGTTTATTATATATTTGAAAAGTAAAATCTGATTATCAATTTTAACTGCATATTAATAGTAAAGACAACGATAAGCAGTAAGCACTGACTTAGTCAAGCACCACGGCAACAAAACCGACGTTAATTATTACTGACGCTATTCCAAAATCCGAGTCAAGATTTAAAAAGCAGAAATACTTGTAATCCAAATCGAGACAAACTTATAAAGCATAAATAATTGCAATCCAAAATTAGAGACAAGCTTAAAAAGCAGAAATTCTTGTTTTTTAATCAGAGACAAGCTTAAAAACGCAGAAATATTTGTGAATAATGGTATTCAAAAATCAGAGACAAGCTTAAAAAAGCAGAAGTACTGTCAGCAACCCCAAATTTCGAAAGCATTCATGAAGCTCATATTTAAAACGAAAACTGTTGGCAAAGCAATATGTTTTTACTACCTTGAGTAACGGTGATTTCTCCAGATCCTCCTGATGATACTTAAAACGTTTTTGTGATTAAATACAAAATTTGTTTGACGACTCTAACATATCTCTATAGCATTTCTTTCAAAAAACAATCGGCATGCGTTCAACTCATATTTTTATTATTAAATGTATATAATTTGCATAATGAAAGCAGTTCTATAATTTGTGCCATCTTTACTCTGCTTGATCCGAAATTCCATAGAGACAAAACAATAATAGGTGTAAGTGTATGAGGAGATTATTACAAACATTTAAACATTTCATAATATTATAAGACATCCAATTTTACACCTTTGAACACCAAACCTATATATATAAACTCTTTTATCATACCTTTTAAAAGAAAGTCTACTTCGGACTTTTCTTTCAGGGACAACAGTTTTAAAGATTGTAATTCGTCTAAAATTAATCTGAATTGATCACAGTATTCTATAGTAAACCCCTACTTTTTACATATTTAACAATTTTAGAAGAGCTTCTCATCATACATGTATTTATCATAAAATTTGTAGTTATGTGACCTGCTTATACATACCACATTTTCCACATGTAAGTGGGCAATTGTCACTAACCCATTTGGCATATGTTGGGTCAGAACATACTGCGCTTCCATAATCTTTACAATTTGGCAATTTGTCTTGGCACGGACCTTAAAAACAAATGTTAAATTATATTCTTTATATTGCTACATGTACATTTAAGGCAAAAAAGGCATGTTATTATGCGAAAGTTCTCGGTTTCATTCTAGATTGATTCATTTTTTTATGGTATTTTACATAAACAAAACACAGACAATACAGTAAAAATCTCTGTACATCTATTAAAGATTAAGCGGGTAATAATTTAATTTGTTATATAAGCTGGAATTTGAGCGCCTAATTAAAAAATCGAGCAAGCCTAGTTAAAAACATAACATTCGTTGGTCATATGACCTATTCTTACGCCATTGAAATTCAAATAATTCCATGGCACTATCACTAGTTTTGCCGTAAAAAGTGTCAAGTATTATCGCTCAATAAAATTATAAGAAATATATTTAATTTATAAACAGAAATAGTTTTAAAGGGTTTTGGGTTTTGTTTAGGCGTAAAATTTCCAAAGCAGGAAAGTATCATATCAGAAATTTTCAATATTCCTTAATTAATAATTATTTTGCTTGTGTTGCAAGGAAACAGTCTATACTGTTTATCATAAATCTGAAATAAAAAAATACGTCACCAACCATTTGACTAGATATTACAATATTCCTCTAATTAACACTCTCAATTAAAGGATAAAAATATGTTTAGACATGTCAATGCAAAGTATTGATAGAAAAAGTATCTTGGTATTGATTTGATGAGTGGAGAGATATTATTTAATTTCTGGCACAATTGATTGTAGAAATTTGTTTGCTTCATGTTGGTCGCTATCAGAAACATGTATATCTACATTTTCACCATGCCAACCGAAATGAGCACTCAAAAACTTGATTTTTCCACAGTTATCGACACAGTAATGTTTGCACAACTTTAACTTAAAATATCACTTAAATTTTATTTAACAAATACGAATAATAACGACTAACAGCGAATTATTGCATCCATAAAAAAGGACAGAAAACGATGTGCAAAATAAATGTGCAGCAAATACTGCTAATTTACATAAAAAAACCTTTATACATATCCCTACATTTAAAATGAAACGTAAAACATAGTTTCATTTCAGTCTGATTGGTTTACCGAATATTTGTAGTGTTAAACTTTTCAAAAGTGCGAATAAAGAATGTGTTACTTTCTGTTTGTATATAACTATCATACCTGTGTGTGTTCCCCCACTGCCTCCACCATTATTAAAAATTAGATGGAAACCTACAAAAATATTTAAGTTCGATTACATTTGTCTCAAATAAAAGTCTACAATTTATTACTCTTCATTCCTATTTAAACAAACGATAAAATATATTTTGTCACCAATGACTTACAAGATAATTGTTAAATGTTCTGTTCCATGCTTGCCTTTTATATCGAGATAAAATTATGTTGCAATTATTTTTCAAGCTTAACAATATTATGCTATAAAACAAGTAGTATCCACAATACAGTTTAACTAATAGACAACAATAACTACTTACCTTCAGTGGGAGCTTGTGTTGGTGTACCGGCTACAAATAAAACACATAAAGTTACCCACAGTAAAATCCGATAGTAAGAACGAAGTAAAATTAACTCGTGTTAAGACAAATGTATGCCATGACAATACAGATTCTTTTTTTTCCCCTTTTATTTATGGGCACTTAAATTAAACAATATTAGCTTAACGAATTCTTAGAATTCATCGTGATGCGAGAATTTTTATGTTGTTTAGCTGTTGTATGAACGATTTTATAATAAAATGTTAAATAGCATAGACAGAAAGCCCGCGATGCTACCAATTGATCAAGCCGTAGCTTGCTAACGATTTTGTGATTCACAAATAGCAGCAAGTTAGATCGATATGCTCTTATTTTGTCATGACACATGTTTATAGCGGTAAAGAATGAGATAATATCGTGTCATTTAGAAAATGTTGAAAGTGAGGATGATCATGATGCCATCAATTCTTCATTGAGAAGATTGAAAGCAATAAAGTTCGAAATACGACAATTTCATCATCGTGTATGTTTATAGCAAGAAAGAACGAAATGCTATAATTTTCTCATACCGCCGGTAGATACCTTGAAAGACAGAGATAGAATCATTCCATGAAGAAGCACAAAAAAGATCGAGATGCGATCACTCGGTCATGGCAAGATCTCTCTTGTTAGAATTGTGTTAGTGTAAGTTAAAATGTTTGGATCTCACCTCACATTTCAATTACTTATTTAATATGGCAAGCTCTTGAAAGTCCAATATTTATGGTCTTTTCAGCCTACATAATTTTCTTCATATAAAATGTGAATTTTTCACACAATCATTTATTTTGCGGTACATTTTTATATTGACAATCCAAACAAGTTGAACTTTCAAGAATATAAGCTACTTTGCACTGATTTGAAATATACCTAATATTTAGTAACGGAACAATAGATGTTGATTGCGATGACATTTTAACTAATATTTTTACTTTTCGTTAGTTATAGTTATGAGGTATTTATAACTTTTGGGTTTAAATACATACAGCACTTTCCGCAGAAAAGAGGACAATTTTCAGTAACCCACTGGCTATATTTTTGGTCAGTGCAAACTGTGCTTCCGTAGTCTTTACAGTTTGGCAGTTTGTCTTGGCAAGAACCTATAAACGATAATAATTAAATTAAATATATTTAAAACTAAAC
Source organism: Limnoperna fortunei (assembly GCA_944474755.1). NCBI lineage: Eukaryota > Metazoa > Mollusca > Bivalvia > Mytilida > Modiolidae > Limnoperna > Limnoperna fortunei. The sequence goes on from OX104112.1 coordinate 10,977,013, forward strand.
TTTTTTATCTTTGTAGAGCGCAAAGTTTTGTGACATCCTCATTTTAATTGAAGCAAGTATTCTGAATACAAATGTTAAAATTTGTATTCGTGGGGGGAGCTTGACCATAACGCATTCGAGCAATTGCATAAGGTTAATTAGGATGTAAAGTATCGACATTAATTCAGTTGTAATGAAAACGTTTAAAACATTTGATCCTTTGCATTCGTTAGATAATTTACAATTTGTTTTTTCATCTAAAAGCTTTTTAGTCAAGTCTTTGTTTTCTTTTACAAATGTGTAATCCAGGATATCATTCCCGGTTTTAATGCTAGTGATTTGCGTTCAAGATTTAAAAATCAGTTGACAAAACTTATTTCACAAATGCTCAAATTTATATCAACACTAAACTTGAAACAGTTTAGTTATTAATTTGGTTTGCTTTTAAATCTAATGTAGGCGGGCCTCTCAGCAAAACGAAATACCTGTGTTCATGCCAGTTCCTCCACTTCCTCCGTTACCAAAAAACAAATGAAAACCTATAAATGAGCACATCGTAAATGTTCATAGTGTTGAATAGTATACTAAAGACAACAAATATTCCATTAGTGAAGGCAAAATAAAGAAAACAAAATCTACAAAACCCGGATGCAACAACACGCGCTTTGGAAGGGTAAGGTTTTTACTCTTGCAGTAAAATTTACAAGACTATAGCCATTTGAATCCGTGTCCTCTCAACATTGGTCGTCATGCACAGGTACATGTAATTGTTAATATTATCCACTTTAAAGGGATAAAAGTTCGCCAAAACAAATCCTTACAAAACGCTTGTGAAAACAAAGCAAACAAATACTTTCTGAAAGCGGAAAATGGGACCTACCTGAACAAGAAATGGGACCTAACTGAACAAGAAAGTTGTTATAAAGCGGGACATAACTGAACAAGAAAGTTGTTATAAAATCACAAGAGATAAATGCAAGCATGTACTCAAGACGATGGAAGGATAATGCGTTAAAAGTAATGTTATGCCCATTAGAATTAAGTTGGTAGCATTTAACTAGAAAAATTTATATTTAATTATTTCGCTTTTATCTGCTGGCATATATGCCCCTACTTGTCACATAGTTAAATCTACAAACGCAGTAAAGCAAGTCGACTTGTCACTTAATTTAGTCTACTGGTCACACATTAAAGTAAACTTGTAACATAATAAAGTGCAAATATTTTAAAAAAATAAACCGTATTTTGCTCTTTTGTCTTTTTTTATGAAATTTACACGGCAACTAAGTTATCTGAAAAGTAGACTTGGTTATTTGACACGTTTACCTATTTATATGACAAGTTGACTTATGTATCTGACAAGTAGACTTATTTAATAAACAAGTAGACTTTTTTATCTTACATGTTGACTTCTTTATTTGACAGCGTGACATAATTTTCTGACAAGTCGACTTATTTATCTTATATAGACACATTTATTCATAAGTCGACATGTCAAATAATTAAGTTCACATGTCACATACATTTGTCAACTTATGTTTTTTATTATACTCAAAATAATAATACATATAAATTAATAATTAACGATGTCAACCACTCATATTTAGCCACAATGCTTTTAAAAACAAAATAACATAAAATTACTGCTTACCACCGTCGCCATCTGGGGGCGCTTGTGTACCACTACTAATCATGGTGCCTGATCCACCTCCCATGGTGCCTGATCCACTTGCTATCAATATAAACATAATTTGTTAACCACTTTAAAATAAGATAGATCGAAATTAGCCGCAACGCTTTTATACCTGCAAATCTTACTAAACGTAGTCTTTATTATCAAGTAAATTAAAAAAAATTATTTTATCAACAATTTTTAACCAAGATAATCAAATCATAACAGTCAACAAAACTTGCAATCAACAATGTTTTTGAACATAGCATTTTTCTTGAATAAACAATTAACTATCATGTCGTGTCGAAAACTATTATTAATTTTCAAAAACTAAAACAGTTGCGATAATTTCCTGCTTTGTAAATACTGATAAAGCTGTATCTCACTTTGCTTCTAGAGAAACTGGGTTCAGACTTATAAAAACAGTCTGATAAGTTTATTGCTCAATTAAAAAAATTACAATATTCATTTTCACTTTTATAATCAGGAAGTCTGCATTAAAAAGAGATATATGTACTCCTTACATAATACAAATGAAGTCAAATAAATGTCTAAAACTGTTAACGTGTGGCTTTCTACAAAAATCTAGTATAATGCGCACTAGTTCTGACATAGTAGACCTGTTAAAGCTCCTTTAAATTGTTGCGCATATTATTTCTCAAAAATATGCATTCTATTAAAAATAGTTTTCTTTTTAAAACTGAGTGTTTATTAGCTTTCTTTCATAAGCAAAAGAAATAAAAATAATTTGTTTACATCCGCCGCTGCTTGGTTGGAAATTGCACTGTGGTTTACTGCAGCATCCCCCGGGTTCCTGAACAAGTTGACAAGCTTGTGGAAGATTCGAATAAGTTGGACATCTAAAATATACAATAAAAGTAGATTTTTTTATTATTCATTTGAATGGCGGAAAAATCGAATGTCAGTGTTTAAAAGTTAATTTATGTATAAAAGTTTTTAAACAGTAATCAGATAAGCTATTTTTTTCTTTACATAAACTTTGAAACCCAAACATTTCAAATCCTCAAAGCTGTAACTTTAAAATTTTAATACCATCATAGCCATATTCATCCACATAACCTGGTTACAGCAGTTTTATCGAAGTAGGTTCAATGAGACAAATAAGAGAATGTATCCCAAATGCCATTGAAAGACCTCTAAACAGATTGAACAATTGTCAATAGCCATAGATGTTGTATCGGATAGCGTTTGCATTTAATCTGACTAATAAGACGCATACAACGTCAGAACTCTTTGTGATATAAACTTCACTGTCATATATTAATGTCAATAATTATCACGATAAGAATAAAAAATGGAGCACTTAAACAAATATGCAGGTAGCATGAATATTTGAGAACATTTTGTTAAAATGAACTAACATTTTCCTCAGTTTGAATTTTAGATATCTGATAATAGATAAATTAGGTCAATATTTTTATTACAAAATACTGACGTATAATATCTAAACGTATAGATCCGCCTTAGTATTTCTTTTTTATTAGGAAAAATTTTACTTTATCTGGAGCCAAACAATATGACATATATGACGTTTCATATTAAGTATAAACAATATTAATGTTTCCCAGTCTGTGCCGTGGTAAGTGTAAAATCATATATGCCTTGTTTACCCTCGCAAGACTCTTCACGCGAAAAGTTAATTCGGAATTAGAATTTTGATAACCCAAATATTGCGGTAGTTTGACGAAAATAAATTAAGCATATGTCAACATCTGATTGAAACAAATGTTCATATATAATTATTATTTAAAACCATTTTTTAAACCCCATGCTTTTGTTTATATACAGCATGTCGTAGAATAATTACTGTAGTTATATTCAGTGTAGGATTTTTTTTTGTATTATTATATTTATAATGTGTTGCAATTCTTCAAGAGCTTGATAACACTTGCATATGTTTTATTGTAAATAAAATTTGCGTCTTTTATTTAGGACAGCACGCGGTTTAACACTTCGAAGGACAAACCTTTGATATTAATACACGTGACCGACGGACATGTACATGGCAAATAATACATGGCATGTACAAATTATGACCTACTTAGAGTCTACTTACAGGTCAAATCACTCTTAACATAGATATAACAACCGCGATTCCTGATAACAGTTACCTGACCAGAGGAAGCGTGCACACACAAATTTTAATATATATAACTGTGTGATCGATTGAAAGGTAACCATGGGCTCGAATGGTTGTAGGTTGTAGAAAGTATTACATTTATATTTTAATTGACGTTATATACTTATTTTTAAATATATTTGTTAAATATCAATGTTTTGAAAAAAAACCCTAAAAGATCAGGTCCGGATGATGTATATTTTACTAATACCCTTACCGACATAATATATCTGTTTACACCGACAAAAGTGGTTTTAAAGAGTGAGAATATTATACCGTTTTGGGCTTTTTGTTTTTTTTCTTCCAAATCTTTCCATCCTTTGATCACAGCTCCAGCAGCCGTGTTAACAAATGCTATATTAATTTACTTTTTACCATCGGAACATGTTCGAATTTAAAAATGTATCTAATACTTTGAGGTTATAGTCCAAATCAAAATCGGAAAAAGAAAGAGTAATAAATGTAACAGGTGGGAAAATATCACAATGCATTAAAATAGATTTAAAATACACCTTATATAAAACAAACTATAATGTGTAATGTATATGTTAACACTGAAACTAAAAACCAAAAGGATACATTTTGCTCTTACATTACTTTACAAGTTTAAAGACATCATAATACAATGTGTTTATAGTCTGGTAGCTTTTTTCATATTTTTGTAAGAATATGGAATGATAATGGTTGTATGCTTTCCCTAAAATCTAAACACGTTTTAATAATGTTAGTAACAGGTTAAATGTCACATTTTTGTGTTGTCTTCTTCTTTATGGATTGTTATGAGTTATTTTTGCAATCTTTATAATTTTTATAATTAGTTCACGTGCCATACAAGTAGACATGGAACGATCGATTCTGAAAATGTTTTACCTATTATCAACTTGAACTGTTTTATTTAAATTAAGAGTGTAGACAAGCATTTGTCTGAAGTTTAAAGTCTCAATACATTGTAATGTTAGACAGAAAGACCTACGTATCTATCAATAAAAAGTACCAGACTTACACTTCTTTGCACACAAAGTGACCTGTGCTGCCATCTGTACACTGGCAGTTATATTTACAGGGAATAGTCCAAGACTGTCCCTGTTGGTATGTTTGCCCTTCATAAATACATCCACCTGAAAAATCCCATTGCAAACAATTAAGCGTAAACGTTTAAGAATCATATATATATTTATAGAAATTGCACATAATAAATAAAATATTTTAACACCTGATAAAACAGACACAAGTAAAAACAAGAAACTGCAAGAAGTTGTATTACAACATGCGTAAAATTTAGATGCTTATTCTTCTCGGGTATATGTGTTTGTCTTGAGCGTATTCTTTACCAAATTCATTTAAATTTATCCTCTCAGTAAAGTCCGTGTTAACACTGGAAGCTCACTATTCCCCATTACCTAAACAGAGATCACAAAAGTAACTAACTGTAGCAGTCAATATATTTAAAATATATCTTCAGGTAAATGTGTTAAAAAGACCTACCTGTTTGTCTTTTCTTAAGTCCCCTTAGATTTAAGGCCGCTGACGCCAATCCAAAAAAGATAAACACTATGATATATTTCATTGTAAATGCACCGGAAATGCTCCGGAATCGTGCCCAAACACCTGTGCCTAGTCCTATGCAATATCATTTGATTTTATACAGGTTCGCTATCTACCTTCGGTTTAAGGTCACAATGATAAAATTGACAATTTCAATGATTGGTTAAGTTTGCAACCCAAAAGTCAAACATAGACAAATATAAACAATGTGTTAATTTCAGTGCTTATATATTCATATCAGTTTTTGTCATGAAATCCATTAACTACCTCCTTAACCTCAGTGGGTGTTCGTTTATGTTTGTACATTTCATGACGCAATTGCTCAAATACAAATTTAAAGTAATGACCAGATTCTGATAAATCAACTTTGGGGAATTTAAATTGACTATTAATTGTAGCGGAGATTATATATCAAGGAAATAAAGTTATTAACATGAGAAATATAAATAATTAAAATAAACACTGCTGTAAAATTAAGTAGTCAGATATCACGTCTTGCAATCCCGTGAAAGTCGGGATTATCGTATGCCGAAACTAATTGATAATTGGCAAAAATCGGGTATGAGTATCTAACGAGGTGCTATATTCTTGTCTATATTTAATTAAAAAACAAGCCTTGACAACGTCCATCTTATTTAAAAGCAAACAATTGTTAAAAAACAGTGCATTGTTTATTCTTGTGCACCCTTTGTTATTTTGATATTTTGCAGCTGAACTATAGCCACCAACTGTGATAATTAGCATTAGGCTAACACATTTCTTTGAATGAAATAATTTCACCCAATTTTCAGCAATACATATATATATAAAAGGATTACATTGGAAAATGATTCAAAAATTGTTTAAAGTATTTTCTAGCAGTATTACTAAACAAAACAAATGTTATTTTAACATATGGTAGATGAGCGCGTGTTTTTCGAACAGTGTTAATATAAATATGTCTGACACTCGCACTAATACGGTTGTTGTTAAAGAAATACTACAAATCAAAGATATTTCCTTAAAAAAATTTCTTTTAAATAAATATAATTTTATTTAAAGTTGTATGGTTAGACATGTTCATAAAATACTTATTTGCAAGAGATTATAAATAATTATCTCTTTAATAGTAGAATACGTTTTGTATTAAATTTCCAAAGTTCAAGTCAACCCTCCTCTGTTTGTAAATAATGTATATTTATATAAACAAAATGTAAAGTGCTTACACATTTTGTCCGAACAATATGCTTTATGTGTTTGTTTCCTCGTGTTTTTGTTGTATGTGTGTATTTTCGGTTCGATTTCAAGTATTTCAAGTTTGTATGGTTTTAGGAACAACTGTTTTTCGAGTTTCTTGTAATTGATACAGTTATCTTTGATTTAAATACAAGTTTCCGTAACCTTTTTCTACAGTCATAGAAGACCACTTACACTTGAATTTAAATACATCAATTTCATTGTTCCTGGCAAACTTTATTACAAATTTGTCCGCCGTTTCCTACTTGTTTTCCGTTTTACGATTTTGTATTTTCTTGCTTTATTACACCAGTTGATTCTACCTTAATTGCAATGACCTTTGTCAAATGAATATTCATTTTATGCACCAATTTTGCACCTTCTTCCGGAAGAAACCTTCCTTCGTAATATTTCTGTTGTTTTCTGCAGACTCATTGTTTTATAGCTACTTTTTGGCCTTTCCTTATCATGTTACTGAAAAGAATTTCCTGATGAAAGCAAGCTCTTTCAGTTGTGGTCATCCTGACTATATGTTGTTTCTCTTTGTTTTGCTATTGCTTTATACTTTTAACAACTTCTTAATAAAATTCATTGCAAGATGCTATAAGAACAATTTCAAGAGTTTCTGCAACCGTTTTTTAATTATTGTTAAATTGTTTGTTGTTAACAGGTTACAATGTTTTGATCTCTGTTTTTACATAGGTTTTTACTTGATTTTGTGGACTAATGAGGATGTTTGTTCAATCACATTTTCCACAAGCTCAGTACAAAATATTGTTTATTATTTGTGTTTGGAATTACATGCATTGCTGTTTTCTAGCTTGTGGCAATGTTTGTCAGCTTGACTTTGTTCAAACTAATTTTCCTCTGTATAACAGTCTTGCTTTGACACACTGTTTTCGAAAACACTCTAGGATGGAATATTTGTTCATACATTGTATCGTTCTGTAAAGGATGTTGAATTTAGTACAGTTTATTTAAGTTCAATCTTGAACACTATTGCCTGAGCATTTATTATTTATTATAAATGTTTGTTACAGAACAATCCCTTGTTGAGCATGCAATTACTACTTTTACTTTTGCAAAGTTGCAGTAATTCATTTTGCATGTGTACTAACTGTTCTTATCATGATGTAAAATTGCATGTATATGTCAGTACTTTTTGACTTCGCTATGGTGTATTTATTGAATAAATCTTAAGAACACGGGTCTCTTTCATTTTGAACTCATAATCCATCTTTGTTGGAGGTCGTATATGAGAGGCAGCACCAGGAAAAAGATTTTAAAAGAGACTTCTACCAAGGGTTGAAAAAGATGGACTGGATTGGTGAAGAAGGGCTTAATATTAAACAGAGACGTGTGTATCTTTAGGATATCATTTGATCATATAAACATAACAGTTTTATTTTAATTTATCCATAATAACTTCCATATGTAACCATAAATGAAAATAAATACGGATCAAAATAAAACGACATCTTAAAGAAAACTGCCGCAGTACAAGCCAAATGTCTGGTTTTTTTAATTTGTTTTATTGTACTTAATTAGTCACGTATATGTATGGTAGGGCTTGTATAAAGAACAATACAGCTGCGCAGCAGTTAATATATATTTATGTTTCATACGTACTGCAAAAAGAAAAAAAAGAGCATAAAATAAAGTTTTATTTCAACAAGATGATTTATATCAATTTAGCATGCCCCTCCCCTTCTCTTGTCGGATAGACTTATAAACAATGTTGTCCTTGGTTGGTACCTCAACACTAATGACGCAAATTTCTGTTTACAAAAATAAACATGTATCAACTCAAAATCATTTGCAGTTTTGTATTCAAAATAAGCTAGTATATAGTGATAAAGAATACTATAGATATGACCAGCTATTTACGTTATGAACGGCAAATATTCTGTCTAGTACGGTTACTTCATTCAAACTGTAAAGGCAGTACGTTCATGTATGTTCATGAATGTATTAACTATGTATATTGATTCAAAGTATGATTTTTAAATATTACAGTGATGTTTTCGGAATCGCCGCGTATTTACAACCGTTCCTTTGTAGGAGTCTCTTCACCCGTGCGTTTGGAAAACACGAACATGCAAATTGACCTTCAGATTTATAGCGGAAAACAGAGAAAAGACAAACAATGCCTGAAAAAAGGTTTTTAAGCAATTTGTATGGTAAAACCGTCGATGACGTCATGGAACTGTTTGAATTTAAACGGCGTAAGAATAGGTTATAGGTCGCGCAAGTTATATCTTATAATATGGATTGCTCGACTTGAATTACCCAATCAGATTTCAGCTTACAAAGCAAATTAAATGATTTGTCTTGTAGCTATTTTAATGTCTTGTGACCCAAAATAGACATTTGCAACAGTTTTTTTTCTATATTCTATTTAGAATAAAACAAATCCTTAAATCCTTAAAATAAATGTGTTACAAAAACTGCTTTGCTTGATTATAAAATGTACCTAACCTTATGCACAATTTCCTTTAAAAAATACACTAAATTGTCTTTTAATTGCCTGTTAATTGTTTACTGTTGTAAAAAAAAACCTATTAACTTTTTTAAAAAGATTATGGTATTAAAATTGTTAAAAATGTATGAAATATGCTTATTAAATTTAAGAGTGTATTACATTAATTTAGATTTTTGGATTTTTCTTATTAACCAGGCAAATGTATTGATATGTTTTGTTTCGGTAATAACATTCTGTTGGAACGGAAATATTTTTTAAACATGGCTTTATATTATGATACGGTTACTTTAAATTTGCAATAAATATTATTATTATCATTTTTCGAATAATAAATGTCTTGATTAAACTGATTAGTGACTCTGAATTATTAATGAAAATATTACTGATAGCTTTCAGTTTTGCGGGTTTTCTTTACTAATGCAATTAAGTTAGTACTAGGATATAAGAAGCAATAAGCTAAAATCAATATTATTAAAACATAGTATAATTCATAAATTTTAGTCCGTCCAGTCACTTTAACTTGTAAAGAAAATATTCAAAAACTCTGATAAACACCGATCAATTATCAAATCGATTTAATTACTTACTGGAAAAATATCTATTCGCAATTTAACGAGGCCTTAACAGGATATGGCATAGTTTTTTTGTTTTTTTTTTTACTTTCGTGTTCATCTCAATGGTTTAGTTTTAACGTCATAAATTAGTATATTTGATTTATAGAAGACTTTTATTAGTCAGCGAAACTTGGTGTATGAGAGCAACACGTCAACATATTATTTGTGATGAAGTAATACCTCATGTCATGTGTTCTTTTCTGTACATTTAGAACAAAACCTCGCCCGCCAACAATATTATTCGACCAGCGATATTTTTTATGGCATTCAAGACATCAATATGAATTTTTTATAGTCTAACATATTGAGAGATCTTCTAAAGGAAAATTTGTTTAGAATAATTTACCAAATATCAAGTCAACCTGACAAATGGCAATGGTAGAACAAGAACAACATTTTGACTTTCATTAGAAAATGAAAAACAAATGTAGTAGTGTGCACTTACAGAGAAATTAGCCTTTGTAGCTTCTAGAATGAGTTTCCTCTTTTTTTACATGATAGGTCTTTATATTTCAAGGAGCGTGGCTTTCTCCAAACACGTAAAACACAGGTGTAGCTTGTCGCATAATAACTAGACTTACCGCTATTTTGCAGTATTTTTCTTTGACCTCCGTGTGCGATATTATTCCCTCCCACTCTACTAGTGTGAGAAGGGCCCATCTCAGCTTGCTGTCAAGACGTCGTTAAGTAAACACTGTGACGTCACATTGTTACAAAATAGCGATAAACAGATTGTTCACGTTTTATGAAACTCGATGCATTTTCTCGTCATCTCATCTCAGGGCTGTCACCTTCGACTAAAAAACGCATCTCGTTTCAAAAAACGTAAATAATCTTTAAATCCCAACTCCCCGAAGAGCAATTATTCTATTCGCAATATAGGGACGCATATTTAGAACTTTCCGGTAAATTTTAATAGTGCTTATAAATTTGTTTGGCTTACAGAGACTCATAAAGAAAAATTGGAACGGGCACTACAAACACATTATATATGTGGTAAACCGTCCTTTCATGTTTATTTAAATTTGGTAAGTAGGGTAAGCAAGAATTCACATTAAACAAAAAGAAAACACAAAACACAACAGATACTAGAAAAATCTCAAGAATATCTTTAATATCTAAAATGACGGAGGATTACTGTAGTGTGTAGCCAGGAGGATACTGAATCTGAACATTAGATGGGCAGCTCGGTGTTTGACAACACATTCCTTGTTGAGGAGGTTCCATGTGACAAGAACTAGGCAAGTTCCACTGTACACATCTGAAAAGGAAATTACATATGTAAAATCTTCATTTTATTTTATATAGTGTTTAATTCAATATAAAAGGTAGTTTAAGTCTATCAAATAATAAAGATATGTTGACATATATTTTGCTGAAGTCTACGCGAAACTAGGCTGCCAGGACTATTTTTAAACTATGTAATTTGTGTTATGCGCTTAACATTTTATGTTATAATTAACAGGATTTATATTGCCACACTATTATGTTAATACTTTTTATTAATCATTTTGCAATTAAAAGAGCTAAAAATTACATATTATTTTAAATTGAATAATAAGTGAATTATACTATATTAATTATTTTGGACAGCCATTACTATGTTCTGGAATCTTAGGAAAGGTCATTATTCAAAAATATTGCCAAGTTTTTCCAGTTGTTAGCAAGTCAACTTTGAAGAAGGTCTGGCTGTATCTTCCGAAACATTTGTCTTACAAATTTCAAACAAATTTACCTTTCAGCGTAAAATCATTTCGTTTAGTTAAATGAATCGCTATTTTCTGCCGTTTGTTATAGAACATCCGTAGACTACACGTAACACTCACAGTGTTCCGTTCTTTAACTTACAATATCTTTATCATCCCTATTCATTGAATACCATCCAAAAAATTGCAACTTACAAAGCTTTGCAGTTGTATTGTCCGGTTTGAGCATTTGTGCATGTACACAAATACGTGCATCCATCTTTCCATGTCTGATCTTGTTGGTACACCTGGCCTTGATAAACACAACCTAAAAGATGTAAATTCGGTAATGTCACGCGCTGAAATGGCAGACTCTGTGGCCCGACTATATACAAAACAGATTTTGAATTTGTAAAACAAAACAAAATAATGCAAAACATGTTTAATATGATATTGTCATGCAATAGAAACCAACAATTAAACTGAGTCTATAAAAAAATGACACAAACTACAAAAGAGTTTAAAATATTTGTAACATTAATAAATAAGTTTTCTTTCACTTTTTTCATTTGATTCGTTTAAGGGTAAACAACAAAAATGAGTATGTTTGCTCAAAGCTAAAACACTTAGATAATATTCATGAAAGGGCAGGTGTTCCCATCAAATTAAAAAAAAAACTTCAATGCAATACTTAACTTTAATTCCAACATTGCCTACAAAGGCTCCGCCTTAATTATCAAGTCAAATTTTATTTTGTTTTCCCGCGAAACAATAGCAGGAACTTCCAATATCAGTTTTGTTTATATTTGTTACACCGTTAATATTGTTATTACATGATTATTTAGTGAGCTTAGGGGGATTATTCAACAACTCATTTATAATATCTCCTTCCTCCTTGAAAATTCTCATTCAAATGTTTATTGGTCCAACTTGCAATACGTTACTGAACAAAGAGAAAGAGTAAGAACACATCCTATATAAATGCAATATTAATATTAGACACAATTTTTTGTATTATGTGAATCATAAATAATTTTCCATTACCCTATTGAATTTATATCAGTAAATCAAATATTCAAGTGTAAACAAGACAAATACATAAAACACCTTGGATGTTGCCAAAACTTTGCAACGCAATTCTCTGTCACCTCCTGAAAATGTTGATGACTAATGTTTTTAATCTGCATTTTGGCTTAATTCAACTCGATTACCTGTAGAATGACCAACAACTCCACCTCCTGTCCCATGCCCAGTACCTCCTAAAACAATGAATAAGAGCGGTACATCAAACAGATGATTCAAATATTCAGTTAAAAGACAAATAACAGGTAAATAAACCGGATGAAACTAAAAATACAGAACACATAAGCCCCTATAACAAGTTTGACCAAAAATATATATATATATAATGGCCTAAAAAATAACAAGGTAATAAAATTTACCAAGATCAGACATAACTGTTTCCGTCACGAATCATCGGTGTACAAAAAGTATTTAAAGGTCAAATAATTAAGATGTTGGAGAGTTTTTATCAACGAACTTTCAAAATTGGGAATAGAAAATACTAGGAATAAAACATTTAAAAAATGTTATTGTAACACCTAATTAGAATACTTACCTGTAACAGTTCCACCACCAGTCACTGAAGAGAAAACTCATATTAAAGAACACATTATAGCAGCATTTATTGTATTCAAAATTTTAATGACTTTTTACCGTGTCAAAAAATTTTTCGATCGATTAACAAACATTTTGTCGCTGTGAATATCTAACACAATCCCATTACAGGCCATCTCAGGTTGAACTTTTGATATAAATGTTACCCAATAAAAAATGTGCGTATCCCAAAAAATTAACCAATCAAACGTAAGCTCTTATCTGAACATCGGGTTTACTGTTGAAAAATGTACAACAATAAAAGAGAGATTTCGAATAATGACAGAAGATTCCCCCAAAATTAAGGGTTGTTGCACACAGTTTTTAATTGGTCAATACAGAAGTTCAACCTGAGATGACCTTGTGGATGTAGTTTGGAATTATATCGACAATAAATATAAGGTGTTAAATTACTTTCTTCACTAATTTGCTTGAAATTGTTGTTGAAACAGATCCATTTATATGTTTAAGAAAACAACAGGCTTTTTAATTGTACTGACGATTAGACTTGTTATAAATGAAAATTGGAGTCACTTTAAATCAAAACTCATCATCATACGATCCTAGGTTAAATGATGGATCAGAATCAAGCTTGATGTTATGATTTTGTAAATCATGTTATGGTCATGAAACACATGTATATATAACTTACTACAAAACAGACAACAGTTGTCTTGAACCCAAGCGGCATATTTTGTGTCTGTACAGACGCTTGTACCATAATCTTTACAGTTTTGTAGCTTATCATGAGTGCATGTGCCTGAAACATTTAACCCTAATTAAGAATTAATTTAGAAAACTTCAATACAGAATGATCTATCGTAGTTAATTCAACATTAGTGGTGCTAGCAGTACGTCGAAAATTATTTGTATATGCTGAAATTATGAACACTCATATATGCTGACGTTTCGACGACCACTGTCGTCTTTATTCACGGCATATATAACAACAACCTAACAATACAATGACGTCATAAGGGCGAAAGTAAAGTAAAAGTGTGAAATTGGCGGTAATATAAAAAATTACTTTCCTTTTATGTACTGTAACATTGTTGTTATTGACGTTCACATATACATTTTTTGTCATTTTCAATTTGCCTTGAATGAAGACGGCAGTGGCCGTCGAAACGTCCGCAAAATACCGAGTTTAAGTTATTATTGTGTAGATTTAAATTAACTTAAATAAATAATCATATGCCAGTGATCAATCAAATAATCTCTTTAGCCACTAAACATCCTAGGTTTATGTAAGCATTACTGACATCTCAAAAAACAAGAAAAATATATTCATCACTATCAATTTTTTTTTTCATTACTTCTTACTATGTACCATGAATACACATATTTTTTTGTAAAACAACGGTCTTTTAAGAATTTTTTTTTCAACAAAATCTACATTTCTGTATATTGTAAATAATGTAAATTAAGCGTTATATTACCTGTCATCATTCCTGTTCCTACAAAATGTATATTAAAATACTATACACAAAGATGAGAAATATTGCTGATGTACCGATCCGTTCGTGTAAACCAATAACTGCATACATGTATATGTATGAAAAAAAAGAATTAAAAAATAGTAAACTAATACCCAAGGCTTAGAATATACAAAAAACTTAAAACTAAATAAAATAGAATAATATACTAGTTGTACCAACATGTCAATGACTTAATAAAGATTTCTGCCGGTCTCTGTTTCAAATATCAAATAGAAATAAACATGCGGTTTAATAGTAACTTTAAGTGAAATAAACATGTTTACTTCTTAAGAAGTAATACTTCTTTTTAGGTGAAGATTACAAGGAACGTTTGGTTAATAATACAACACAATAATATTGTTTGAATGATTCGTTGTATATGCAGAGACAAAGTTTTTTTCTTGCACAACCACAAGGCAATAGCAGTGAAACCTTTATAAAACTGTATGTAAAGCAAATTGCAAATACAAATACCTGTCATGACACCAGTTCCTCCAGTTCCTCCAGACCCACCTAAAATATAAAGCATATTGCAATTAGTAATTAATAATAATAATACCAAACCTGATGGGATGTTAAAAGAAATTTCGAACATGACTATGTAACATTGCAAAAGCCAGAAAACAAAATTAACTTAGTTTAACTAGTTTAGAAAATAGTAAATTTAAAGCAATGAATCCTGATCTTGAGGTAAAAAAAAACATTCAAAGTTATTTTGTAAATAAATGTCTAAACAATATCAGGTTAGTTTCGGATAGTTAATATATTTCAATGTTGTTTCTACTATTAATTATTTATGTGCATATATTAACAAACGTGTTCAACTCTTTCCACTCATGCAAATGCTTTAAAATTATCCAACTGCAACAATAGGCAAACAATACTTGCCTGATACCATAAAATCGACAAAATATCGTAAAAGCGGCTAACACAAACATTCAAACAGTTTTACTTCACACACACGTATTTGTTATATGCTTGATTGTTGATTCTAAAGAGTGCCGGTTTCTTGGACATTGATTTGTGGATTGTGTTTTGGGATTTTATTTGGTGTTCGATATTTTGTTATTACCTTCATATATAAACCCGAGTAATTAAAAGAAAACATAGCATATGGAAGGTCACAGGTTTTTCAGTAATAATATTTTTGGTAAGTTTTTAGTCAACCATAAAAGTTGTTGAAGTTGATTCAGAATTTTTGTTTAATAGAGCCATTCATAACCAAGAATTGTTGTGTATTTCTCAAAAGAAGTTACTTATTAGGAAAATCACAACAAATTGCTATGTCAACTTCATTAACAAATGTCTGTTATCATTTAAATACCAATGTATACATAACTAAATTTGATTAAAACTTGACCTTTACAAAACATTATAATATACAAATTTACCTGTCATAGTACCACCACCTGCAATAACAAAAGGGATCATTTTGATGTATTTGTATTTGATTGTTTTTCAAAAAGTCATTGTCTAAATTTACAGCCCTGAAATTTCGAAAATTCTAAGGTTTTTCTAATTTCAATGTGTAGATAACCTTAGCCGAATTTGGTATAAAGTTTTGGAATTTTGGTGATAAAAGCTCTACAATGTCTCATTCATTTGGGTTTTAAATGCCGGGTATTGTTTGTGTTCGAGCGCCACTGATGAGTCTTGATTAGACGAAACGCGCGTCTGGCGTAGTAAATTCTATTAACCTTGGTATCTTTGATGACATTTTATTTTCAAGTATTTATATGTACGTTTTATGCAGTTATAGATATAATTGTATTGCTTATGTATTATGCATGTGTAATTTTTTGTTATCTTTGTGCAATACATTTCTGAATGTTTGGACTCATAAGGTACAACAGAAAAGCGGTCTATTAATGATTACTTTAATTGACTCAACGCGAAAACTTAACTTTAAACTTTTGGTTTATCCACTTGTTTTTTTTTTCCTTTCCTCTGCTTTTTTCTGGTGCAAACTTTGGTGATCTGTTGTCCTGACTTGGTTAATTTTACTATTTTAAAAATGAACTACTATAAAAAGAAGTAGTGAGAGTGGTTTTCCAATAATAATTATTATCGACTTGAAAGCAGTATGAAAATCTACATCGTGACGCCAGACAATGATAAATACCTAAACAATTCAACACTTAAAATACTATTTGCCATTACCTGGATAATGTGTTTGAATGCCCGTGTACACTCCACCTGTGTATGCTACAAAATAAGAGTAAATTAGTTAATATTCTCTATAAAACGGTATCTACACTATGTATTTATCATATATTTTATATTTTTATCGTTCTCTCCGGGTACTCCGGCTTCCTCCCCCAATAAAAACTGGACGCCATGAAATAGCTGAAAAATTGCTGAAAGTGGCGTTAAAACACCATTCAAACAAAAGAAATATATTTTTTTCAGGTTATGACTAACCATTATATGTTTCTCTGTTCTTGATTTATCCCTGTTCTAATAAACAAACGTAATATTCTAACAACGTCCATTCATTAGCAGCAATAATTGAAATGCCAACTTCATACATTTCCAAGAGCAAAGATAGTAAGTATGGGTTATAAATGATTGTTTCATCCCGTCTCCAAATGTTTATTAGCAAATGCTATTTTTTAATATTGTTGTTTCATAATTGCATATTCATATACTTCCAATAAATATATTTAAATAGTTTATACTTTAATTACGTATGTGAAACATGGTATGATAGTAATTAACATGTTTTAAGTGTATTGCAGCAAACAGAACATAAACATTGTAGAATTTGTACTTGTATTAAAATATTTGTACTCAATTTAGATTTAAATAAATAAATGTATGAAATAAAAAAATTACGACCAAATTATGACTATCATTTAAACACGTTCTATCATTAAACTTTCTCAATTCAAATAGTAATTCCCTAAAAATTCCCTAAAAAAAGATTTAAATGTAGCTGGGCGTCTAATTATAAGACTATAATCGAATGAAGATTGTAATAATCAAACCTAAAGGAAGCTTTGAAAAGCTAGATAATCCAGATCAAAAAACTTTCGCCAAATTAAATAAACAAACTTGTTCCACCAGGTGTGAGAACGGGAACGAAACCTCCTCCTGTCATGGTACCAGTTCCGCCAGTTCCTGTACCAGTTCCTCCAGTTCCTGTACCAGTTCCACCAGTTCCGGTACCAGTCATGGTCCCAGTGCCACCAGTTCCGGTACCAGTCATAGTCCCGGTTCCGCCAGTTCCGGTACCAGTCATAGTCCCAGTTATAGTCACTGAAAAAGGTACAATTCACCGTTTCACAATTTTCCAGTTCTATCAAAATTTTCTAACCTGGTTCATTTCAATTTGAGTTATTGGTAACACGTTCCATTTTTGACTTAATCTAAAATAAGATTAACTCTACGTAACGCAGCCATTTCGTAATCAATATATTGTATTTGGTTAAAAAGCAATTATTTATATATTTACATATTTATATATATATTTATGTACCTGTAACAATAATTATAGTTGTTCTGAAAAAATACAGCACTAAACACGATAGAATTTTTATTTTGTAGATACAACAAACAACAGCAATAAACTTCTTATGATTGCTTCCTTGCTTACTGTTAATAGTGAAAACAAACACATTTATAGCTTTCAATGATCAATAAGTAATTTTAAAAACTACTACTATATATACAAAAGAATCGTATCCTATTTTATGTCCCTTTTAAAATATGAACATGATTTATTCTATACCTGTTAATAATGAACTTGCATTTGTTGCAAAAAACATTATATTAATCAAAGTATATAACTTACTACAATATATACAACAGTGGTCTCGAACCCATGCTGCATATTTTGTGTCTGAGCAAACAGATTGTCCATAGTCTTTGCAGTTAGGAATAGTATCTGCACATGTTCCTGAAAAAATGATTCAGGGATATAATTATGTCTCTCTTACAGATGGTAATTGTGCCTCTCCTGTTGTTGTCTGACTAGAATCTTATATACCACTCATTTTTATCCTACATTTTTTCTCGTTACTGGTTCAATGAGAACCTATGTACCACCCCATGTAACTGGTAACGCGTGTGTCCCTTTAGCAGTGAGCTTTTTCTATTCTCCTGGGAACACATGGGCTATTCCCTGCCAGTTTTTTCTGTTTGTGATTGACATAAACGTATTTACCACCAATGCCATAGAACACTAACACGTATTTGTCTGAAAATATGCACCATTGCATGCTGTAAATTTAATTTGTACAATTTTCATTTATCTAGGAACGTATATGACACTACAGGTCACTATTCCTGTTACACCTACCTGTTCCACCGGTGCCCGTTCCTGTTCCAGTAATGTTTCCATCAACGATGCATTTTTGTGTTTCAGTCTGTCCTTAAACGTATGTGACGCCTACATATTATTATGATTATGGTAATAACACCAGTTTATGTTTCCGTAGTTATGGTTTCCAACAGTGCCCGTTCCTGTTCCAGTTATGGTACTACCACAATCAGCGCCTGCTCCTGAACAGTATGTGGTATTGTTCCATAAGTGCCTGTTTCTGTAACAGTTTGATCTCAAACTTTTGTGACGCCTACCTGTTCCAGTTATTATTCCACCACAGGTGCCGTTCTTATTCAAGTTTAAAATTTAACGATTGTTAATATGATACCTACCTGTTCCAGTAATGGTTCCACCACCGGTGCCCGTTCCTGTTCCAGTAATGGTTCCACCCCCGGTGCCTGTTCCTGTTCCAGTAATCGTTCCACCACCGGTGCCCGTTCCTGTTCCAGTAATGGTTCCACCTCCTGTGCCTGTTCCTGTTCCAGTCATAGTGCCACCACCGTTGCCCGTTCCTGTCATTACAGGATAACCTGTATATGTAAGTCCTCCGGCTGAAATAGAAATTAAAACATGGAAACTTTTAGACGTGCAAAAGTTGAGACGTTTTCTGTTATTATTACTTTTTAATTTTCAGTGATGTTTTATGTTGTTTATATTTTTCAAATTGTGCAATAAAAATAATTCCCTTTTAAATCCATTTTAACTTTTAAAAGTTTGGATCTTTTTCTCTGTCTTTATTGCAGGTAAAAATGAGACATATCAACAAAGCGTTAAATGTCGCATCAGGTGTCTAAATGCAAATAGACCAATTTACCGTTGACTTAAAGATATTATCAAGCAAAATATATGTATGTGTATGTATTTAAAGAAAGATGAATTCCTGATCTCATCCCCTTTGCGGTATAAAAACCTTATATATATAAACAAAAATTTAAAAACAAATAGAACAGTGTTTTCCGATTCTTTAGTACAATGCATAGACATAGAATAAAAACAATTCATACTTACAACAAAGACATGTTTTAGCACAGTTATCCTTGACCCAGCCAGCATATTGAGGATCTGTGCACGTTCCACCTCTTGCGTAGGCCTCACAGTCAGTTTTATGGTCTACGCACTGAACTGAAATGTTATTGAAATGTTACAATAGGCTGTTTAAATAATAAGATGACGTTAAAATGACAAGCCTTCTTTAAAACTCCAACCCTTTTTTCACATTTTACTTATAGTTAAAATGTATTTTGCAACATAAATTATATTTTTTTGCAATCATCTGTTAAGTAATGTCCTATTCGAGTGCATATTTGTTTCAAATAAGTGCTGAAAAAGACCAACATAATAAAATTGTTTATATAATTTCGTAATAAAATTGTATTAAGACATAACAATCATAAATGTTATAATCTTTGATGCTTAAATAAAAAAAAATGTGTTCTTTATCTCTAAAAAGGAGATTGTAAGTTCAGGTTGTTATCATTGATCATGTTTAGATGTATAAATACTAACAACACTTTTTTGTTAAAACATATTTCTTTTCCAAAATCTGACTCCCTTAAATTGGAAAAGAGTATATCAGTTGCAAAGTTAAGAACTGTCATCACTAAGACTCACCCATTACAGTTCCACCACCAGTTCCGGTACCAGTTCCGGTGCCACCGCCAGTCATGGTTCCACCGCCAGTTCCAGTGCCAGTTATGGTTCCGCCGCCAGTCATAGTTCCACCGCCAGTTCCAGTGCCAGTTCCACCGCCAGTTATGGTTCCCCCGCCAGTCATGGTTCCACTAGTACCTGATCCTACATAGGTACCCGTATACGTAAATCCTCCAGCTAAAATATATAACTTTTTAAAATGTAAAACAAGGTAACTGTTTGCAAATACAAATGTTTCGATGCGTATTTTCTACAGATCGCAATAACATTTTTCAAAGTATATTTCTGTGATTATTATGGCTAAAAGTCAGATCCAATAACCTAATGTTTCATGTCGCATCAGATGGTTACAAATAATATGTATGAAAAGTGTCTGTATTTGTCAAGATTCGTGTAACATGAACTGATGGCTTCAGCACTTAAACTACTTTTCCATAATCGTAAAACGAAATTCCTAGCTCAAAAAAGAGCCAGTTAAAACTGCCAAAACGTCTTGACCGGTAAAAACAAAGATATGCTTGTCTGTACTAACAACAGATGCATGTTTCTACTTACAGCAAAGGCGTGTTTGTTTGTACTTACAACAGAGAATGTTTGTACTTAAAACAGAGGCATGTTTATATTTACCATAGAGGCATGTTTGCACTTACAACAGAGACATATAAGTATTTAAAACAGAGGCGTGAAGGGAATGTGTGTACTTACAACAGAGACAAGTTTTAGCACAGTTATCTACGACCCAACCAGCAAACTGAGGGTCTGTGCAAGTTCCACTGCTGACGTAGGCAGCGCAGTTATCTTTATGGTCTACGCATTGCACTGAAATGTTTGGGAAAGTTGCATCATCTTTTACATATTTCCTTTTTAATCCATAAAAACACTTTTTTAAGTTTTAGCTTTAACATTGATAAATAGATTATTTTTTTTTGTTATTGTGTTGTTTTCTGTATAAATTCGAATAAATATTTACCTTTTGAGGAAATTTGGGAAGAAATACAAATTTTCATAACGAAAATGCAGTTATCATTAAAACAAATTACGCTGTATATAGTTAATAATGAATTATACTAATATGATTTGCATATTAGAAAACGTGTATTTAATTGGTCGATATTACTTGCGGTAGTGGTTTTAAACGGAATTTATTCTTTAATAAATGAAGCTGACTAAATTAGTTTTTAGATAAATGACGTTGACCGAACTATTTTTAGTGTAACTTATGTAAATAAAATGGCGACATTCAATATTGATCAAATTACAAATTATTTGTTTGAATTACCATTATTAATTTGTTAAATTAAAAACTTATCTTGTGTTCGATAAAGTTATAGATTAAAGTTTAAATCAGGGGTTTTTTGTGTTCATTATGTTTATTATTTAAGGATTAACTGCAAAAAATATTTTCCCAATCGAGGGATAACAAAATTTCCGTTTTGCACATTGTATAATCCGCGTAGCGGATTAGATAAAATGTGCACAACGATGCAGAAAATATTTTTTGTAGTTAATACTTATAAATAAATTCAGAATAAACTCAACAGTTTATTTTTGTAACTGGACATTTTTTTTAAAAGAGATCAACACAAAAAAGTATCTCGTTGAGTAATATATGACGTCAAATGGCGCGTGTCTCAATGACGATCACATTTGTTTTACATCCTTTGATAGAAAATATTTTCCAGCCAATCAAAAGTCAGCACTATCGCACAATTTATTAATAATCAGATGGTTTATGCTAATAACATTTGGTACATAAAAATCAACACAATAATCATACGTTATGTCAAAAATCTACCAAAATACACAAGAAAAATGGAATTGAGATGCATTAGGCAAATTAATTTCTTAATGTAATGTTAAAGGATTGCACGCCATTTTAAATAGATTTATCAGTATATCAACAAGGCTCACTCACAAACATATCATAATTATTTGATCATGTGTACAGTTTGATTGAATACCTATATTGCTTATTTATGCACAATCTGTCTTGCGAGTATGCCTTCAACGTCTATGGCGTCGTTTTATAGCCGCAAGTTCAAAATCAAAACATTGCGGTAATTATTTTAATGATGCTTTAAAATGATAGGACCAAAACCATTTTATCATAAGAGAAATCCATTTCATAGTTTTTTTTATTATCAATATGTCCTCCAACGTTATTTTACTGTAATTATGATGTGCATTTACCTTTGTTTTACATTCAAATTAAATATTTTTAATTCAATCGGTGACCATACATTTTTATAACAAGGCTTTAAAGAACACACAATCTTATTTCTCTAATTTTGCGATACTATAATTTGTCATAATTTTACAGAAAATGGAGGGAAACTATTTAAAATTGATTTTTATAAAATATAGGTAATGCGAATAGAACTTTTTTATTACCACAAAAGACTAGAACTTCATTTAGGTAAATCAGTTCATATTTGAGTAACAACATTCCTTTTTAACGGTACTTCTTAACCTTTCCACATGGCATTCACTCTAAAATATGACTATAATATAACATCATTGATCGAAAACGAAATCGGAGAAGACATTTTTTATTTGCTAATGTTGATTGATTGGATGCTTTACGTCCAGTGAGCAGTATTTCTGCTAGATTCAGAAAGAGAACAAGTCAACAAACAATAATAAAATTCGGGAAAGATGTCTCACAGGGGAAAAATTAGAAATGCCACTGCCAAGTGGGTAAGGACGTAAAATTCTAGTCTTTTGTAGCAGCTACAACGAGCTTACTCTTATTGACATCTACAACAAGGGTCTTTATCGTGCAAGGAGTGTGGCACTTTCCAAACACGTTAGTGCACTTTGGTGCGCGGTCAGGCCTGCCGTATTATGACCCAATAAGAGGGCATTCCCTGTCCCAACTTAGGGACACGCTGGGCAGGTTTGTGGGTCGACCAATATGAATCCTCACAGTACGGTCCCAGTGCTTAAGTTGAAGCTAGCTAACATTACCAATACACATGGACATTTTAAAGTTTGAGTAGTGGATTACCATGGACACCAGTTCCAGTGCCGGTACCACCACCCGTCATGGTTCCTCCGCCAGTTCCACCACCAGTCATGGTTCCACCGCCAGTCATGGTTCCACCACCAGTTCCACCGCCAGTCATTGTTCCACCGCCAGTTATGGTTCCACCGCCAGTCATGGTTCCCCCGCCAGTCATGGTTCCACCAGTACCTGATCCTACATAGGTACCCGTATAAGTAAGTCCTCCTGCTGAAATAGTGATTAATAAAATAACAATACACCCAAGATAATAATGTGCAAAAGATGTTATGGTTATTTACTCATTATAACTGAATATATTTGTTTATTATTTGATGACATTTATTTTCGTTTGTTTTTATTCTTTGAAGCAGTGTCACTAAAATTAACACATAACGTCATCTTGAATGAACTGTTGATGTCATAACAATCATACATCATAAATTGAAACAATAAAGGACCGGTTTAATTTATTTGCACTGATGAAAGATGTTTATCAATTAAAAGACACAAAGTTATACTTACAACAAAGACATGTTTTGGCACAGTTATCCTTGACCCAACCAGCATATTTAGCGTCGGTACATGTTCCACCTCTGGCGTAGGCGTCACAATTAGCCGTATGGTCTACGCATTGCACTGAAAGTTATTTGAAAAATTTTATTATCTTCATAATATATTACCTTTGATTACCGTTCAAAAAACGCTGACCTTGTATAATGCTAATTAAAAAAGAAGAACATCAAAGTATGGCTTCTTATAATTAAATCGAATAATATAGATCATGGTTATACATACCCCAAAATATATAATTTGATCATTAGGTGACAGAGTAATTGTTCAAATTGTTTGCCCTAAACTGTTTTAAATTAACTATTATATTTCATATTCCGTTTTTCCAATGTTGGAACGTCATATAATACCTTGGTTGAATGTTGTCCATGGAAATTTTGGGTAAAATTGAGATCAAATATTTTGCTTTAAAATCTAGTAAATTAGTAACAGAACACAGGTTTATAAGTCATTACCGTTTATTTCAGCATAATAAGGTTTCAGGTTTTTGTAGTTGATTGCTTATTAGTTCACATTTTAAAAACCTCCACATAACTAATGCTACGGTTCATATGTTGAGAAGAAGAAAAAGAAACGATATAACGAGAATTAGAGTTAATGAAAGATCGTTGTTTGTATATTTATTTGTTTAAGTGGTTAAACTCTCAGAAACTCTGTGTTATTTTTTATAATTTTATTTTATCATAACAAAATATCATTCATTTATTTGTTCAATCATAATTTCTCTTTTTTATATCAAGCAAATGCTTGCAAATAAAATTTGTATGAATTAATAATGTTTACATTACGTTTTTTATCATACATATAGAATGAATTATGTTGCTTTATAATTTGTGGATTTATGAAATGACATGTTGACTATTTTAAACTGCTATTTACTAAATCTTAATCTCTTACAGCAACAGAGAAACACTCAAAACTTCTAGGACCAGAGATATTAACAAAAATTTCTACCTTAGACTATAAGGAAGCTAGAATTTCATAGCAGTACTAGGATTAGGAAAGCACCGTGAGGGTTACTAGTGCTTGACCCACAAAGCAGCGCATCGCGTCCCGGGTGTCGGATAGCTAGACCCTATTTTTGTGGGGTAAGTTCATAATACGGAAAGCCTGGCCGAGGAGCGTAATGGGTGAAGTGTTTGGAAAATGCACGCTCCTTGCATGATAAAGACATCTTTGTAGATTTCGAAAAGAAGGCTCATTGTAGGGCTACAAAACAGCTAATTTCTCCGCCTTTTTCCAATACTTCATACTTTTCCAGTGGCAGCACAATTGTGTTTCTTATGTCCCATTACATCCATGTTTCGTTGATTCAATGTGTGTAACATGGTAACATGTCCTGAATATAGCCAAAATACTGATTGCAGAACTAATACCCAATCAATGTTTGCAGTACCCGGTGTCCCCTTTAACGATATGAACTCGTACTTAATAATACACTCCACAAGCAAATATATTAAATACCATGTTTAATTAAATCTACAGTATTGAAAATATAGTTGGTATTTTACACGCGTGCAATTATTTAACATTTTTGACTCACACTCACGGTCGTGGAAAAAAATACCTAATTTGACTAGTACATGAATCATATTAAAACAATTAGTTCAATTTATCGTAAGTATGTATGATACAAAGTTTCTAAATGAAATAGAATGATCATATAAAACAGTAATGAAACATTTTTGTCACATTTGAAATTATTTTTCCACATCTGTCCCATTGACGCAGCATCATTCCGTCACAAGAAGACTTGATAATTAATAGTCACGCGTTTTGTAATTTTGTAATCACCTATTAACAAACACCCAGAAGCGTTGTTTGCTATGTTGATAAAACAACTGGTAATATACCAGATGTATAAACGTTAAATCCTAAATAATTTGGCGATAATAAAATTTCAGACAATCAATTAACAGTCCGATGGTATAAACTTGCAAACGCATCATACCTGTCATAGTTCCTCCCCCACCGTTACCAAAAGACAGACTGAAACCTATAATAAGCAATCGATCATATGTCAAGCTAACAAAGTACAGTGATAAAGATATCGATTATAGCTTGTTAAACAATTTATACATTGCTTTTATTCATTACATGTTTCTGATGTCTATGTTGATAATACAAGAGGAAATATACTAGATGTGTTAAAGCCTAATCTGAAATAATTTGGTGATAAATAAAATTTCAGACAATCAAATCATATTATATGTCTACAATAGATAAGTACTTTTGTTTAAAACATCTAATTGCAGACAAAATGTTCAACGAAATACACATATTATGTATGGCAGAGAACTATCTATCCTCTATATAAAACAGGGACAATCATCACACAGGATATGTCTGAAACTTTCGAGTTGAATAATGTGCATTTTCTTCGAAACGAACATGTTATTTCTCTTTAATATTAGATTTAAGCAAAGCCGTAAAAATTGCAATAGACACCAGACAAAAACATGTGGGAGATACAGTAAAAAGCAAACTGTTGCAACTAAATTTATAACGTGTGCAACTCATTCAAATGCCTGGCATATCTTTTATTTTATGGAAAGATGCTCTTAATATTTTACCTTCTAAGTTTAAAATAAACTTGATTTCTATTTAGATTTAATTTGTAAAACGATTATTGATTATGCACAATAAACGATGCAATCAAAGAACTATCATTATTTGGCATGCATTTAAAACAACAAAAAACTGCTTACCGCCGTCTCCACCGGGCGCTAGGGTACCACCAAGCGTGCCTACATTAAAAGGAGCATAATAAGTTACTAAGAAATCAAATATATTGTTTTTAATTAGTGTGCTGTAAAGTCAATCTAGTATCAGCGATGAGTTAAAATCTTTTGTCATGTGAACGGTTAGCGTTCGATATGACAAATCTAAATGTTCAGATTACGTCAGTCCCACTTAAAACCTACATTCTTGACACATACAGATATGACTACCGGATCTAAAATAATTAATTAATTTTTTATGTGAAATAATACAGAGACCGATTTCATGAAAACTATATTTTCCGGTAAGTTCTTTGGTAAACTCATGATCACTACAATCTCTCACAGATCACTACAATAAAGTTTGATACTGGTCCTATTACTAATCAGCTGTAACTTAAAGTTTCAAATTTAGAAAACAGTTTACAATGAAGATGGAAAAAATAGATCCAACGCTTATCTTGACGATAGAAACTGAAAATGTTACTTTTAAATACATATTTAATGATGCTTGGTAGTAAAAGTGAAACAAGTTCTTGAAGTGCCAATAAGGGTAAAAGAAATGCATTGATACATCAGTTAGCATTTTAAAAATAAATCGTATTTTGTTTGCACAGTCGTTTTATTATCATTTTGGAAAATAAGTATTAGATATGTATTATAAAAGCGTTATATTTACCTCCGCCTGTTTGAAAATTACACTGCGGTTTACTGCAGCAACCTCCTGCTTCCTTTACAAGTTGACAACCCTGTGGAAGGTCGTTATACGTTGGGCATCTACAAACAAATAAAGATTGATCAATTCTTGTCTTTTTAGTTTCCAGTCACCCATATTTCTGAGATGGTATGCTTTTCTGCACCCAATATATTTTATTTAATTCGAGATTAAAGAATACAGTTCCGAATTATATTTGAAGTATACTGCATAGATGAAAACTGTGTCAGGATGTTTAATTCATAACTCTTTATTAAAAACAAAATCTATAGGGTAAAATTTTCTCAAATGATACTTCTAGATCTTTTTTCTCTAAATAGGTATTTTATGACCATAAGAAATGGACAGTCGAAAACAGTATTATATTATATCGTGCAGTCAACACCTTTTCAAAATTAAGACAGTCTCCTGTTAAAATATAATACTTACACATCTTTGCACATATAGTGCCCTGTGCTACCATCTGTACATTCGCAGTTATATTTACATGGAACAGTCCAAGTCTGTCCCTGTTGGTAAGTTTGTCCTTCATAAACACAGCCGCCTGAAACAGTACACACAATAACAAAACTGTATAAAGACAATATGAGATCAGTTTTATGCTATTATTCCAAGCCAAAAATTATACCCTATTTGTCCTTCGTGTTAAGTGTGCTGAGCTAATTTTTGTGGGCCTCGGTGAACAAGTAGTTTATGTGGTTTGTCTACAATTCATCACTTGGTCTGTCAACACTAAGATTGCGGGTTCGAGTCTCACTGCGGGCATGATGAGCACTACCCCAATCATAATTGAAAAGGATTGCCATTTTCCTACCGAAGATCGGCAATTTTCTTCGATTACTCAGGCTTCCTTCCCAATTACAAAGTGGGCAGTCATGATCTAGCTGGAAAAATGCTGAAAATGGCGTTAAACCACATTCAAACAAACAAAGCTATTTTTGTAATTTTTTTTGTTCCGTCTTGTAGCATTATACAAAAACCGAGATGTTAGTTCTTAGTGTTTTTTTTTCTTGGTGTTCATTTAAATTTGCATAAACACAAATGGTATTTAATTCAGTGTTAGTCTATAACTCGATTGTATCTGTTGGTATGATCACCGAAGATACTAAAAAGTCGTAGACGACAACAAATTTCCTTATCGGCGGTTTACTTGATTCTCTGTACGATCATTGTCAAAGCGGTAAATTTTAAAAAAATAACTATATTTCTAAAAGAATCAATGATGTTCTTGTCAGCATCGACGTTTGACTACTGGAATGGCAGTACACTTGATAAATAACAGTCTAACAGTAGAGACATTATGCAATGGTTGCAAATAAGAATAATTAATACGGCGATATCAATTGCTCTATTAATGGATGTCCTGGTACCCCAGAAATCAATGTAATTTATATATTAACCAAAATAAGACGCGACAAGCAATTCTGCCTTCTAAAATTTAGATATTACGTTAGATATGATAAGTCTTGCATTATGCAAGCAAAACGCATACAGCTAAAACTAAAGCAGGGTGAAGATAACATTTAAAGTAGAATTAAAACATTTATTTTTAAATTCAACGTGGCATGCATTCAAAGCTACCTTTAAAGAATCAAATTCTAACTATGCAGCCGATATTATGCACTTAGCGGATGTGGTGTTTCACTTATATTCACCCTTAGAGCTCCTCCGCTGGTGGCTATTAGGAGAGACCCATCGTTGTGTTTTTTTCAGGTTGTAATACCAAAAACCCAATCGCAAACCATAGTAGGTGTAAAGAGCGTCACGGTCTTACACGATAAAGACCCATGTTCTGGATTTGGAAAAAAAATTGTTCATTGTGGCCGCAACAAAAGGCGAAATAACTATGAATATAGCTAAAATATTGCTCACTAAATATTACGATGTTCAATATAAAATTTTGACACATGTTATATTTTTCCAGGAATATCGACTTAAGTGACCGAACAGAGATGCATATTGAATTATGTCAGGTTGAAATAAGTCAAAAGCCTACCTGCTTGTCGTTTCTTAACTTCCCTTAGATTTATAGCTGACGCTAATCCCAAAACCAAAAACAGTGCGATGAACTTCATTTTAAATGCACAGGCCAATGGAATTGTCTGCAATGCCTGTGTCAGCTTTATTTCAATTTGTGTGCATTTTATACAAGTTTACTATCTATGTTCGATTCATATGTCAAAATGATAAAATTTACATTTGCAGTGATTGGTTAATTTTGAAACTAAAACTCCAACAGTAAAATTTATACATTTGCATAACGTCATAAAAGGGCAGGACTTTATTAAGAATCAAAATGTGGCATAACGTTTGTAATGTAAAACCTTTATTTGAGCGCAACGCTTTAGCCTTGGTTAAACTAAACGCGCGCCTGGCGTGGTGTGGTAAATTTTATAACCCTCTTATGTTTGTTGACATTTTGTTTCTCCTCAAACTCAAAACTAGCAGCTTATTTTCAAGGAACGCAGATGCCGCCTGTTAAGGTTTTTGTTTTACTTTTTGACCATTATATTCGATGATTTAGGGCATCTACCAGTTAAGAGACGACTTGTTC
Source organism: Limnoperna fortunei (assembly GCA_944474755.1). Classification (NCBI taxonomy): domain Eukaryota; kingdom Metazoa; phylum Mollusca; class Bivalvia; order Mytilida; family Modiolidae; genus Limnoperna; species Limnoperna fortunei. Next base: position 11,007,016 of record OX104112.1, read on the forward strand.
TTTTTAAAAAAAGGAACATTGAATTTTTATTAACAATTTATAACATGTAGCAAGATCGTAGCTTAAATTCTGAAATGTGCTATATATTTGTTCCAGAAATAACACAAAAGTGGTTGATGTGTAATAAACCAATGAATATAAGTCAAACGAGCCTACCTGCTTGTCGTTTCTGAACTCCCCTTAGATTTATGGCCGAAGCCAATCCCAAAACCAACAATACTGTAATATATTTCATTGTAAATGCACAGGTCGATGTTAATGTGATTGTTATCAAATACCTGTGCATGTTTATGCAATTTTGTCTGCATTTATACAAGTTTATTATCTATGTTCGATTCATTTTCAAAATGATAAAATGTACAATTGCAGTGATTGGTTGATTTTGGAAGCAAAGGTCCAACATGATCAAGAGTGAACATTTAAATGTGTTTATCTCAGAACATATTTAAAGACCTGTTTTTGTAACCAACCTCTGTAATTTTTGTGGGTGTCTGTTTCTGATTGTTACATTTCACGAAGAATTAAAATTTGACAGCATATATTGAAAGTAGTGCCAAGATTCGGTTGAAGAAAACTATGGAAATTTTATGGTCTATTTTCTTGTATTAGAGATTATATGCCACAGGAATATCACATTTAATCTTAAGTTGTCACAATTAGGAATAATATAAATAAACTAGAGCAATCGTGCAATCCTTTTAATCGTTTACCCTATGACCTTTGCAATGCAGGTGTCTCTTTGCTTCATGTTTCAAAATGTTCTTACGTGTATCATCACGTCTGAAACAAGTCAATTAAAACATTAACGTGACAAAGGTTATAAAAGAAATTACAAAACTATTCCATAAGCAGGCTACTCTATTATAGCACAATGGACATAAATGTTGGGAGTTCTAATTGCTTTTAGTTTAGTTTAAGGTCTGTTCCAGTTGTAGGGAGGGATTGTCGGTTTTTATCTTTTTTTATTTGTCTTCAGTTTTGTTTTGTTTTTAATTGGCATTAACAATGTAATTATTTTTTATCGGTCGGTAATTGTTTTGTTTTTTAATTCATATTAACAATTTGAATATATGCTCACTGAACTTTGTTTCGAGAATTTTTATTATATTTACTACTGCAGAAAATAGAGGTAATTTTGACAAAAATTATGCATGTTGTTTTTGTATCCACTACCTAATTTACAATAGTTACAAAGGACTCCTTTCTGAATAGCAGCCACTTCTCTAAAAGTGTTAGCAACATCGTATTTAATTCTATAAAATGTAAGGCATATTATACAATGACATCGATAAACATCAATGAAAAGATAAGGCAGATTATACAATGAAGAATATTTTGGCAATTATTCCAGAAAATCTAATTGTTCTCTTATTTATGAAGAAGATAAATTTATTATCATTTATTAATGTCACATTTTCTCTTTAATCGTCAAAAAATTGCAGTACATTGCTCTTACGTCATGTTTATTCCAATTCTGTATTGTCTTGTAATATAACTGTGTGGCATAAAAATATGTGCAGGAGTACATCAACAACCAGCGTTTAAATAATGTTTCATGTGTCTGTTCCAAGTCAACAGTTAATGCGCTTCTATCTTGTCTGTTTTCGTTTTGGTAATTAATAAAACTGTGAGGTTTATGTTTAGATTGATCTCCTCTTTAAACGTGTCATAATATGCTTTGTTTTCTTATTTGTGTTGGCTAATTGTTTCGGGACAAAAACTTTTACTCGGAATGAAAAATGGTTGATTGATTGAATTAATGTTAACGTCTAGAAAGCAAGATTACAACTATATTCAGGACGAGAAAAAGTTTAGGAACAATAAACAACATAATGAAGTATGGAGAATTGGGTAGGGACGGAGAATTTTGTCTTTTGAAGCGGACCTACTGTCATTGATGATAGAGAATTGGGTAGGGACGGAGAATTTAGTCTTTTGAAGCGGACCTCCTGTCAATGATGATAGAGAATTGGGTAGGGACGGAGAATTTTGTCTTTTGAAGCGGACCTACTGTCATTGATGATAGAGAATTGGGTAGGGACGGAGAATTTAGTCTTTTGAAGCGGACCTCCTGTCAATGATGATAGAGAATTGGGTAGGGACGGAGAATTTTGTCTTTTGAAGCGGACCTCCTGTCATTGATGATAGAGAATTGGGTAGGGACGGAGAATTTTGTCTTTTGAAGCGGACCTAATGTCATTGATGATAGAGAATTTGGTAGGGACGGAGAATTTTGTCTTTTGAAGCGGACCTCCTGTCATTGATGATAGAGAATTGGGTAGGGACGGAGAATTTTGTCTTTTGAAGCGGACCTCCTGTCATTGATGATAGAGAATTGGGTAGGGACGGAGAATTTTGTCTTTTGAAGCGGACCTCCTGTCATTGATGATAGAGAATTGGGTAGGGACGGAGAATTTTGTCCTTTGAAGCGGACCTCCTGTCATTGATGATAGAGAATTGGGTAGGGACGGAGAATTTTGTCTTTTAAAGCGGACCTCCTGTCATTGATGATAGAGAATTGTGTAGGGACGGAGAATTTTGTCTTTTGAAGCGGACCTTCTGTCATTGATGATAGTGAATTGGGTAGGGACGGAGAGTTTTGTCTTTTGAAGCGGACCTCCTGTCATTGATGATAGAGAATTGGGTAGGGACGGAGAGTTTTGTCTTTTGAAGCGGACCTCCTGTCATTGATGATAGAGAATTGGGTAGGGACGGAGAGTTTTGTCTTTTGAAGAGGGCCTCCTGTCATTGATGATAGAGAATTGGGTAAGGACGGAGAATTTTGTCTTTTGAAGCGGACCTACTGTCATTGATGATAGAGAATTGGGTAGGGACAGAGAATTTTGTCTTTTGAAGCGGACATCCTGTCATTGATGATTCCAAGCAAAAAACAAAACAGTCACAATTGTCATAATGCCAACCATGACACATTGGTAGGATACAAAAAGGTACAGGTAACACAGGCTACAATGGCCAACCAAGACACATTGGTAGGATACAAAAAGGTACAGGTAACATAGGGTACAATGGCCAACCATGACACATTGGTAAGATACAAAAAAGGTACAGGTAACACAGGGTACAATGGCCAACCATGACACATTGGTAGGATACAAAAAAGGTACAGGTAACACAGGGTACAATGGCCAACCATGACACATTGGTAGGATACAAAAAAGGTACAGGTAACACAGGGTACAATGGCCAACCATGACACATTGGTAGGATACAAAAAAGGTACAGGTAACACAGGGTACAATGTGCAACCAAGACACATTGGTAGGATACAAAAAGGTACAGGTAACACAGGGTACAATGGCCAACCATGACCCATTGGTAGGATACAAAAAAGGTACAGGTAACACAGGCTACAATGGCCAACCATGACACATTGGTAGGATACAAAAAAGTACAGGTAACACAGGGTACAATGGCCAACCATGACACATTGGAAGGATACAAAAAGGTACAGGTAACACAGGGTACAATGGCCAACCATGACACGTTGGTAGGATACAAAAAGGTACAGGTAACACAGGGTACAATGAGTAACCATGACATATTGGTAAGATACAAAAAAGGTACAGGTAACACAGGTACAATGGCCAACCATGACACATTGGTAGGGTACAAAAAAGGTACAGGTAACACAGGCTACAATGGCCAACCATGACACATTGGTAGGATACAAAAAACGTACAGGTAACACAGGGTACAATGAGCAACCATGACACATTGGTAGGATACAAAAAAGGTACAGGTAACACAGAGTACAATGGACAACCATGACACATTGGTAGGGTACAAAAAAGGTACAGGTAACACAGGCTACAATGCCCAACCATGACACATTGGTAGGATACAAAAAACGTACAGGTAACACAGGGTACAATGAGCAACCATGACACATTGGTAGGATACAAAAAAGGTACAGGTAACACAGAGTACAATGGACAACCATGACACATTGGTAGGGTACAAAAAAGGTACAGGTAACACAGAGTACAATGAGCAACCATGACACATTGGTAGGATACAAAAAAGGTACAGGTAACACAGGCTACAATGGCCAACCATGACACATTGGTAGGATACAAAAAACGTACAGGTAACACAGGGTACAATGAGCAACCATGACACATTGGTAGGATACAAAAAAGGTACAGGTAACACAGAGTACAATGAGCAACCATGACACATTGGTAGGATACAAAAAAGGTACAGGTAACACAGGGTACAATGGCCAACCATGACACATTGGTAGGGTACAAAAAGGTACAGGTAACACAGGCTACAATGGCCAACCATGACACATTGGTAGGATACAAAAAAGGTACAGGTAACACAGGCTACAATGGCCAACCATGACACATTGGTTAGATACAAAAAAGGTACAGGTAACACAGGGTACAATGAGCAAACATGACACATTGGTAGGATACAAAAAAGGTACAGGTAATACAGGTACAATGGCCAACCATGACACATTGGTAGGGTACAAAAAAGGTACAGGTAACACAGGCTACAATGGCCAACCATGACACGTTTGTAGGATACAAAAAGGTACAGGTAACACAGGCTACAATGAGCAACCATGACACATTGGTAGGGTACAAAAAAGGTACAGGTAACACAGGCTACAATGGTGAGCCGTGACACATTGGTAGGATACAAAAAAGGTACAGGTGACACAGGGTACAATGGCCAACCATGACACATTGGTAGGGTACAAAAAAGGTACAGGTAACACAGGGTACAATGGCCAACCATGACACATTGCTAGGATACAAAAAGGTACAGGTAACACAGGGTACAATGAGCAACCATGACATATTGGTAGGATACCAAAAAGGTACAGGTAACACAGGCTACAATGACCAACCATGACACATTGGTAGGATACAAAAAGGTACAGGTAACACAGGGTACAATGACCCACCATGACACATTGGTAGGATACAAAAAGGTACAGGTAACACAGGGTACAATGGTGAGCCATGACACATTGGTAGGATACAAAAAAGGTACAGGTAACACAGGCTACAATGGCCAACCATGACACATTGGTAGGATACAAAAAAGGTACAGGTAACACAGGGTACAATTAGCAACCATGACACATTGGTAGGATACAAAAAGGTACAGGTAACACAGGGTACAATGACCCACCATGACACATTGGTAGGGTACAAAAAAGGTACAGGTAACACAGGGTACAATGGCCAACCATGACACATTGGTAGGATACAAAAAAGGTACAGGTAACACAGGGTACAATGACCCACCATGACACATTGGTAGGGTACAAAAAAGGTACAGGTAACACAGGGTACAATGGCCAACCATGACACATTGGTAGGATACAAAAAGGTACAGGTAACACAGGGTACAATGAGCAACCATGACACATTGGTAGGGTACAAAAAAGGTACAGGTAACACAGGGTACAATGAGCAACCATGACACATTGGTAGGATATAAAAGGGTACAGGTAACACAGGGTACAATGAGCAACCATGACATATTGGTAGGATACCAAAAAGGTACAGGTAACACAGGCTACAATGGCCAACCATGACACATTGGTAGGATACAAAAAAGGTACAGGTAACACAGGGTACAATGGCCAACCATGACACATTGGTAGGATACAAAAAAGGCACAGGTAACACAGGGTACAATGGCCAACCATGACACATTGGTAGGATACAAAAAAGGTACAGGTAACACAGGGTACAATGGCCCACCATGACACATTGGTAGGGTACAAAAAAGGTACAGGTAACACAGGGTACAATGGCCAACCATGACACATTGGTAGGATACAAAAAAGGTACAGGTAACACAGGCTACAATGGCCAACCATGACACATTGGTAGGATACAAAAAGGTACAGGTAACACAGGCTACAATGGCCAACCATGACACATTGGTAGGATACAAAAAGGTACAGGTAACACAGAGTACAATGAGCAACCATGACACATTGGTAGGATACAAAAAGGTACAGGTAACACAGGCTACAATGGCCAACCATGACACATTGGTAGGATACAAAAAAGGTACAGGTAACACAGGCTACAATGGCCAACCATGACACATTGGTAGGATACAAAAAAGGTACAGGTAACACAGGGTACAATGTGCAACCAAGACACATTGGTAGGATACAAAAAAGGTACAGGTAACACAGGGTACAATGGCCAACCATGACACATTGGTAGGGTACAAAAAGGTACAGGTAACACAGGCTACAATGGCCAACCATGACACATTGGTAGGATACAAAAAGGTGCAGGTAACACAGGGTACAATGGCCAACCATGACACATTGGTAGGATACAAAAAAGGTACAGGTAACACAGGCTACAATGGCCAACCATGACACATTGGTAGGATACAAAAAAGGTACAGGTAACACAGGCTACAATGGCCAACCATGACACATTGGTAGGATACAAAAAAGGTACAGGTAACACAGGCTACAATGGCCAACCATGACACATTGGTAGGATACAAAAAGGTACAGGTAACACAGGGTACAATGAGCAACCATGACACATTGGTAGGATATAAAAAAGGTACAGGTAACACAGGCTACAAGTGCCAACCATGACACATTGGTAGGATACAAAAAAGGTACAGGTAACACAGGCTACAATGTGCAACCATGACACATTGGTAGGATACAAAAAGGTACAGGTAACACAGGCTACAATGGCCAACCAAGACACATTGGTAGGATACAAAAAGGTACAGGTAACATAGGGTACAATGGCCAACCATGACACATTGGTAAGATACAAAAAAGGTACAGGTAACACAGGGTACAATGGCCAACCATGACACATTGGTAGGATACAAAAAAGGTACAGGTAACACAGGGTACAATGGCCAACCATGACACATTGGTAGGATACAAAAAAGGTACAGGTAACACAGGGTACAATGGCCAACCATGACACATTGGTAGGATACAAAAAAGGTACAGGTAACACAGGGTACAATTTGCAACCAAGACACATTGGTAGGATACAAAAAGGTACAGGTAACACAGGGTACAATGGCCAACCATGACACATTGGTAGGATACAAAAAAGGTACAGGTAACACAGGCTACAATGGCCAACCATGACACATTGGTAGGATACAAAAAAAGTACAGGTAACACAGGGTACAATGGCCAACCATGACACATTGGAAGGATACAAAAAGGTACAGGTAACACAGGGTACAATGGCCAACCATGACACGTTGGTAGGATACAAAAAGGTACAGGTAACACAGGGTACAATGAGTAACCATGACATATTGGTAAGATACAAAAAAGGTACAGGTAACACAGGGTACAATGAGCAACCATGACACATTGGTAGGATACAAAAAAAGGTACAGGTAACACAGAGTACAATGGACAACCATGACACATTGGTAGGGTACAAAAAAGGTACAGGTAACACAGGCTACAATGCCCAACCATGACACATTGGTAGGATACAAAAAACGTACAGGTAACACAGGGTACAATGAGCAACCATGACACATTGGTAGGATACAAAAAAGGTACAGGTAACACAGAGTACAATGGACAACCATGACACATTGGTAGGGTACAAAAAAGGTACAGGTAACACAGAGTACAATGAGCAACCATGACACATTGGTAGGATACAAAAAAGGTACAGGTAACACAGGCTACAATGGCCAACCATGACACATTGGTAGGATACAAAAAGGTACAGGTAACACAGGGTACAATGACCCACCATGACACATTGGTAGGGTACAAAAAAGGTACAGGTAACACAGGGTACAATGGCCAACCATGACACATTGGTAGGATACAAAAAAGGTACAGGTAACACAGGCTACAATGGCCAACCATGACACATTGGTAGGATACAAAAAAGGTACAGGTAACACAGGGTACAATGAGCAAACATGACACATTGGTAGGATACAAAAAAGGTACAGGTAATACAGGTACAATGGCCAATCATGACACATTGGTAGGGTACAAAAAAGGTACAGGTAACACAGGCTACAATGGCCATCCATGACACATTTGTAGGATACAAAAAGGTACAGGTAACACAGGGTACAATGAGCAACCATGACACATTGGTAGGGTACAAAAAAGGTACAGGTAACACAGGGTACAATGGCCAACCATGACACATTGCTAGGATACAAAAACGTACAGGTAACACAGGGTACAATGAGCAACCATGACATATTGGTAGGATACCAAAAAGGTACAGGTAACACAGGCTACAATGACCAACCATGACACATTGGTAGGATACAAAAAGGTACAGGTAACACAGGGTACAATGACCCACCATGACACATTGGTAGGATACAAAAAGGTACAGGTAACACAGGGTACAATGGTGAGCCATGACACATTGGTAGGATACAAAAAAGGTACAGGTAACACAGGCTACAATGGCCAACCATGAAACATTGGTAGGATACAAAAAAGGTACAGGTAACACAGGGTACAATTAGCAACCATGACACATTGGTAGGATACAAAAAGGTACAGGTAACACAGGGTACAATGACCCACCATGACACATTGGTAGGGTACAAAAAAGGTACAGGTAACACAGGGTACAATGGCCAACCATGACACATTGGTAGGATACAAAAAAGGTACAGGTAACACAGGGTACAATGACCCACCATGACACATTGGTAGGGTACAAAAAAGGTACAGGTAACACAGGGTACAATGGCCAACCATGACACATTGGTAGGATACAAAAAGGTACAGGTAACACAGGGTACAATGGCCAACCATGACACATTGGTAGGGTACAAAAAAGGTACAGGTAACACAGGGTACAATGAGCAACCATGACACATTGGTAGGATATAAAAGGGTACAGGTAACACAGGGTACAATGAGCAACCATGACGTATTGGTAGGATACCAAAAAGGTACAGGTAACACAGGCTACAATGGCCAACCATGACACATTGGTAGGATACAAAAAAAGGTACAGGTAACACAGGGTACAATGGCCAACCATGACACATTGGTAGGATACAAAAAAGGTACAGGTAACACAGGGTACAATGGCCAACCATGACACATTGGTAGGATACAAAAAAGGTACAGGTAACACAGGGTACAATGGCCAACCATGACACATTGGTAGGATACAAAAAAGGTACAGGTAACACAGGGTACAATGGCCCACCATGACACATTGGTAGGGTACAAAAAAGGTACAGGTAACACAGGGTACAATGGCCAACCATGACACATTGGTAGGATACAAAAAAGGTACAGGTAACACAGGCTACAATGGCCAACCATGACACATTGGTAGGATACAAAAAGGTACAGGTAACACAGGTTACAATGGCCAACCATGACACATTGGTAGGATACAAAAAGGTACAGGTAACACAGAGTACAATGAGCAACCATGACACATTGGTAGGATACAAAAAGGTACAGGTAACACAGGCTACAATGGCCAACCATGACACATTGGTAGGATACAAAAAAGGTACAGGTAACACAGGCTACAATGGCCAACCATGACACATTGGTAGGATACAAAAAAGGTACAGGTAACCCAGGGTACAATGTGCAACCAAGACACATTGGTAGGATACAAAAAAGGTACAGGTAACACAGGGTACAATGGCCAACCATGACACATTGGTAGGGTACAAAAAGGTACAGGTAACACAGGCTACAATGGCCAACCATGACACATTGGTAGGATACAAAAAGGTGCAGGTAACACAGGGTACAATGGCCAACCATGACACATTGGTAGGATACAAAAAAGGTACAGGTAACACAGGCTACAATGGCCAACCATGACACATTGGTAGGATACAAAAAAGGTACAGGTAACACAGGCTACAATGGCCAACCATGACACATTGGTAGGATACAAAAAAGGTACAGGTAACACAGGCTACAATGGCCAACCATGACACATTGGTAGGATACAAAAAGGTACAGGTAACACAGGGTACAATGGCCAACCATGACACATTGGTAGGATACAAAAAAGGTACAGGTAACACAGAGTACAATGAGCAACCATGACACATTGGTAGGATACAAAAAAGGTACAGGTAACAAAGAGTACAATGAGCAACCATGACACATTGGTAGGATACAAAAAAGGTACAGGTAACACAGAGTACAATGGCCAACCATGACACATTGGTAGGATACAAAAAAGGTACAGGTAACACAGGCTACAATGGCCAACCATGACACATTGGTAGGATACAAAAAGGTACAGGTAACACAGGGTACAATGGCCCACCATGACACATTGGTATTGTACAAAAAAGGTACAGGTAACACAGGGTACAAAGGCCAACCATGACACATTGGTAGGATACAAAAAAGGTACAGGTAACACAGAGTACAATGAGCAACCATGACACATTGGTAGGATACAAAAAGGTACAGGTAACACAGGCTACAATGGCCAACCATGACACATTGGTAGGATACAAAAAAGGTACAGGTAACACAGGGTACAATGGCCAACCATGACACATTGGTAGGATACAAAAAAGGTACAGGTAACACAGAGTACAATGGCCAACCATGACACATTGGTAGGATACAAAAAAGGTACAGGTAACACAGGCTACAATGGCCAACCATGACACATTGGTAGGATACAAAAAGGTACAGGTAACACAGGGTACAATGGCCCACCATGACACATTGGTATTGTACAAAAAAGGTACAGGTAACACAGGGTACAAAGGCCAACCATGACACATTGGTAGGATACAAAAAAGGTACAGGTAACACAGAGTACAATGAGCAACCATGACACATTGGTAGGATACAAAAAGGTACAGGTAACACAGGCTACAATGGCCAACCATGACACATTGGTAGGATACAAAAAAGGTACAGGTAACACAGGGTACAATGGCCAACCATGACACATTGGTAGGATACAAAAAAGGTACAGGTAACAGAGGGTACAATGGCCAACCATGACACATTGGTAGGATACAAAAAAGGTACAGGTAACACAGGGTACAATGAGCAACCATGACACATTGGTAGGATACAAAAAGGTACAGGTAACACAGGCTACAATGGCCAACCATGACACATTGGTAGGATACAAAAAAGGTACAGGTAACACAGGGTACAATGACCCACCTTGACACATTGGTAGGGTACAAAAAGGTACAGGTAACACAGGCTACAATGGTCAACCATGACACATTGGTAGGATACAAAAAAGGTACAGGTAACACAGGCTACAATGGCCAACCATGACACATTGGTAGGGTACAAAAAGGTACAGGTAACACAGGGTACAATGGCCAACCATGACACATTGGTAGGGTACAAAAAAGGTACAGGTAACACAGGGTACAATGAGCAACCATGACACATTGGTAGGATACAAAAAAGGTACAGGTAACACAGGGTACAATGGCAAACCATGACACATTGGTAGGGTACAAAAAAGGTACAGGTAACAGAGGCTATAATGGACAACCATGACAAATTGGCAGGATACAAAAAGGTACAGGTAACACAGGGTACAATGGCCAACCATGACACATTGGTAGGGTACAAAAAGATACAGGTAACACAGGGTACAATGGTCAACCATGACACATTTGTAGGATACAAAAAAGGTACAGGTAACACAGGCTACAATGGCCAACCATGACACATTGGTAGGATACAAAAAAGGTACAGGTAACACAGGGTACAATGACCCACCTTGACACATTGGTAGGATACAAAAAAGGTACAGGTAACACAGGGTACAATGGCCAACCATGACACATTGGTAGGATACAAAAAAGGTACAGGTAACACAGAGTACAATGGCCAACCATGACACATTGGTAGGATACAAAAAAGGTACAGGTAACACAGGCTACAATGGCCAACCATGACACATTGGTAGGATACAAAAAGGTACAGGTAACACAGGGTACAATGGCCCACCATGACACATTGGTATTGTACAAAAAAGGTACAGGTAACACAGGGTACAAAGGCCAACCATGACACATTGGTAGGATACAAAAAAGGTACAGGTAACACAGAGTACAATGAGCAACCATGACACATTGGTAGGATACAAAAAGGTACAGGTAACACAGGCTACAATGGCCAACCATGACACATTGGTAGGATACAAAAAAGGTACAGGTAACACAGGGTACAATGGCCAACCATGACACATTGGTAGGATACAAAAAAGGTACAGGTAACAGAGGGTACAATGGCCAACCATGACACATTGGTAGGATACAAAAAAGGTACAGGTAACACAGGGTACAATGAGCAACCATGACACATTGGTAGGATACAAAAAGGTACAGGTAACACAGGCTACAATGGCCAACCATGACACATTGGTAGGATACAAAAAAGGTACAGGTAACACAGAGTACAATGGCCAACCATGACACATTGGTAGGATACAAAAAAGGTACAGGTAACACAGGCTACAATGGCCAACCATGACACATTGGTAGGATACAAAAAGGTACAGGTAACACAGGGTACAATGGCCCACCATGACACATTGGTATTGTACAAAAATGGTACAGGTAACACAGGGTACAAAGGCCAACCATGACACATTGGTAGGATACAAAAAAGGTACAGGTAACACAGAGTACAATGAGCAACCATGACACATTGGTAGGATACAAAAAGGTACAGGTAACACAGGCTACAATGGCCAACCATGACACATTGGTAGGATACAAAAAAGGTACAGGTAACACAGGGTACAATGGCCAACCATGACACATTGGTAGGATACAAAAAAGGTACAGGTAACAGAGGGTACAATGGCCAACCATGACACATTGGTAGGATACAAAAAAGGTACAGGTAACACAGGGTACAATGAGCAACCATGACACATTGGTAGGATACAAAAAGGTACAGGTAACACAGGCTACAATGGCCAACCATGACACATTGGTAGGATACAAAAAAGGTACAGGTAACACAGGGTACAATGACCCACCTTGACACATTGGTAGGGTACAAAAAGGTACAGGTAACACAGGCTACAATGGTCAACCATGACACATTGGTAGGATACAAAAAAGGTACAGGTAACACAGGCTACAATGGCCAACCATGACACATTGGTAGGGTACAAAAAGGTACAGGTAACACAGGGTACAATGGCCAACCATGACACATTGGTAGGGTACAAAAAAGGTACAGGTAACACAGGGTACAATGAGCAACCATGACACATTGGTAGGATACAAAAAAGGTACAGGTAACACAGGGTACAATGGCAAACCATGACACATTGGTAGGGTACAAAAAAGGTACAGGTAACAGAGGCTATAATGGACAACCATGACAAATTGGCAGGATACAAAAAGGTACAGGTAACACAGGGTACAATGGCCAACCATGACACATTGGTAGGGTACAAAAAGATACAGGTAACACAGGGTACAATGGTCAACCATGACACATTTGTAGGATACAAAAAAGGTACAGGTAACACAGGCTACAATGGCCAACCATGACACATTGGTAGGATACAAAAAAGGTACAGGTAACACAGGGTACAATGGCCAACCATGACACATTGGTAGGATACAAAAAAGGTACAGGTAACACAGGGTACAATGAGCTTACTCTATTTCGAAATCTAGAAAATGAGTATTTATATTTTAACGAGTATGACATTCTCCAAACCCGTCACCGACTGTTGTCCACATCCAAGCTTTACGTATAATGACCTGACAAGCCCCCCACAAGAGGGTCCTCCTATCCTAAGGTTACAGCGGATGAAAAATAGTACAGAATGCAAGAAGAGTATGGTAGATATGTAAGTTTGCGTTTTAGTTTGCCTTCTTTTATATATTATTTTTAAATTCAGATTGTAGTCTAATGATGTTATTTAATTGTAAAATGCGAAATCAATTTTTAAAAAGACTAAAGCCTACGGGACAAGGTAAGACGCCAATTTCGCAATCAGCAGACAACACTTGCCAAGAGTCTGCTTCGACATGAGACCAGAAGGCCTTGTCTTAAACTGAATAAAAGTAGATATGTTTTCGGCTGATGCAACCAGCAATTATGACCTTCTTATAGAACAGTTTGCAAAGTGTCAAATTACCTTACACTACTTATGTAGAAAATATTTTTCAAGAATGAATTTAAATTCAAGAAAAAAAATGTCTAATCACCAACTTGTAACTGCCAAATTGTTTAAGAAATGAAGCTTTGTTCGTATAATAAAATTGAGGATATTGTAAAGACACAGAAGGGACAACAAATTACTGGAATCCAATACAACCAAAGTAGTATCTACCTCTAGATTGCCACCAGGCTATTTACTCATTGTCTTGGACCGAGGAAAGTCAAACTCAAGAGAATTACTACATATTGCTTAGCAAAATTTTTGATTGAATTTGGGATTTGAACTTTCCATAACGACTGGTTTACTCATGGTGACGACCATAGAACTAAAGGGATGACATCAATTTAAAGTTCACCGAACCATTGTTGTTTGCACAGTTTAAGTAAAATTCAGTATACTTCGCCCACACTTGTTAATGTTGTGTCCACAAATAAGGACAGTTTCGAACAGAAATGTTCGTGTCATCAGGTCAGCAAAGTATTTGGATCAATTTAAATGATTTCGCAGTGTTGTTGTGTGATTTATAGATACCAGGGTATATACAGAATTACTTTGTATGTAGTCAAGCAAAAACGTTTCTCTATAAAAATTTAAAATTTTTAATTTCTTTGATGGTTTTCCTTTTAATGTCACTTGATTGTTATTCTTAATGTCTTTCCAAGTGCTATTTGGGTATTTGCCTGACCCATATGTAAATTTCATATGAAGTAATAATTGTATATGTTATATAGGTATAAGTATGGGTTCATTTATTCGCCATCTTGTTAATTTCAGAAAAGCTTGCGTAGTTTACATTATATTGATATATTTAAAGTTTAAAAAACTGCTTATGTGACAATAGCATCAGTTTACCTTGTTTTATTCGTGTATTTTTCGGAAGTTGATGTCGCTTCTTCTTGTTTTGTATTGTACAGTGGTTGTTAGGTTTAACACCAAATGCAGTCATTTTTCATCTATATATCGTGGCGTTTTGTATTGTTTGTTTTTGTTTTTGTTTTTTTTTTTTTTTTTTTTTTTGTTTTTTTTTTTTTTGGTTTTTTTTTTTTTTTGTTGGTTTTTTTTTTTGTTAACTGGGGAGAAAGATGCTGTATCCTGGGTTGATAGTAGATGACTAAGACTACCTTAACCTCTTGATCACTGAGGCCCCTGATGCTTTGTGTTATACATGACTGAATATTTGTCTTTTAAGATATATTTCAATGTGACTGTTCAAAGTCCTCGTGTTTTATCCCTTCTGTTATTTGATTTTCGTTAATATTTAATTATGACGTTTGTTTTTAATCCTCAGAGTTCACAAGAACTAAATACAACGTCCTCATGTGTAAGAGAGTGCTATAATTAAACATTATCTAGTATTTATATCAAACTTATCCAAGTTTATACATATTTAGATATACACGGGCGGAAACGGACAAACACTTAGGAACTCATTACCTGTATGTATTTCAAACAGGTGATAATGTATTACATACCTATGTGGGCGTAGGAATGACTAGACAAGGAATAGATATGCAGAAATCGTGCATTATAACTGATTACTTTTGCATATCTGTTCATATATGCCGGTCTGAAAGTGTCATGGACTCATTCGAATGTCAGCCGGTACTTTTTTAGATCGCAGTTTTTGGTCAATTTTCATTTCTTGAGAAAAAATGTCGTTGCTATTTTAAAATGCTATTTATTAGTGCATTGTTATTCGCATAATGTGCAGTAGAAAACTAATTTTGTAATATGTTTTATATTTCATTAAACGGAAAGAGGGCCTACGGATTTGTATGGATGTAACAAGACAACATTTAAAAATTAAAATAATATTTGCGTCGCTAATAAATCAAAAAGGTTTTCTTAGACTGCGGCATGGTTAGAATTAAGAAAGAAATGGTGTTTAAGTAATACATGTTTTCGTTTTATTTAAACAAATGATTTTCTTTTTAAGTAGTTAAAATACATATATAAAATTAATTCGTTTTTTTTAAATATGCGGCTGCTATTTCATTGCGAGAAAAAAATATCAGTTGTGGATGCACCAAAGTCTACCAGACCAAAACCACTAAGACGAATTTTAACGGCCTGCAAGCATCCTCACAAGTCAGGGTTTCTGTGTCCACATGTTTCCACGAAACCCTGACAAACTTAGCTAGGAAATTCCCAGGCTAGAAGTCACTATTTTGATTGGTTACATCATACCTGAATGTAGCCAATTAGAAGCTCGCTTTCATTCACGACTTGGTTAGGGATATCCCGATGTCGATTGTAAATAAATCAAACGGATGTGTTGCATAGATCATGTAAAAACTAATGTACTTTGTACAGTAGTGTAAATAGTTTGTTATTTCCGCTTTATTTATTAGTTGCGTTACGTTTTCTTCCCACTCAAGAATGAGTAAGAATGACTACTGCCAAACACTTGCATCTTTCAAGCAATTTCATAAGTTGATATTTTGAAGGTTTGACGTCATATGAAAATCTTCTAGCCCGGTAATTTCCTAGCTAAGTTTGACAGGGTTTTGTGGACACATGCGGACACAGAAACCCTGATTTGTGAGGATGGCCTGCAAGAAGATTTTAACGGAATATTTTATTCTGACTCGTACTTGCTTCACCTTCTTAACGCTGAGCGTGTCACAAGCAACAAATACCGATTGTCGTGAGGTTGGTTAAACCAAAGCATATTTTCCCTGTGTTTCTCATGTACAGCTAGGTTACAGTACGATTGGGTACTTTCATCATTTAGAAGGTCAAGCAATGCCTGGTCAGTTTGCTGTCCGAATAGGGTGACATATATGTGTTGTACAGATTCAGATAGCACCGTCACTATAAAAAGTCTGACTCCGTTTAAATTGAACATTATTGTAAACCTATTTTTCCTTTAAAAGCTTTCCAAATATTCACGACAGTTTCTCCGGTTATTTTCCTTGTCCTCAATTCTCGTAAAGAATATGGCGAATTCGCGGTTCGCAACAGTAGATTGCGAGGAACAAGCTGAAATTTGGGAAAATATTGATGCACCAAATAAGAAATATTTTCAGAGCATACTTTAAATTCGAAATAAAAATTACTGCTCTGACTTTGAAAAAATGGGAAATTTGGAAGTTTTTAAATTAAGAAAGTTGGAATAAACAGTAAGCAATTTAACCATGCTGATTTAGTCAATCCGTGATTTTATCGCACCAACCAAAAATGGAAATATTGACCTCGGACTTCGTCCTTAGTCGGTATTCTTATTCTTGGTTTGTGCAATAAAATCATGAATCGACCTCATCACGATGTTATAATTCTATGGTTTTGTATCAATGAATCCCAGAGTATACTGACTGGAACTGTGTGGCCTCAAAGCTCAAGCTATACAAGTCTGAACGGATGTGGTATATAAGCTCCAATGTATTTATGTGACGTAATAGTCTTGGTACTATATTTGATCCAATCTCTACTAAACGTCTTAATGGAAAATATATATATATAATTCTGTGTTGTACGTTTAGGTACTACGATAAACAAACTTAATCAGGCAAGAATTGAATGTATACGATATATACGATTATTGGAAAGATTGCACATTTTTAATTGACCTTGTTGGATATTTGCTGATAAAGATCGAACGGTCTGAAATAAGAGCTCGTTGGAACATATCAATCTAATGTAGACGATAGATGATCATAAACCTTGCGTTGTACTTATCTCTGAAAACACCCAACTTTTCTTGCAATGGTCATCTTGAAATGCAAATTGACGGCTTTGAACCATTACCCTTATTGATGTCATATGAGGGCTTAGCTCATACATGTACAGCATTTGCAGTATTTCCTTATTTAGTGCACAACGTAGATTCTTTGTAATTTCCTGTACTTCACTATGTATATTGATGAATGTTTTTAACACAAGGATTTGCCTATTGCAACGTACACCTGATTTCGATCTAATTATCTTGAGATTTTGTGTGACTGGCTTTTGTATCATTTTGTTCTGTGTTTGTTATTGTGTGTCTCATGCTTTTATACAAATGTTTTGGACATATCTTTTGGTATTTCTTCGCGTTTTTATAACAGCAAAAATACAGCCATGTACTCTAAATCGCTGGCTTTAATATTTGTTCGCTGAATATTGTTTTATGCTACTTTAAGCATTTGTTTACCTACATCAAGGCGCTCATCTTTTGGTGCGGGAGGACCGATCTGTGGCAGGAAAAACCGGCAATATTTTAGGTTAGAGTCGCGAATACATGGCACGACGTCTGGCTCTAGCTAATTAAAGTGGTTTAATTCCCTATTCTAAAAACCAAACAAATCGATAATACATCTGATCAAACACGTCAAACAATTGATTGATTGATTGATTGATTGATTGATTGATTGATTGATTGATTGATTGATTGATTGATTGATTGATTGATTGATTGATTGATTGATTGATTGATTGATTGATTGATTGATTGATTGATTGATTGATTGATTGATTGATTGATTGATTGATTGATTGATTGATTGATTGATTGATTGATTGATTGATTGATTGATTGATTGATTGATTGATTGATTGATTGATTGATCAATAATTCAGCTATAGGAACATATTAACAATAAATAATATATTCGATGAGACCAATGCTGACAATTTAGACTGCCGCAAGAACAGTATGGAGTGTCGAATATATAGGGACGCAAACTTTAGCCTTTTATAGCAGCTTCAACGATTGCTACTTTAAAGTCCGATCACAATGCGTGTGTATAAAAATATATTGAAACAAACAAATAATCAAAAAAAAGAATCATTAACAAAATGAGCAAGACGCGGTTTATGTCAATAGTCGTCACTCCACACTGTCATCAGTTGAATTTATATCAGGTAGTGGTACTCAAGTTAGGTAAAATAGCAGTGCTTCCCTGGTAAACCAGATGGAATATAGTTCAGACTTTTTAATTTTAAGCTAGAATTATGAAAAATGGTGGGGGGCGGGGGGGGGGGGGTAATTGCACAATATATCGAACACCGTTGACCATGTACTATAGACATCAACCCGCCTCCCACCCCTCACCCCCCACCCCCGATATTTCCGAAACAAAAACAAACGTTTAAAAATAAGTAAAAAAGAAAAATATATAATATTTTAATCGGAAATCGGTCATTGTAGTAGCGATTTGAGGGATCAGTGATTTAATCTTCTTGAATACTGGGCTTTCATTTACAGCTATTGTGACGAAACAATTACGACCATGTCCACTCAAATAATTGGCTATTGCAATATAGACATAACATGTGTGACAGGAACCATGGGAGATAACCCCTCCCCAATAAAATCAAGCTCTCACGATCTTGCTGTAAATTGCTGAAAGTGAACAGCGTGAGTAGTTCCCCTTTGCTCACTTATTCGTGTTTCAAAAGCTCGTATACTCGGAATACTAATACCATTTACTTGCCATCAGTGCGACCCGAGAGGACTCGATAAACAACTATGTAAAATACTATTTACTCCTGGTAAAGTTTATAACGCATACTCATTTTTTTTTCTTTTAAGCGGAATTTCCCAAAATTGCAAGAAAAAACAGAATGTTCAGGTTCTCGTCGAATATCTATGGAGCCCAGACCTAAATTGTTTTATTGATCCTATAGATCGCGTTCATTTTGGAAAACTTACTTTGTTGCTATCTCCAATAATACTTGATATGTTGGTCATCCAGATTACTTTCATCTTTCAAATACAAATTTCTATTACATAAGATATTAAGTCATAAAAATAATAATAACTGGTTTTAAAATATTGCCAAATGGGTGTGTATATATATTATCATTTGAACTTTCTAAAGGAGCTAGCATAAACTGATGATTCCTTCCATCCATGATATTTATAGGTTATTTTCTATGATATGTATAGGTTATTTACGTTTTTTATTTATTTTTTTTTTTTGAACGAGAGGCGTTTTCTCGTCCATATCTCATCGAAGGGCGACAGCCCTTAGATGAGATGATGAGAAAATGCATCGAGTTTCATAAAACGTAAATAATCTGTTTATCGATGTTTTGTAACATTGTGACGTCACTTATTTACTTAACGACGTCTTGACAGCGAGCTGAGATGGGCCATCTCACGCTAGTAGATTGAGATGGAATAATATCGCACATAGAGATAAAAGCAAAATACTGCGAAATAGCGCTAATAACATATACCAGTCATATTATATTTTGGAATTATATTTCTTTGTCCGTAGAATTTAAAACAAATCATTACTTACATTACTTGTGCAATTCGTAGTTGAATTTAAAATCGTGTCTGCTTTGAACAGCTTAAAATTTAATGTATTATTATGTTACTGTTTTTTATTAGTGTTAACCAATACTCAATATTGAGTTTATTGCTTTATAATTTCGTTGAAATGATCAAAAAGACAAGTAAAATGTGTACTCTCTTATTCATGATCCTTGTTTGCCGAGGGGTAAACTACAGGTAGGTATCATCGACTATTGATCACGACCTATTTCTTAGCAAATAAACGCGAGTTGTCTCTCTTTGGTCACAGATTAATGCAGAAAATTTGTATGGAATATGTAACATTTTCGAAATGGTTACAACTTGTGCCCAGAAAACATCGACATGCTATCGCCAATAACTGTTCCTTCTGACTGTGTTAACCGGATATACACCCTGTCGTCCCGGCTAAGTTCGATAACTGCTGTGATTGATTCAGACAATGTTAACTGTGGCTGTACGCTGTTTTCATATTGCGGATAATGTTTATATTGTTGGTTTCTGTTCCTAGTATATGTCTGTGTTTCTTGTCGGTTAAAAGTGACATCCACAAGTCCAGTGCGCCCTCTAGCAATGAATTCGTCGTTTTTCATTATAACTAATTCGGTTACGGTTTTGCTGTGAAATTTGACGTTAAATTCATATAGCCCAGGTTTTGTGGCGATAAAAACTCCCGTGTTTGGGTCGTAATGTTTACCATTGTTAGTCTTGACATTGTCGAACTTCACAATATCTTTCGATTGTAAACTCACACTTGAGGTTAATGTTGCGAAAAATGCTGGTCTTTCTTCTTTTTCTGTGGAAATAACAAGTTACATGTTATAACATGGTTGGGAAAGCGGTTTGTGAGGAAGCGAATTTTGAAATTTCAGCCAATCAGAACGCATTTGCAGTTCTGGCAGCCATGTTGAATTTCATATCTGCTTGAAAAACTCACAATAATAAGATTACTATCAAAGATTCACTTCTGCATTATAAGTTGAATTGTGAGGAACACTTTCGGAGAAGAAGTTGTTTGTATGGTTTTCCCATAGGTCCCTATGTTAAGCTGTGTTCAACGGTGGCAGCCGTCTTAGATTATGGATCAGCTTTTAAAAATTTGTTAAGGAATGTCTAAGGTACTTTGCTGCAATATTTCTAATCATTAGCAAGCGGTTTTCTAAGAAGATTTTTGAAATTTCGAACAATCAGAACGCATTAATTAGTGGCCCTGAAAGCCATGTTGAATTTGAAATTGACTCTAAAATCTAAAAATATTAAGATAACAACTATCCAACATTCATTTCTTAATAATTTGTCTTCATTGTATGGAAAGTTTCCGAGAAGAAGTAGTTTGCATGTTTTTTCATAGGGTCTATTTTAAACTAAGTCCTGTGATGGTGGCCATCGTGGACTTTGGGTCAAAATAAAAACTTAAACTTTGTATTGGACCATCTAATGTACATTTCTGCAATATTTCAAATCAATCTGCCAAGCGGTCAAAGAGAGAGAAGATTTTAAAACTTCAGCCCATCAGAACGCATTAATGGCCCTTGCAGCCTTGTTTAATACAATGTATTAGGAACCACCAAATAAACATTCCTGCCAAGTTTGGTTCTAATCGGCCAAGTGGTTTTGGAGAATGACGAGGGACGCCAAGTGATGAAAAAAGTTCACAATGACCCTTTAGGTCAGAGGCTGAAACGAAAGTTGGATGTACGGGTAGTTTTAAGTTCTTGTTTTCATATAGAAGCATCCCCAAACCATGGTAGCAATGTTGACTAACATATCTTGATAGAAAAAACTGTCGTAAGCCATCAAAACAATTTTATTTTTAATCTGAATGTTGTGACCTCTATATTGACCTGTGTGTTCTTACCTGTAACTTCCTTCTTGATGAAACTGCCTGTTTCATCTAACGACTTAATAATCTCATCCTTGATACTTTTCAGTGTCACTTTGTCATCGTATATATAACTTGAAAATATGATCGTAATGATGACACTGTACGCGCAAGTCGCATACAGGAGCACTTTCATTTTCAACAGTTTTAGATAATAAATAATCTTTAATCGGTGTTATAGGAAAAAGTTACAATACTCGTTAAAAATTGGACCACATAAATCATTACATAGGTCCAATTTTTTTCACGGATAAAATTAGGAATGTTTTGCTGTTTTCAGGTGGATATATGTGCTTATTGAGTTTACTTGTATTTGAAGTCATCCGATCTATTATCAGATAATTGTTGACTTTTTGTTTGTTTGTTTTTTTTTTTTTTGGTTTTTTTTCGTAAGGTGCATGTTTAACGTCACATTCATCAGTGTTGTTTCTTTGACGCGCACCCATTACCCCATCCCCTTATCACAACACTATTACGCCATACATTTGCGTTTAATCGCAATAATTATTGCGTCTAAACGCAATGAGATTTTGCGTGCAAACGTTTGCGTTTATTCGTAATGATTGCGCAATTCTCAGATTTTACTTGCTCAGATATGATAAGACACAAGCTAAACAAACTTATGAAGTATTCTTCAAATATATATACGATATAATACAAAAGAACGTTCGTGGAGCATGCATACAATTTAATACAAATTATAGTATATTATATGTGTAAGATAAGATATGTACAAGAAGATAGAGAGAAGGTATAAGGAAAGAAACAAAAATATTGCAGATATTAGAAAAACTGTAGAATAAGGATGATGTGATGATATGTGTGATTATAAAACCCTGTGTTTAATGCATTAAACAATATGGAATCTTTCTGACCCTTTGATATACTCATATACATATTTAAAAACTTTTTCGTTCTATACGGTGGACAAAAAAGGGTTGCCAGATGTTAACAATTCTAGATTTATTGCACAGTAATTTGGCAGCCATGCAAGGTTATCAAATAATCTGTCTCTAATGTTGGTATTTAGAACATGAAAAGAAATAATGATACGAATCTTCACGGTCAGATCCACAACGACAGGATGGACAAGAAATAATATTAACACCGATATTTACGCATGCGCCAAGGTTGATGGCTGTGAAAATTTCTTGTCTACCAAAATGTTTAAAAATGTGATTTTAAGACTTTTATAAAACGATTAGATGAAAATATTCTTTGCTGATGGAGTTATTCGGTGATGGGACGAAGAAAAAGGAAGGAACCCACACGAATTACAAACTTAAATTTGGAATCTTCTTCTTCATCGATCGATCAAACCAGTGTAAACTTTAACATAGACAAAAGACAGTGTGTCACAAATAGTAGTGATCAGAACTCAGCATTTACTAGTATGAATAATTCAATGCAATACACACCAATGGCTAGCACCCCTGGTATGGTCTATCAGCCTAGCTTTTCATCCATTCTACAGCCACCACCCGCACACACTTTCCAGCATTTCCAGCCCTTGATGTTATCTTCAAATTTAGAAACAATATTAAAAGAATTGTGCCAAAAAATGACAAATGTTGAAAACAAACTTTCAAAACTAGATACAATTGAAATCCGCCTAGATACATTAGACAAAAAATTTAGTACAGTAGACACTGAAATAAAAAGATGTATGAACCGACTAGATGCTTTGGAGTCAAGCGCCCAATTCCTATCGAATGTAAACGACGAACAAGTCGCAATTAAAAAGCGACTTGAGGCAATTTCGAAAAGTACCGAAGCAGTGAGAATCGACAAAAAAAGTTACTGAAAAACTGCTCGACATTGAAATGCAAAATTTAGAAAAGAATCTGTTAATTTTTGCGATTCCGGAAAACCTGAAAATAACCGAAAAACCGACGGACGGCGTGAACGGAGTAAACGATGCGGATAAATACGATGGCGGTGCCACAAAACAAAACGAAAACTGTGTAGAAACTGTTTAAAAATTTTTCGAACAAAACCTGAAACTCGAAAATGCACATGAGATACAGATTGAAAAGGCTTATCGACTTGGAAAACCTAAAACCATTACCGATAAACCTAGACCTATCGTGGTTAGATTTGCTAAATTAACAGATCGAGCAGCAGTAAAAAATTCATCTAGTCAACTCAAGAATACTAAATTCGGAATAAGTCCACACTATCCGAGAGAAATCGTTGAAAGAAGGAAGAAACTTGCTCCGATTATGATAAGAGAAAGGAGGAAGAACCGTAAAGCGTACATTGTAGGAGATAAGTTATTCATTGACGGCGAGCTATGGAATGGAGTGCGATGAAAACCCATATCGGTATAAAAGTAGCAGTGTAATTAAAGTTTGTTCATGGAACATATCAAAGGGTTTGATTAGCAAATTATCAGATGCGGATTTTATAAACATCGTGCAAGACTACGACGTTTTATGCCTCAACGAATGCTGGTTAAAGTGTCCGGATAATTTTGAATTAAAAGGGTTTGAAATGAAGCACATATATCGCGAAACGTGTAATGGAGGTGGTGTTGTGGTATTTTATAAAAAGTGGTTAAATCCTTTTATTGCAGTGGTAAAATGTGTAGCAGATTCTATGATATGGTTTAAATTTGATAAAAGCATAATGCCAGATAACAAAAGTTTATATATGTGTGCCATTTATATGCCACCTGAAAACAAAACTTTCTTTTTTATCTTACAAAATGTTGCGGGTTTTATATATGGTAAAAAATGTTAATATTTCATGGCCAAAATTTGTTCAAAATATTTTTGACAGCACAGGCTTCTCTTACATTTGGATAAATGAAAGCTTTATTAACAATGAGTGGCTTGTCTCCAACATTAAACTTATTCTACATGATCAGTTTAAGCAACATTGGAACGAACAAGTGGAGAATTACACCAAGGCCATTAATTATAGACTTTTTAAAAGACTTTTTAAATTTGAAAATTACTTAAACATTCTGGACGATCGAGACATCTATACACTTTGTAAATTTCGAACGACAAATCACAGACTACCAATTGAAGTTGGTAGATGGAATAATGTAACCAGAGAAACAGATATAGATAATGACATTTTGAATGCAAATTTACAAGACAGTATTTCATTTCTTAACTATTCGTCTGACCAGACAGTCTGAAGATTTAAAACAGCCATATTGTTTTGGCAAACGTATAATAGAACTGTGCAAAAATACTGGTTTGCGTATATGTAATGGAAGGTTTGGACATGACAGTTGTAAATATACTTTTTCAAATAAAAACGGAAGCAGCGTTATTGATTACTTACTTATGAAAAATGATGATGTTCATTGTTTAATTAAATCTTTTATTGAGTTACCGTTTAATATTTTTTCATGTCGTGCACCATTGTTGCTTGAATTAAATATTAAGGATAATATAGATAATACCAAATGTAATTGTGTAAATAACGCGAGTGCTCGTTTTATGTGGTGTGAAGGGTTTAAAGATGAGGTGATGGCAGAAATGACGACAAAAGCACATAAATTCGATGAGATAATAACGTTCTTAACGGAAAATGAAGATTTCGTTGAAGAAGGAGTAAAACAATTAACAAATTTGATAAATGATATTTTCGAACGGTATACTAAAACGGAAGTTAAATTTACGGAATACTGTGAATATTGCGAGGGCAAGCATAAACGTTGTAATCAAAAAGATAAGCCGTGGATTACTGATGATTGTAAAACTTTGTAAAGAAAATATAAAAGTGAACTAGATGCCTTTAACAGAAATCGTACAAACGAAAATAGAATAAAACTGAACATTTCAAGACAAAAATACAAACGCACGGAAAACAAGCTTAAAAGACAATACAAGAACCAGCAGGGTGACATGTTAAAACGTTTAAAGAAGACAAACCCGAAGAAGTTTTACCGGAAGTTCAAAAAGCCAAGAAGTGGCGTGAAACATAATATCTCCTTGGATGATTTTCAAGAACATTGTAAACGTCTGATAAATATAGAAACGAACTCGAACATTGTGAATGATAATTCTACATTAGACACGGTATTCGAAGTATTAGATGAACTCTTTACTATTTCTGAAATTGAACGTGGGATCACGAACCTAAAAAGACATAAATCTGTTGGTAGCGATAATATTATGAAAGAATACTTAATTACTGGTAAAACTGTATTATTATCAGTGTTATGCAAACTTTTTAATAATATCTTAAATACAGGAAACTTCCCAGAATTATGGGTGAGATGTTTGATTATTCCTATTTTCAAGAAAGGCGATATAAATGATCCGAAAAATTATATACAGAGGGATCTCCCTGGTTTCTCACTTAGGAAAATTGTTCACAGCCTTAATTAATAATAGACTCGTAATATGGAGTGAAGAAAACAAAATACTGTCAGACGCCCAGTTTGGTTTTAGGCCTGGATTTGGAACAACTGATGCGATCTTTGCCCTCCACTCACTTGTAACAAACACGCTTGCCAAAGGTAAACGTTTGTATTGTTGTTTTATAGACTACTCTAAAGCCTTTGATAGTGTTCCACATTGTAAATTATGGCGAAAGCTTATTAAAAATGGTGTAACTGGTAAATTACTTAAAGTCATTCAATCTATGTATAGCCAATTAAAATCATGTGTAAAGAGTAAAGGTAAATGTTCAGAATTTTTTTTATGTAACTCCGGTCTTATGCAGGGAGAATCCCTGTCTCCATTTTTATATTCATTGTATGTCAATGACATGGAATCAGAACTGTTAAACAATGGGTGTATTCCATATGAACTTAGAATGTTGAACCTTTGCTTACTTATGTATGCAGATGACACTGTGTTATTAAGTGAAAATATAAATGACTTACAAACAATGTTAATTCTTGTTCAGAAGATTATAATTTACATATTAATTTATCTAAAACAAAAATTGTAGTTTTTAGAAAACGAGGTGGAATGAAGGACAATGAAAAGTGGTTTTTAAATGGAAATGAAATTGAAGTTGCTGATAGTTTTGTGTATTTAGGTGTTCTTTTGAATTATAACGGTACTTTTGCCAAGACTCAGCAAAGATTAGCTGAGCAAGGTAGGAAAGCTTTATTTAGCTTGTTTAGTAAAATTACAGACGATTATTATAACCACGAGACACTTTTGTCATTATTTGATACCTATGTTACTTGTATATTGAATTATAGTTGTGAAGTGTGGGGATTTCATAAATCCTTGGATATTGAAAAAGTACATTTATATTTTCTTAAACGTATATTGAAAGTTAAAAAATGCACTGTTAATAATATGGTATATTGTGAATTAGGAAGGATGCCATTGTATATTGACCGCTATTGCAGAATTATTAAATATTAGTTGAAATTACTGAGTTCTGAAAACTGTGTGTTGAAAAATTGTTATGAAGATTTATACTTTAAAAGCTGTGTAAAACCTAATGACACGTCTAATTGGTGTAATAATGTACGAGATATATTGTTTAAACATGGTTTTAACTATGTATGGTATAATCAGTATATTGATAATTATGATTCAGTTCTGTTTTATCTAAAACAACGAATGATCTCTAGTTTTTTAAGTGAAGTTAACACATTTATTGAATCTTCACCTAAATGTCAAATGTACAAACTGGTGTATAGTACTCATAGCAAGCAGTTTTACCTTGATAGACCTATTAATTATATTTACAAACCTTTTATATTCAAATATAGAATATGTGCGCATAACCTGAATACAGAAACTGGTCGATTTTATGATATACCTAGAAATGAGCGTTTTTGTACGATGTGTAATCTAAACGTATGCGAAGATGAATATCATTTTATATTGGAATGTACAAAATATAGTGATTTGAGAAGAAAATAATTAAATCTCACTATTGGAGAAATCCTTCAGTTTATAAACTTGTGCAATTAATGTCTGTACGAAACATAAAGGAGTTAAATAATTTTGGTAAATTTTTGTTCCTGGCAGAAAAATGTCGAAAAGGATAGTTTCATATTTCTGTCACACTCCATATATAGTTTGTATTATTGTTTATGTATATTATCATATTACCACATGCTAGTTGTCCATATTGGTGCTGATTCCAATGTTTAATTATTGCAATTCTATAAGCTGTATTGCTTTTGAATAAATAAACTTACACTTAAGTTCAGCGAGAGATGCGTTGCCTTTACATCTGAATGGTTAATTACAAAATATATGACTATTTGTTAACGTAGATATAGCATATATAGTCAAAAGTTAGTCATCTGCAGAAATTATTGCGCAATAGTACTCTAGTACTTTTAAATTCCGGTTTACAAGTTGCACTTTATCTGTACAGCTGGAATGCTGCTATCAATCTGTACAAATTACAAAACTTCTGTACAATCAATTAGCGGAATTTTTTCTGTTTATCAAAATAGCAGTATGATATTTGTTGGACAAAGGTATTAAATATACTACACATATGTTTATGAATATTATATTGATCAACTGTTTTACGTTCAATAGCGTTTTTTTTTCTTCTCCAAACTATAAAAGTAGATGTGAGATTGTACTAGAATGTCATCATAGAAGCGTTTGTAACGAGGTTGTCAGTATCCAGGAATAAGATATGGGGACTTAATGGGTTTAGGAACCCGGAATCAAAGAAGATTTTAGGATATATTTTAACCAATTTGATCATTAAAAATATCAAAAAGATTTTTGGTCGAAGTTATAGTGGTGCACACCCCACCCCCTTCCTTGAACACCCCACCCCCTTGTTTGCACACCCTACCCCCTTCTTCGGATCTGCTACTGTTTTCTCCCACATCATTTAGTATGTTATGTCGAGTCGAGCATTTTCGGATTTGACATTTTTTCCAAATCAATCTACATGTATTGTAATTCAAGTCAATTAATCTGATCGTGTAACAGGTATACATTAAACTGGATCCCCATTTTTAAACATTCCGTTTTGAAAAGTAAATCTATTACTTGTCACCAAAACCTGATACCCTCGCATAGTTTCTGATCATTGAGTAAAGCATTTAAAAACACATTTTACCCCGCCAATTCGTATGCTAATGTTTAACCGGACTAATGGCTAGACCCAAGACTGCATAGAATAAATAATGTCGATCGGTATAGTTTCTTCTAATAGTGTAAGCTGGGACAATACTGTAAGAGTTCCAGTATGGTAATGGCTTTCATATATCCATACTTACGGGTAGAATTAAATCTGTACGGCGAGATAATGTGCAATTGTTCCATTAGTCAAAAAATTCTATTAAATATATATGGAAATAGGACGAGTTTACATTATACTCCACGCCCCCCCCCCCCCCACCAAAAGAACGCGGTAGGAGATACAGAGCAATCAGTCGTAAGTTTCGACATTTTGTGAAACGGTTACTTGAACAGCGAGCATGTAGAAGTGTTCATAGGAGGCCGAACGTGACTCGCTTTCCATAATAATCCATTTTCCCAACATTTCTTGCAAAAACGTATTTTTTTTCCTTTTTGTCCATTCTCACACTCTTATTTCCACCTTACCGAAGATACCTACAAACTAAATTTCTGTTTCTAATTATAGCTGACGCAATACTCGCTATACGGTAAGCAGCTACTTAATAAGTCAATATAAATGCCGAGTTACCGCGCTTATATCCAAGATTATCTTCTAATAACAGTATACTTCTGCGTCATGAGTTGACATCACCCAAACTAAAAAAACATATTTTTAAGACTTTTTAAGTTATAGTCTGAAAACTAACCCCAATCCAAGTCTCATAACTATATACAACGATAAATCTGAATTTTACTAAAAACGACAGGAAGCTCGAACCTTACAAAATAACCAATCCACCAAGTTTTCAAGACAATTGTTGAAAGAGTTTTTGAGTTAAAGTCTTAAAACTAGTAAATCTCCTCTTTTAATGAACCACTACTCTATAACGACCAATTTAGAAAGTTACCAAAAAGTGATAACATAATTAACAACTGTGTGCATTCTTAAGATAGAGTGCGACATGTGGACGATAGAGAGACGATAATACAAATATATATTTTGTTATTATTAATTAATTAAATGTTAATAAATGAATAAAAAATAAGAAATAAATTCCACAGCTTGTCATATTGAAGCAAGTGCCCCGACAGTCATGTATACTACGAAACTACCAGTTACCCCTCCTAACTACATTTTATATTAGAATCGTAAACGGAAGAGTAGTGTTATGTATGAAAATGTTTATGTTTTCTTCAAACATTTATTTATTTATTTATTTATTTATTTATTTATTTATTTATTTATTTATTTATTTATTTATTTATTTATTTATTTATTTATTTATTTATTTATTTATTTATTTATTTATTTATTTATTTATTTATTTATTTTTATTCCACATAATTAATTATTGTTATGGTTAAGCGTTAGAATAGTTTGACTTAATGAAAGAATAAAATAAAAATAAAATATATAATGTGATTTTTTCATGTACAATAAAAAAGTTATATTAAGTCCGTTACATCAAATATATGATTTTAAAAATCGGTCAAGAAAATATTACTGTTATCACAAATTGCTCTTTTCAGACTAGTCCGATTTCTTACAATCTAGTGTAATTATCCTTTTTATATTTTGAGAACTTAAAAATATATAAATAGTTATTAAACAGTGACCAGCTGTGACACTGACAAGGTGACTGCAAACACCTAATCACGTCTTCGATCTACCTGATATTGTAAATGAAGACGCTTCATAGATTTGTACATCAATTTAGTCAGATAGATGACAACACGTTTTTGTCAGAAATCTGAGATTTACAAAGATTCATGAAAACTGTACGTGTTTACTGAACGTCAAAGATAATGACTTTTCGGGAATCAATTGATTTAGAGTCAACAGGTACATGTATTATTTTGGGGGCAAATGGGATTGCCAAATTGAAAATAAAATATAAATAAATATGACATTATGAAAAGGGGGGGGGGTCTTTTCTTTTTTTTATTTATTTATTTTAATAAGTTAATTTTTGAAGGCAAGTGTTTCGACAAAAGTTCTTAGTTTCTACATATATACATATAGAGAATAATACAACCTATTAATCGGGGGGGGGGGGGGGGGATTTACTGTGTTTTCGATGTGACACATGAAGTCCTACTATTGCAATAAAAAAAGAAAAATAAATAAACTTTAACCCTATTCATCAGGACCTTGTCCCTTTACTAAGCCTAATTATTATTTTATTTCAATATATTCTTTACATATTGTCAAACATTTCTATACATAACACAAGTTAATAGCTTCAGCTACGGCTATAGTTTTAATATATATTTACAACTAGCACCTTTTAAACATCTCTTACAAGTTAATAATTGTTTTACTGGTTCAATGAATATGGGTACCAGATTAAAATGCCAAATTACTGCATTCACCCTGTTACATTGATATTTGACACTCTGCCTGGGGGAAATAATCCGGCTGCATTTTTCGCATTGTCACAGAAAGGTTGATAGGTCGTTTGCGATTCGAACAAGACCACTCTAATTATCCTACTTTTGCTCGAAGAATGTAGATTCTTCACAGACGCCGACTTCTGACTTACACAGACCTATTTGTTAACCAATTTTTACCGGATTATTTTTAATTAAATGCATTTTTTATCAATATGGAATTCTGCGGGAAAAAATGGTGTGGACTTTCAAATATGAGCGGTTGTGCCAGACGACAGACAAGAAGCAGTTCTTCCACATTTAAAAAAAAACTGTTCTATCCTAATTCGAACACTTCATTTTCCTTATCATCAACAACTTCAAGAAAAAAATGTACTGGTTTGAATGCAATTAATTGAATATACACTAGTAATAACATTAGATTGTGATGAAAAAATAACGGTCATTAATTTAAATTAAAATTGAAGACAAAGTTACATAAAGAATTAAGTTATTTTATTCAACTTAAAAAAAAGACATTTAAATAATTTCTCCTACTTGAGAGTCGTCATTGGTTTCCGTTCATCAACACTCTGTGAGTGGTCTAGGTAGTTAGTCATCTACTGTGAATCACCGGCGTGTCAACACTGGAGTCGGAAATACGAGTCCGACTTTGGAAAAGGTGTGTAAGACTCAAACTATATAGTCATGGACGGACAACTTTCCTGCCGAAGGTCGGTGGTCTCTGGCTTCGTCGCTGAAATAAAAACTGGAGGCGTGAAACACCATTCAAACAAAACAAACAAAAACATTTAAACCATACTTTAAAAGTATGGCGTTCTCAATCTATTCTTTCTATTAAATGCCTTTTCCAGCGTAACGTAAGGTTCATCGCCAGTTACACTTATGCCGCCTGTTTCTTTTTATTACGAGACCCTTCTTGCCGGTTGACATTTAATTCTATCTTTCACCTGTGTGACCTGTGCTGAATAATTACTTAAAAGTCTTTGTTTCTCGATATGTATGACTGTAAAATATCCCTACAAAATTTTTTGTACGGTGATTAAAACGAATCATATCGATTTGATCCTAAATCCAAAATGGTCACCATTGTAATCCGGCGTTTTGCGTAAACACGTGTATAACCCCATTCTTAGCTTTTGAAACGCGTGTTTCTCTATCCTATGATTTTAATAACTAAACAAAATATTAAAGTCACAATATGTTACCTGAAAATTAATGTAACTGTTTCAGGAACATGACGTGTATTCCAACCCAGTAGCGAGTCCTCGTGTTCGTCCTTCCCGTTATTTGTTTTTAACTAGTTTTTGGTAGTTTGTTGTTTTGTCTTTTTGGTGATTATATGGATTGTTAGGTTTGTGTTTGGTTCATCTCAACTTTACATATATACATATATAGACATAACACTTGTACATAAATTTGTTCACCTATATTTAAAGCCGCATAATGTTAGCGCGTGTCACTGAGATAAGCGGGTATAGTCAAACACCCATTTAAGCAACAATCTGCACATTTATCATCAATTATCCGCTTTCATGAGACGGGCACGTGCCTTCTTTTTCATTTTTATTTTAGAAAACTGGCAAAATGTGAACGGGGTGTGCTTATTCTAAACAGGTGCATTTTCGCGACAGGTGTAAAATTTTAGTTTAGAAATAAATATTCTACGAAGCGACAATTTAACGCTACTTTAAAATTCTTTAATAGTCACTTCTCCCTAACACAAGACTTATTTAAAACTGAACTTTGATGCTTAAATTAGTTTCAGTTTATACCTCATAATAGAAATGCATTAACAACGACAAATGCTACACTCTTTTCTTTTTAATGTATGCAACTTCTGTTTATAGACATCAGGTTCGTAATGTCTGCTGGTTTTACAGATAGAAATTAATAACTGTAAGAAATTAGGTCTTGTTGAGCGCTAAAATCCAATTTGATTATGAACTGAAGTGAAATATTAACTTTTGCGACATTCAATAAAACATAATATTTTACGACACTTTATTCATCATTTTTATTGTTTGACCACTTGACGGTAATCTTTGACAACATAAGCACAAAAGATGGCAACAGGTTGAATTTTTCATCGGCTGCAGCAGATTGAAGTTTAAAGATTTATGTTCAAGGAGATAGCCTTTGTAAATTTCTGATTTGTTAAAAGAAAGTTTGATCAATTTTCTTGCAGTGTCCATATCTTTAATAACATCTTCTGTTTGAACAATGAACACTTTAACATAATGTTTGCACCTGTGGCGGATCTCGTTTAACCAAAAAATCAATCAGAGATGTTACCCCACCAATGACGTTGATAACTTGAGGTAACCAACATTGTCTGAAGGACATTTTCTTTATAATATAGATATACTTTTTATGACATAAATTTTAAAGATATTTATTCATTTATCTATTATTTCAACAATAACAGCCCCATAGAAAAGTAAAATCTACAATTCTGAAGATTGTTGACGTCATTTACTTCTGCCCCTCTAAATGCCTCATACAGGTATGCACAAGCTCACTTTTTCAAGGATTAAAACATTTTGCTGGTATCGTATTCTTCCAGTTTTTATTTTTCAATAAATAAAATCTATATAACAATGTCGCACGTGCAAACTAAACATTAGATCCGAAAATTAATAATGAACTGCAAGTTTCAGCACGTTCTGTGCCCATAGACGTCGTTTTACGACAAAGCTAACGTTTTCCGACACGTTTTTCAGTTTACCGAGATTTTTATTTTTAAGAAAAAAAATTCCGCATAAACACCTTTTGACTGAAAAAATAAATTGTTTAATTGAACTGGGTTGACATTGATTTTCTTTGTTGTATTATATTGCAAATTGCAATAACAGCTTATTTATTTATTTATTTATTTATTTATTTATTTATTTATTTATTTATTTATTTATTCATTCATTTATTTATTTATTTATTTATTTATTTATTTATTTATTTATTTATTTATTTATTTATTTATTTATTTATTTATTTATTTATTTATTTATTTATTTATTTATTTATTTATTTATTTATTTATTTATTTATTTATTTATTTATTTTTTTTATCTTTATTCAATTTTGAAAATTGATAAAAATATTTGTCCAGTTAAATAAACCAACATCACCAAAAAAGCGATGGTATGATTTATCGTTTTAAATGTTCAATAAATCGTGTAGACACGAGGAACAAACCATTACAATATTCAAATTACCCCGTTTTCCTCAAGTTGTTCAAATCATTGTTAGTATTACTAATTTGTCCGTTTAAAAAATATAGCTTTATTTTTTGTTGTCAAATTTTTTGTTTTATTTACTTGTCAGGTTTCAAAATTCAGCTATATAGCAAGTCATCGGGATTTTATTGTGGAAAAGTCGTAGTTTTCGTTACAACAACTATCAGCATGCAACGTCGACTTACTGTTATGTGTAATGAACAGATTTCTAATTAAACCGGTCATTCTAATTTGTTCACCACCTCAATCAACGTCTTTTCCATTCAAATTACCGATAGATATGATATGCTAATCAGCATAGACAATGGAATGATTGGTTAATCCTAGATATATCTCATTTATGATTGGATAATGCCAGTCATATCTCATTTACATTTACTGCGAGCGAGATAGATGTTATCAAGCGTGGAAATCTTTATGACATGTCTGATGTTATTGGTTTTAGTCTTAAAACACATAACTCATAACTGACACAGATATTAACATCAAAATTAAGTCTTATATTCCGAATCATTTTCGTAATAATCATAATTAAGAAATGTAACAGTTTTACATTTAACGACGGTTTAATGGCCGTGTTTAACAAGACAATGAATAACATTGAGGAGTTCCGATAAGAGACTGTACAGTGTTGATAATTTTATCCCTTTCGACTATTTGATTAAAACATCAAGACAAATGACTATGTTAATACTATCTATGGTACCATCACCGTAGTGCCTCTCTTGCCTTAAAACTAAGAATATCTGTATAAAATACGGACCTGGCAGTGCACTGACAGGAATATTATAAGTTATATACGTTCATATCCGTAGATATGGAGATTTTAACACCTGAAGTGCCCCAAGTACGCCCTGAGGCGAAGCCGAATGGTATACAGGGGTTTTGAAGGTGTTAAAATCTCCATATCTACGGATATGAACGTGTATAACGAATTTATCCCGGTATTAGTTTGAAATAAGGGCTCAATTCAGTTTATTAAATACTAAATAATTAAATCACAAGATCCCAAGAATTGTGTTTCTTATTAACAATATATAGCATGGCCGTAGTGCAGTGTAGCCAGATGTCTCACTTGTCAAATGTACAACATTTTAAAGCAACCAGTGTAAACCCGGCTGTAGGGCACACACCCCTAGACCGCCACCCAATTTGCTTAACTTTTAATAAGGTTAAGCTACATCCATGTATAGTCTTAAATGTACTTATAGCGGTAACCAACTGAAGCTGGTTATTAATACAACCTGAGACTACTGAATCCTCAAAATAAACTGTTTACATGCAAACATGTCGTTCACAAATAAGGGGTTTGAAACAAGAATTTTGGCATGTCACGAAGGTTGTATCGACTTACTAAGTATCTAAACATTACTCAGTTAGACAAAGACGTGTTACCCAATTACTTATATATCTATATCAAGGGTCAAAATTAAACTGGAGTCGAACGAAACTGTAACGAAACAAGATATGCAGTACATAATGGCCATGCAATTATAAGAACTGAGCGGGAAGCTTTTTCCTAAATCAAACTTTGATAAACAGGTGTTATTTCGGTTTAAACACCAATTAATATCAGTCGGAGACTTTTGTGCATGTGTCATCTTATTCAGGTGTATAATGGTCGTGAAGCGTGTGGAAGACACAGGTAATTATATCGTCAACAAGAGACTGCAGGTGATCTAGGTTGATAGAATGTTTTACAGATTTTGAGGCCCAGATAGGGAAATTTGCCAATTAGAATACAAAAATATCTACTTTCAGACCAATAACAAAATCCAAATATCTTTCAAAACTATAACATTAATAGTATGTTTTGCTAGTTTTATTTTTGGGAACTTGTTTGGATAGGGAATTATGTTCGTCTCCTTTTCGTTCCCTTAAATGACTTTTTGGACACATGTTCCTAATGATACCTTACACCTTTAACATCTATATAAAGCAATAGTCAAGTATTAAAATTTCCAGACAGTTTATATTTTTGAATGAAAAGGAAATGATCTGAAAGTTTATAAAGCAATTAGTAACGAAAAGTCAAGCATTTGCTTTCATCGTGATCAATTACAGGTGCGGACTTTTCAAATTATCTTCTGCTAGCCGCATTGAGCGTTTGTGATCTTTTGAAACGTTTTTACCACCCAGATCAATTCGAGCAATGTAAACATCGAACCAAAACACAACATGTACTCGACATCAATCTTAATTGACAAGGATTACCAGTGTTCTTACCGCAGGTCTGGAGTTTAATACGACTTCGAATTTATAACACAATGAAAACTGGACGTCATGATATAGCTGAAAAATTGGTGAAAGTGGCATTAAACTCCATTTAAACAAACAAACACAAAACCATAACACAACGCAATTTTCCTCCTTTTCTAAAGTCTCCAATTCTCAATGTTATAGTAATAATTACTGAAAGTGAAAAATAAATTTCTTGATTTTTGTTTAAATAAAAGTAGAAAAGTAATAGTATGAAAACTACTTTAAAAGCGTTATTTGGACTGATGATTTTTATGGGTTAAAGGGATGTGTACAAGAAGACATATCTGTAAATAATTCTGGCTATGGAAGGGAAGTCGTTCTTAATTCTCATATTCGAACCTCTTATAATTGCATAGAATCGTTTTCCGCCTCCGATTTATAATTTGTCAACACTGAGGTTACAATTTGATTCGTACTGTGGAAAGAGTGTGCTCGACTTTAACCTTGATTGACAAAAAAGTTGATTTTTGGCAGCGTGCTCAAGCGGAACGATGTTTCTTTAGCACGCAGGATCAAGGACTAGTCGGCAGGCAGAAATAAGTGGGCGGAGCAAGAACTATAGTCGACACGCAGTAATAAGTGAGAGCAGCAAGGACTCGGAAGTAAGGAAACGTGTCCAAGTTGGATTTCATGCTGAACACAATTACACTTTCTGCAAGGATTGTTTTGTTTGTTTAAATGGCGTTTAATTTTTCAGCTATATCATGGCGTCCAATTTTGATTGGAGGAGGAACCCGGAGTACCCGGCAAAAAAGACTCACCTTCGGTAGAAAACCTGGCATCCTTGACAAGTTAGATTGGAGACGAGCGCCCTGCCTGCAGTGAGAATCGAACCCGCAATATTAGTGTTGATAGACCATGTGATAAAGAATAGAGGAACTATTTTAACTACTCACTCAACGAGGCCCCCTTTTCCGCTAAAAAAGTATTAAGATGCGTGATAACTCCTAACGAGGGCAATAGAAGTCTCTTTAGGATGCGCTGGTATACTGACTTAATCAAAAGTGTTGCATAAGAGTGTTCCTTAGTTACCAGTGTTCCTTAGTTACCAGTTATTCACTGATTGTTTGCATGGTTAACGTACTGTCAGCGATATTTTAGCAATATTCAGGACAAGAACGAGTTAACAAAAAAAAATTAACGGAACAAATTCAGAATGGGACCAACAGGATAAACATTGGGTAAGGACGAAGCGTCTACATAAACACTTTTTCGAAATCTACAAAAGGGGTCTTTATAGTGCTAGAAGCGTGGCAATATCCAAAAACGTCACGCAATAAGATATAAGTGAGATGTATCCATCTCTGTGGGCCCCACCGAACTTGAGGTCAAGGTCTAAGGTCATCAATCATGAAATGCGCCCGCGACTATTATGCCCTGACAACGGCCTCCGCTGTCCGCCACTGGGGGACACGCTAGGCAGCTCTGTAGGAACTCTCCTAAAACAATCCATTATATGAGTATACGACAGGGGCAAACAAAGTTAATTTCTGCATGTCGCCGTCAATGGTCCACGTATCTAATATTTGCGTTTTTCGTTCAGCAGACACATGCAATGGGTCTTGATTGCACAAAACGCGCGTCTGCAGAAGTAAATATTTTTAAGCCTTGGTATCTCTTATGACATTTTATTTGCAGCCACTGGGTCGATGCCTCTGCTGGTGGACTGTTAGTCCACAAGGGTTTCATCAGCCCAGTTGTAACACTTACTTGCTGACACGAATATCATTCTTTCAGTGGTATAGTCATTGTTTAAATTTCCTGCCCTGACATTTAATTTAATTACAAGGGTTTTTTTTATTTTCATGGTGTAGATAGCCTTAGCTAAATTTAATATACCGATTTGGAATTTTGGCAATAAAAGCTCTACAACGTCCTAATCTTTTGGAATAAAATATAATTTGGGTTTAAGCGCCACTGACGAGTCTCAATTGGACGAAACGCGCGTCTGGCGTAGTAAATTCTATTAAGCTTGGTATCTTTTATGACATTGTATTTTGCAAGCAATGGTTGATGCCACTGCTGGTGGTCCATTATTACCCGAGGGTATCACCAGCCCAGTAGTCACACTTCGGTGCTGACAGGAATATCATTGATTCTTTCAGTGATAGAGTCATTGTCTAAATTTACTGCCCTGAAAGTTCAAAAATTATTTTAATTCTTAGGGTGTTTTTATTTTCAAGGTGTAGATAGCATAGCCGGATTTGGTATAACATTTTGGAATTTTGGCATTAAAAGTTCTACAACATCTTAACCGTTTTAAAATTGTTTGGGGGTTTAAGAGACACTGATGAATCTTGACTGGACAAAACGCGCGTCTAGCGTAATGAATTCTTTTAACCTTAGTATCTTTGATGACATATTAAATGTAGGTACATTGTCGAAAAATATCACTTACAAATTCTACACGCTTATTAACAGTATGGAAAGGCTCGGCAGATACCTGTTCCTGAAGTTTGATATGTTCCGACGTCAGTGTGTAATTTGTTATTTTTCGACAATGTGTGTATACGGTGTGTGTGTTTGATGACATCGTTTATAGCGTGTGTCAGCTGAGAAATCAATACTAGAACACCATACCTGAAACCCTAAATTTTTATAATGAATATTCATGCACACGTGCCTGTTAATACGAAGATTGCTGTTTTGAGTCTCACTGCTGGCGGGATGTGCTCGACTCCTACCTTACTTTTCAAAGGATTGTTAGTTTTCCTATAGTGATGGTCCATGGTCGGTATGGGGGTGGTGCTCAAGGATACTTATTTGTTGTTTTAATAATAACTACATTAATTGATTATGTCATGGTTAATGGCTCTCTGGTTTAACATAATTTTGTCATCCAAATGCGTCTCGGATCTCGTTGCAACAGAAGGCTCCAGTTTCTCCTTTCCGTCACAACTATAATTCGTGTCTTGTAGTATGCCTGAACATGTTCTTTAATTCCACTTGATCAATATGCAATAGTAATGCAAGCTTTAACGACTTTCGAGATTAACATTAAACTGTGCAACTGCACCTAATGCTCAAGGTTAAAACGACTTACTTCAATGTCAAAATATTTACCATTTGTTGAGAAAAAACAGGTACATCAAGCAAGTTCATGAATAATGTCAAATCGCAAATAGTTACATGATGTCCAAAGACGATTTATGTCATCAGTCACCTATTATTTTACCTGTCACACAGTTATTAATGGTATTTTTGTCTCGCTTCTCAATTGTATTTCCCCAGCAACCGGCCGACATCTTGTACAATGCAAGGTCGTTGAAATGTTTTAAGTAACAGGTTAGTCGGCTTAAGTGATAACATCATTAATTTTCACTTGCTAACAAAGTTTTACGAATTTAGCTGACAATAGGATTTGACTCGGTGTATAAGCGGAAAATAAGACGATGACTTTTATTTCGACATCGGATTAAAGAACAGGTTTCATTTATAAAAAGGGGCGCACCGCAGGTCATTTATATGGAAGTACGGGTACTCGATCTGCAAAAAAGACTAGCTAACTAAAAGTTTAATGTTAAACTCAAAACTATACGTTGAGAAATAAATGTATTAATTTCTAGGGAAACGCTGGAAAAGTTAACAAATGAAATGTGTGGTTAAGTATTTTAAAAATCTGAACAAGAAAGTTGCAGTAACATGTTTTCCAACAATTCGACGGGAAAACACTCGGATTGCAGAACAGACTAATATTTTCAGACATTTTTCATTGAATACTTTTTAAAATCTTAATAACATGGTGTATACATATTCTGAATAATAGTAGTGTATATCTCAATTATGATATGATGTGTTGGAAAATTGTAGATTTTTAAATGAGATCTTGTTCTGTAAGTACTTCACAACAAAACATAATTAAGACCATCACAAATTATCAGATACGGCAAGGTTAGGCCGGTGTACATTTGGGAGCAAACTGTTATTTAAGTTTTCCGGTACACCGGCCTCCTCGTCCTAATAAAACACAAGACACCACGATATAGCTGAATTATTGCTGAAAGTAGCATTAAACACCAAACTAATATCAACGTTATCCTTAATAAGCCATATACTTATATTTTCCGTATTAAATCTTTTTACGCTGGAAGTCATATATATTTATCCTCCGTGTAAGACAATTGTACACGAACATTTGTAGCACAATTGTACACGAACATTTGTAAGACAATTGTACACGGACATTTGTAAGACAATTGTACACGGACATTTGTAAGGCAATTATACACGGACATCTATAAGACAATTGTACACGGACATTTGTAAGACAATTGTACACGGACATTTGTAAGACAATTGTACACGGACATTTGTAAGACAATTGTACACGAACATTTGTAAGACAATTGTACACGAACATTTGTAAGACAATTGTACACGAACATTTGTAAGACAATTGTACACGGACATTTGTAAGACAATTGTACACGGACATTTGTAAGACAATTGTACACGGACATTTGTAAGGCAATTATACACGGACATTTGTAAGACAATTGTACACGGACATTTGTAAGACAATTGTACACGGACATTTGTAAGACAATTGTACACGGACATTTGTAAGGCAATTATACACGGACATTTGTAAGACAATTGTACACGGACATTTGTAAGACAATTGTACACGGACATCTGTAAGACAATTGTACACGGGCATTTGTAAGACAATTGTACACGGACATTTGTAAGACAATTGTACACGGACATTTGTAAGGCAATTATACACGGACATCTGTAAGACAATTGTACACGGGCATTTGTAAGACAATTGTACACGGACATTTGTAAGACAATTGTACACGGACATTTGTAAGGCAATTATACACGGACATCTGTAAGACAATTGTACACGGACATTTGTAAGACAATTGTACACGGACATTTGTAAGACAATTGTACACGGACATTTGTAAGACAATTGTTCACGGACATTTGTAAGACAATTGTACACGGACATTTGTAAGACAATTGTACACGGACATTTGTAAGACGATTGTACACAGACATTTGTAAGACAATGGACATTTGTAAGACGATTGTACACGAACATTTGTTTTTGCTTTACAGATTAGAACACGAATAGTTTCCTGGGCCCAGCGCCATAAAACCTACTTGAGTAAAAAATGTTTGCTCAGCATGAGAATTTACTCAACTACCATGACAACAAGGGAAAATGATAGATTTGATTGGATGAAATTGAGAATAAAAAAGTTCTCAGCAAAGAAAATGTTTATGGCGCTGGGCCCTGGTACGCTTGTCATCGATTTCAACGATATATAGAAATCTGTATTTGTTTACGACAAGTTGTCGAATACGATGTTTGTTTGTCAAACTAGAAATAAACTAGAATGATGTTTTTTATACGTTTTTTACTATCTAAACTATATTTTATATTAATACTATAAATAAAACCTATATCCGTACATTGTCAGAAAATAAAAAGCTTATGTGTACTTGACTTTAAAAAACATTTTAGAAAGACTTTCCTCGAGACTGAAGTCTATGAACTATACTGGAAGTCACCTTGTTTTTTTTTTTTAGTGACAAATAGAAACTGCTTACCGCGTATGGTCGAGCTTATGCTACTTTTGTAGATTTAAATAAGTATATTTTGAAATCGACAATTATTTTCTCGAGATATTCAACGTGTCAAAATGCGTCGGTTTTTTTCATTTTAATAGGGCTATGAGCCCGGCGAAATTCAGGGAAAATTTGGACCTAAATCAGAACTCGGAGAAGAAATAAATAAATTGCCTAGTATTTATTGATGTACTGTGGCCATACTGTAATGGTTCACAGTACTGGGGCTACACTGTAGTGGTTCACAGTATTGGGGCCATACTGTAATGGTTCACAGTACTGGGGCCATACTGTAATGGTTCACAGTACTGGGGCCATACTGTAATGGTTCACAGTACTAGGGCCACACTGTAATGGTTCACAGTACTGGGGGCATTACTGTAATGGTTCACAGTACTGGGGTCATACTGTAATGGTTCACAGTACTGGGGCTACACTGTAATGGTTCTCAGTACTGGGGCCATACTGTAATGGTTCACAGTACTGGGGACATACTGTAGTGGTTCACAGTACTAGGGTCATACTGTAATGGTTCACAGTACTGGGGACATACTGTAGTGGTTCACAGTACTAGGGTCATACTGTAATGGTTCACATTACTAGGGCCATACTGTAATGGTTCACAGTACTGGGGCCATACTGTAATGGTTCACAGTACTGGGGCCATACTGTAATGGTTCACAGTACTGGGTCATACTGTAATGGTTCACAGTACTGGGGACATACTGTAATGGTTCACAGTACTGGGTCATACTGTAGTGGTTCACAGTACTGGGTCATACTGTAGTGGTTCACAGTACTGGGTCATACTGTAATGGTTCACAGTACTAGGGCCATACTGTAATGGTTCACAGTACTGGGGCCATACGGTAATGGTTCACAGTACTGGGGCCATACTGTAATGAATCACAGTACTGGGGCCATACTGTAATGGTTCACAGTACTGGGGCCATACTGTAATGGTTCACAGTACTGGGGCCATACTGTAATGGTTCACAGTACTGGGGTCATACTGTAATGGTTCACAGTACTGGGGTCATACTGTAGTGGTTCACAGTACTGGGTCATACTGTAATGGTTCACAGTACTGGGTCATACTGTAATGGTTCACAGTACTGGGGCCATACTGTAATGGTTCACAGTACTGGGGCCATACTGTAATGGTTCACAGTACTGGGTCATACTGTAATGGTTCACAGTACTGGGGCCATACTGTAATGGTTCACAGTACTGGGGCCATACTGTAATGGTTCACAGTACTGGGGTCATACTGTAGTGGTTCACAGTACTGGGGCCATACGGTAATGGTTCACAGTACTGGGGCCATACTGTAATGGTTCACAGTACTGGGTCATGCTGTAATGGTTCACAGTACTGGGGACATACTGTAATGGTTCACAGTGCTGGGTCATACTGTAATGGTTTACAGTACTGGGGTCATACTGTAGTGGTTCACAGTACTGGGGCCATACGGTAATGGTTCACAGTACTGGGGCCATACTGTAATGGTTCACAGTACTGGGGCCATACTGTAATGGTTCACAGTACTGGGGACATACTGTAATGGTTCACAGTACTGGGTCATACTGTAATGGTTCACAGTACTGGGGCCATACTGTAATGGTTCACAGTACTGGGGCCATACTGTAATGGTTCACAGTACTGGGGCCATACTGTAATGGTTCACAGTACTGGGGCCATACTGTAATGGTTCACAGTACTGGGTCATACTGTAATGGTTCACAGTACTGGGGCCATACTGTAATGGTTCACATTACTAGGACCATACTGTAATGGTTCACAGTACTGGGGACATACTGTAGTGGTTCACAGTACTACGGCCATACTGTAATGGTTCACAGTACTTGGGCCATGCTGTAGTGGTTCACAGTACTGGGGTCATACTGTAATGGTTCACAGTACTGGGTCATACTGTAATGGTTCACAGTACTGGGTCATACTGTAATGGTTCACAGTACTGGGGCCATACTGTTATGGTTCACAGTACTGGGGCCATACGGTAATGGTTCACAGTACTGGGTCATACTGTAGTGGTTCACAGTACTGGGTCATACTGTAATGGTTCACAGTACTGGGGACATACTGTAATGGTTCACAGTATTGGGGCCATACGGT
The DNA here is from genome assembly GCA_944474755.1 of Limnoperna fortunei. Lineage (NCBI taxonomy): Eukaryota > Metazoa > Mollusca > Bivalvia > Mytilida > Modiolidae > Limnoperna > Limnoperna fortunei. The sequence continues at coordinate 11,051,931 of OX104112.1, forward strand.
AATGGTTCACAGTACTGGGGCCATACTGTAATGAATCACAGTACTGGGGCCATACTGTAATGGTTCACAGTACTGGGTCATACTGTAATGGTTCACAGTACTGGGGCCATACTGTAATGGTTCACAGTACTGGGTCATACTGTAATGGTTCACAGTACTGGGGCCATACTGTAATGGTTCACAGTACTGGGTCATACTGTAATGGTTCACAGTACTGGGGCCATACTGTAATGGTTCACAGTACTGGGGCCATACTGTAATGGTTCACAGTACTGGGTCATACTGTAATGGTTCACAGTACTGGGGCCATACGGTAATGGTTCACAGTACTGGGGACATACTGTAATGGTTCACAGTACTGGGGCCATACGGTAATGGTTCACAGTACTGGGGCCATACTGTAATGGTTCACAGTACTGGGGTCATACTGTAATGGTTCACAGTACTGGGGCCATACTGTAATGGTTCACAGTACTGGGTCATACTGTAATGGTTCACAGTACTGGGGCCATACTGTAATGGTTCACAGTACTGGGGCCATACTGTAATGGTTCACAGTACTGGGTCATACTGTAATGGTTCACAGTACTGGGTCATACTGTAATGGTTCACAGTACTGGGTCATACTGTAGTGGTTCACAGTACTGGGGTCATACTGTAATGGTTCACAGTACTGGGTCATACTGTAATGGTTCACAGTACTGGGTCATACTGTAATGGTTCACAGTACTGGGGCCATACTGTAATGGTTCACAGTACTGGGGCCATACTGTAATGGTTCACAGTACTGGGGCCATACTGTAATGGTTCACAGTACTGGGGCCATACTGTAATGGTTCACAGTACTGGGGCCATACTGTAATGGTTCACAGTACTGGGTCATACTGTAATGGTTCACAGTACTGGGGCCATACTGTAATGGTTCACATTACTAGGACCATACTGTAATGGTTCACAGTACTGGGGACATACTGTAGTGGTTCACAGTACTACGGCCATACTGTAATGGTTCACAGTACTTGGGCCATGCTGTAGTGGTTCACAGTACTGGGGTCATACTGTAATGGTTCACAGTACTGGGTCATACTGTAATGGTTCACAGTACTGGGTCATACTGTAATGGTTCACAGTACTGGGGCCATACTGTAATGGTTCACAGTACTGGGTCATACTGTAATGGTTCACAGTACTGGGGACATACTGTAATGGTTCACAGTACTGGGTCATACTGTAATGGTTCACAGTACTGGGGACATACTGTAGTGGTTCACAGTACTACGGCCATACTGTAATGGTTCACGGTACTGGGGCCATACTGTAATGGTTCACAGTACTGGGTCATACTGTAATGGTTCACAGTACTTGGGACATACTGTAGTGGTTCACAGTACTACGGCCATACTGTAATGGTTCACAGTACTGGGTCATACTGTAATGGTTCACAGTACTGGGGCCATACTGTAATGGTTCACAGTACTAGGGTCATACTGTAATGGTTCACATTACTAGGGCCATACTGTAATGGTTCACAGTACTGGGGCCATACTGTAATGGTTCACAGTACTGGGGCCATACTGTAATGGTTCACAGTACTGGGGTCATACTGTAATGGTTCACAGTACTGGGGCCATACTGTTATGGTTCACAGTACTACGGCCATACTGTAATGGTTCACAGTACTGGGGACATACTGTAGTGGTTCACAGTACTGGGGACATACGGTAATGGTTCACAGTACTGGGGCCATACGGTAATGGTTCACAGTACTGGGTCATACTGTAATGGTTCACAGTACTGGGGCCATACGGTAATGGTTCACAGTACTGGGGCCATACTGTAATGGTTCACAGTACTGTGGCCATACTGTAATGGTTCACAGTACTGGGGCCATACTGTAATGGTTCACAGTACTGGGGCCATACGGTAATGGTTCACAGTACTGGGTCATACTGTAATGGTTCACAGTACTGGGGCCATACTGTAATGGTTCACAGTACTGGGGCCATACTGTAATGGTTCACAGTACTGGGGCCATACTGTAATGGTTCACATTACTAGGACCATACTGTAATGGTTCACAGTACTGGGGACATACTGTAATGGTTCACATTACTAGGACCATACTGTAATGGTTCACAGTACTGGGTCATACTGTAATGGTTCACAGTACTGGGTCATACTGTAATGGTTCACAGTACTGGGGCCATACTGTAATGGTTCACAGTACTGGAGCCATATTGTAATGGTTCACAGTACTGGGGCCATACTGAAATGGTTCACAGTACTGGGGCCATAAGGTTCACAGTACTGGGGCCATACTGTAATGGTTCACGGTACTGGGGCCATACTGTAATGGTTCACAGTACTGGGGCCATACTGTAAAGGTTCACAGTACTGGGGCCATACTGTAGTGGTTCACAGTACTGGGGCTACACTGTAATGGTTCACAGTACTAGGGTCATACTGTAATGGTTCACAGTACTGGGGACATACTGTAATGGTTCACAGTACTGGGGCTACACGGTAATGGTTCACAGTACTGGGGCCATACTGTAATGGTTCACAGTACTGGGGACATACTGTAATGGTTCACAGTACTGGGGCTACACTGTAATGGTTCACGGTACTCGGGCCATACTGTAATGGTTCACAGTACTGGGGCCATACTGTAATGGTTCACAGTACTGGGACCATACTGTAATGGTTCACAGTACTGGGGCTACACTGTAATGGTTCACAGTACTAGGGTCATACTGTAATGGTTCACAGTACTGGGGACATACTGTAATGGTTCACAGTATTGGGGCCATGCTGTAATGGTTCACAGTACTGGGGACATACTGTAATGGTTCACGGTACTGGGGCCATACTGTAATGGTTCACAGTACTGGGGACATACTGTAATGGTTCACAGTATTGGGGCCATGCTGTAGTGGTTCACAGTACTGGGTCATACTGTAATGGTTCACAGTACTGGGGACATACTGTAATGGTTCACAGTATTGGGGCCATGCTGTAATGGTTCACAGTACTGGGGACATACTGTAATGGTTCACAGTACTGGGTCATACTGTAATGGTTCACAGTACTGGGTCATGCTGTAATGGTTCACAGTATTGGGGCCATACTGTAGTGGTTCACAGTACTGGGGACATACTGTAGTGGTTCACAGTACTGGGGCCATACTGTAATGGTTCACAGTACTGGGACCATACTGTAATGGTTCACAGTACTGGGACCATACTGTAATGGTTCACAGTACTGGGGACATACTGTAATGGTTCACAGTACTGGGTCATACTGTAATGGTTCACAGTACTGGGTCATGCTGTAATGGTTCACAGTATTGGGGCCATACTGTAGTGGTTCACAGTACTGGGGACATACTGTAGTGGTTCACAGTACTGGGGCCATACTGTAATGGTTCACAGTACTGGGGCTACACTGTAGTGGTTCACAGTATTGGGGCCATACTGTAATGGTTCACAGTACTGGGGCCATACGGTAATGGTTCACAGTACTTGGGTCATACTGTAATGGTTCACAGTACTGGGTCATGCTGTAATGGTTCACAGTACTGGGGCCACACTGTAATGGTTCACAGTACTGGGTCATACTGTAATGGTTCACAGTACTGGGTCATGCTGTAATGGTTCACAGTACTGGGGCCACACTGTAATGGTTCACAGTACTGGGGCCACACTGTAATGGTTCACAGTACTAGGGTCATACTGTAATGGTTCACAGTACTAGGGCCATACTGTAAAGGTTCACAGTACTGGGGCCATACTGTAATGGTTCACAGTACTAGGGCCATACTGTAATGGTTCACAGTACTGGGGCCATACTGTAATGGTTCACAGTACTGGGGCCATACTGTAATGGTTCACATTACTGGGGCCATACTGTAATGGTTCACATTACTAGGGCCATACTGTAATGGTTCACAGTACTGGGGCCATACTGTAATGGTTCACAGTACTGGAGCCATACTGTAATGGTTCACAGTACTGGGGCCATACTGTAATGGATCACAGTACTGGGGACATACTGTAATGGTTCACAGTACTGGGGACATACTGTAATGGTTCACAGTACTGGGGCCATACTGTAATGGTTCACATTACTAAGGCCATACTGTAATAGTTCACAGTACTGGGGCCATACTGTAGTGGTTCACAGTACTAGGGCATTACTGTAATGGTTCACAGTACTAGGGCATTACTGTAATGGTTCACAGTACTGGGGTCATACTGTAATGGTTCACAGTACTGGGGCCATACTGTAATGGTTCACAGTACTGGGGCCATACTGTAATGATTCACAGTACTGGGACCATACTGTAATGGTTAGTACTACGGCCATACTGTAATGGTTCACAGTACTGGGGCCATACTGTAATGGTTCACAGTACTACGGCCATACTGTAGTGGTTCACAGTACTAGGGCATTACTGTAATGGTTCACAGTACTAGGGCATTACTGTAATGGTTCACAGTACTAGGGCATTACTGTAGTGGTTCACAGTACTAGGGCATTACTGTAATGGTTCACAGTACTAGGGCATTACTGTAATGGTTCACAGTACTAGGGCATTACTGTAATGGTTCACAGTACTGGGGCCATACTGTAATAGTTCACAGTACTGGGGCCATACTGTAATGGTTCACAGTACTAGGGCATTACTGTAATGGTTCACAGTACTGGGGCCATACTGTAATGGTTCACAGTACTAGGGCATTACTGTAATGGTTCACAGTACTGGGGCCATACTGTTATGGTTCACAGTACTGGGGCTACACTGTAATGGTTCACAGTACTAGGGCATTACTGTAATGGTTCACAGTACTGGGGCCATACTGTAATGGTTCACAGTACTGGGGACATACTGTAATGGTTCACAGTACTGGGTCATACTGTAATGGTTCACAGTACTGGGGCCACACTGTAATGGTTCACAGTACTGGGGCCATACTGTTATGGTTCACAGTACTGGGGCCATACTGTAGTGGTTCACAGTACTAGGGCATTACTGTAATGGTTCACAGTACTGGGGCCATACGGTAATGGTTCACAGTATTGGGGCCATACTGTAATGGTTCACAGTACTGGGACCATACGGTAATGGTTCACAGTATTGGGGCCATACTGTAATGGTTCACAGTACTGGGGCCATACTGTAATTGTTCACAGTACTAGGGCCATACTGTAATGGTTCACAGTACTGGGGCCATACTGTAATGGTTCGCAGTATTGGGGTCATACTGTAATGGTTCACAGTACTGGGGTCATACTGTAATGGTTCACAGTACTAGGGTCATACTGTAGTGGTTCACAGTACTAGGGCCATACTGTAGTGGTTCACAGTACTAGGGCCATACTGTAATGGTTCGCAGTATTGGGGCCATACTGTAATGGTTCACAGTACTGGGGCCATACTGTAGTGGTTCACAGTACTAGGGCCATACTGTAATGGTTCACAGTACTGGGGCCATACTGTAATGGATCACAGTACTGGGGTCATACTGTAATGGTTCACAGTACTTGACCCACTGTAATGGTTCACAGTACTAGGGCCATACTGTAATGGATCACAGTACTGGGGCCATACTGTAATGGTTCACAGTACTGGGGCCATAAGGTTCACAGTACTAGGACCATACTGCAATGGTTCACAGTACTGGGACCATACTGCAATGGTTCACAGTACTGGGGCCATACTGTAGTGGTTCACAGTACTGGGGCCATACTGTAATGGTTCACAGTACTGGAGCCATACTGTAATGGTTCACAGTACTGGGGACATACTGTAATGGTTCACAGTACTGGGTCATACTGTAATGGTTCACAGTACTGGGTCATACTGTAATGGTTCACAGTACTGGGGCCATACTGTAATGGTTCACAGTACTGGGGCCATACTGTAATGGTTCACAGTTCTGGGGCCATACTGTAATGGTTCACAGTACTGGAGCCATACTGTAATGGTTCACAGTACTGGGGCCATACTGTAATGGTTCACAGTACTGGAGCCATACTGTAATGGTTCACAGTACTGGGGCCATACTGTAATGGTTCACAGTACTGGAGCCATACTGTAATGGTTCACAGTACTGGGGCCATACTGTAATGGTTCACAGTACTGGGGCCATACTGTAATGGTTCACAGTACTGGGGCCATACTGTAATGGTTCACAGTACTGGGGCCATACTGTAATGGTTCACAGTACTGGGGCCATACTGTAATGGTTCACAGTACTGGGGCCATACTGTAATGGTTCACAGTACTGGAGCCATACTGTAATGGTTCACAGTACTGGGGCCATACTGTAATGGTTCACAGTACTGGGTCATACTGTAATGGTTCACAGTACTGGGTCATACTGTAATGGTTCACAGTACTGGGGACATACTGTAATGGTTCACAGTACTGGGTCATACTGTAATGGTTCACAGTACTGGGGTCATACTGTAATGGTTCACAGTACTGGGGTCATACTGTAATGGTTCACAGTACTGGGGCCATACTGTAATGGTTCACAGTACTGGAGCCATACTGTAATGGTTCACAGTACTGGAGCCATACTGTAATGGTTCACAGTACTGGGGCCATACTGTAATGGTTCACAGTACTGGGGCCATACTGTAATGATTCACAGTACTGGGTCATACTGTAATGGTTCACAGTACTGGGACCATACTGTAATGGTTCACAGTACTAGGGCCATACTGTAATGGTTCACAGTACTGGGTCATACTGTAATGGTTCACAGTACTGGGTCATACTGTAATGGTTCACAGTACTGGGACCATACTGTAATGGTTCACAGTACTGGAGCCATACTGTAATGGTTCACAGTACTGGGGCAATACTGTAATGGTTCACAGTACTACGGCCATACTGTAATGGTTCACGGTACTGGGTCATACTGTAATGGTTCACAGTACTAGGGCCATACTGTAGTGGTTCACAGTACTGGGGCCATACTGTAATGGTTCACATTACTAGGGCCATACTGTAATGGTTCACAGTACTGGGGCCATACTGTAATGGTTCACAGTACTGGGGCCATACTGTAATGGTTCACAGTACTGGGGCCATACTGTAATGGTTCACAGTACTTGGGTCATACTGTAAAGGTTCACAGTACTGGGGCCATACTGTAATGGTTCACAGTACTGGGACCATACTGTAATGGTTCACAGTACTGGGGACATACTGTAGTGGTTCACAGTACTGGGGACATACTGTAATGGTTCACAGTACTGGGACCATACTGTAATGGTTCACAGTACTGGGACCATACTGTAATGGTTCACAGTACTGGGGACACACTGTAATGGTTCACAGTACTGGGGCCACACTGTAATGGTTCACAGTACTGGGGCCACACTGTAATGGTTCACAGTACTAGGACCATACTGTAATGGTTCACAGTACTGGAGCCATACTGTAATGGTTCACAGTATTGGGGCCATACTGTAGTGGTTCACAGTACTGGGGCTACACTGTAATGGTTCGCAGTATTGGGGCCATACTGTAATGGTTCACAGTACTGTGGCCATACTGTAATGGTTCACAGTACTACGGCCATACTGTAATGGTTCACAGTACTGGGGTCATACTGTAATGGTTCACAGTACTTGACCCACAAAGCTGCCCAGAGCATCCCCAGGTGGCGGATAGGGTAACGTGTTTAGAGAGTGCCAATTAAGCTCCTTGCACGCTAAAGATCAGTTTTGTAGATGTCGATTAGAACAGGCTCCTATAAAAGGCTAAATCTTTCACAAATACTCATGCCCCGTACTTTTCCAGCGGCATTAAAACACCGTGCATTGATAAATTGTGTCCTTTGGTCAATTCAAATTGATAGATGTATGTTTACTTGTTCTCGCCTTGAATGCAGCTGAATTACTACTCGCTGGACGTAAAGCAGACGTCCAATCAATCAATCAATCAATCAATCAATCAATCAATCAATCAATCAATCAATCAATATATTGATGTATACCTACTTCAAAGTTCTATGGGTTTGCCTACCAAAATACGACCCAGGATAAAGAGCTATTGTAATGAAGACATGTATTGTCGTTCCAAGCCCACTGAAGCTGTTATCAAGATGATAGTTTCAAGTACTGATCGAAGCATTTTGTGTCTGAGAGTAGTCATTTACTTATTTACCACAAAAATCCAATCCTTCATGTGTTGTCAGTCTAGCTATAAAATATTTATAAATATTATTCCATAATAGTTAAACTATATACAGTTATATACATATTATATTTTGTTTATTTTGTTTATTTTTTTTTCAAAGAATCCCCGTTGGTGCCTTTAACAAACACACGAGTCGGTGACACCGCCATGGTTAATTCATTATCTTCCATAAAACATGCGATTTTTATGGCTTAATATTTGTTTGAATACGATATAAATTGTTCAGTCCTGTTGATACGTAGAATCGTTTATAGCCAAAAAAGTCAATTCTCTTTTCACGGTCATTTAAGTGTTTGTTTATCACTCTGCTGTAGGTTATCAGAGGAATGACCTTCAAACGTCTAACGGATTAGGATGGAATGATGGATGCTGAAAAAATGGCACCGAATCGTTTTTGGCGGTTCATGAGAAAGTTTTGATGTCTATTTCTACATGTTTAATGTACAAATTATGCAAAACACTTATCAATAATATTATGTCAAAAATGAGTTCAGTTTTGAGAATATTAAATTATATGACATAATTTATGAATCAAAAACTTGAATAGACACGCTACAAATTAAAGCTTAAAGCTTTTGTATAGCATAAAGTCACTTCTATCGTGTGAATTTGATTTTTTTAATATGATATAATGAGCGTGGACTATTTGTTATCTCGATTAACGTTTTTTCAGTGTTACAAAAAGGTGCACTCGACAAACTGGTTAGATAAATACTAAATCCAAGAGTCAGTCAGTTTTTCTGCAAATTTATCTTCCAATAAAACTCACAAACAAAACACAAAACATATTGTCATTTTACAGTGACGTGCTTGTGAAAAATCGTACAAAAAATGGTATCGTACAATGCTGAACGATTCTAGCACGTGCGCGTTTTCTGCACCGTTGAAACACTAAACAATTTCATCCAAAGTATACGTCAGAAGCAAAAATAATTTACTATCATTTACTAACGAACGCAGCTTGTAAGTTTGGATCGAAAATTTATCTTTTTTTCACAATTTATAAACATTCGCTCAAAAATCAAGATTGTACTTTAAAAATAAAACAATCGGATCACCCTATTATTTCCGCCTATGGTCCCGACCCTTGAGGGAAATGGCCGAGAGATGTTCGATTGCAAAAGAACAAATGCAATATATTCTGTTTTCAACGTGAACGTGTTTAACTCTGGCAAATTTTTCGTGCGCATGACCGCCTGCATGAACGCACTGATGTACACTCAGACGTTAGCGTCTGGAAATAGAAAGGGCATCTAGAAAGATATGTTACAAATCTAAATCCCGAATGTTTAAGGAAATTAGTCATTTATCATTGTTCACGTGGCTAGGCCGGTCAACACTGAACTACGGTTAGAATGTATGGAATAATTGCGGGTGCACCATTTTGAAGCAGACGTTTCCCCATGTTACAATATTTGTTCTACATTCATTGTACGTTCTGTATAGTTATGGTATAAATTAAATTTTAAATAATAACTTCTCTTTACATATATATATATTTTATATCTGACAACCTTGCATTTATTCCCTGTTTTGAAAACCGTATTTATATATAAATATTTTTTTTTCGAAAATGTTAAGAGACCAAGGGGGTATCATGATCCATCATGAAATGAGAAAGAAACTATTGATGTCTGCAAGTTTATATACAACAGAAGACCAAAAGAGAATTATAATATGCATGAAATCTTTAATAAGCTAATGTGAAAAAAAATTCTTGAATTAAGAATCACATTTAACATATACTATTTATAATTATTAATATATATTTAAGTATACAGGTGAGAGAATATTATAGGTTTTTCTTTTCTTTTCTTATTTTACAATACGGATATTTCTTATAAAAAGGTTAGGATTAAAATTGACCATACTGACCGCTAAGTAATTCCACCTGTTTTGTGAGAGGAACAACAGAAACCTAAGTTATTTGACAAATACTATTTATTTAATACTAAGTATCTTTAAGTTCTGAATGCCAAAGAGTGTTCTTATTTAACATTAAAAGTTAAGTTGTGTATGTTCCACTTGTTGCTACCTGTTGTTCCTGACCAATTATTTTGAGATTTTCTAATAGTCTATCTAGTAAATTAAATGTCCAATTAGTTTTAACTTTATAATACCTTTCATTTACTTGAACACCGTTTTATGAAAGTCGTTGAGTTAGATATGTTTGCAAGGTGCTTAATTTCAGTGTAATTAAATATTAGCTTATTAAGTCTGTCTTTAAATGAAATCTTTCCTGATTTGTGTATCTAAGAATTAAGTACATAACACAACAGACTTTGAATTTTGAAAACTGGTTTTGGAAAAGACTTTATTTTTATTGTAATTTTGTAATATGGATTGTTAGGGTGAAGTGAGTTGTTAGAATAATATTTATTAAAAATATATTAATTATTATATAATATTCACTAAATAAAATTGTAAATAATGCATATAAATAAGTCACATATATATTTTTCCCTTTCTGAACATTAATTTAATAGATATAACAATTTTCTATAATCGACTAATGCCACAACCTTTTTTCTAATTAATTGAACAAGTATCTACTTCCAATCTCTTCAGTAAATAAATGCATGTGGCGACTCGCGAATCATCTTATCGTCACGATTAACAAAGGTGACAAAAACTAAAGATATATATTTACTTGTAAAAAGAAGAGTAAATAAAGAATAATCTACAACACTTGCTATTTAAACAGTATAAACTGATAGACACATGACGAACCTGCCATATTATGTACCGTTTTGTTTAGCACTCTAAAAAACCAACTGTGAATACGCAAATATCCGGTGGTAGGTGGCGGAGCATGGGGGTTATTAATGGGGAGGAACGAAAATGACAACAAAGATGGCAGGTTAGCAAACAGCGGAATTATCACGTTTTAGCTGGGACACATTATACGTAGATCCTGACTGTAGTCACAAAAGAAAAAAGTTTAATAATACATGATTAACAATTTATTAAAATTAAACCATAGCAAAAAGGGGACAGCAAGTGAAAGATTTAATGTTAATTAGATTGCATGATTACAGGTAACTTCCTGATAAGTTTACATAGGGACATTATATATATTTTGCATGATGTGAAAATGCAATTTTGTAAAATAATGAGAAACTGTTTATTAGCTTTGAATACACACATATTTGCGAAAAATAAATAACGTCTGAAAATTGAAAAAAAATCTCGTAAATAGAGAAAGAAATCAAGTGGACTAGATACTCAGAAACATATACCACAGGTGCATAAGAACAAATATACTTTTAGGTTTATAATATATAGAACAAAATAGTAAAATGAGTTCAACAAGAAGTGAAATCGACCCGTCCTCAGTTCTACAAAAAAGATTCCAATAATAACTGACAAAATAAACAAACTTTTATTTTTAGTTGACAAGTAATTTTTAAAATGGAATATATATATAGTTTGAACTATTAAATATAAAAAATACACCGAGGTAAATATACAGTGACGTGCTGGACTCCTCGGTATCCGACCTGTTAAGATACTGATAGTTCGATATCTATGTCAGTTCAAGCCCGATTTCATGCTGGGCGTGCTCGACTCCAACTATAGTTAACGAGCATAGTCTTTCTGCCGAAGGGTGAGGGTGTTCGTAAATTATTACGGCTTCTCCAAACTCCACAACAAATCTTGGACGCCGTAATATAGCTGAACAATTGATAAAAGAGGCTTAAACTTCAAACACTTACCTATACCACAACGTTTTATGGCTTTTGATGTGGTCATAGCAGTGCATTATAAATGCAAAGTAACACCTTATAATTGTCTGTTTATAATTTATTACGCGAAATATCGTGTTATTTTTCTGTAAACATTTTTAGAAACACCGTTCGTTATGATCACATATTTAATTATAGAAAATGTGTTAACCTGTACCAACAAAAAGCAAAATTAATTAACTTTTTTAATTCTAAAAATTTAACTTGTGTCTTTAAAAAGTTTTTAATCTTTCTTTTTACAAATGTATTTTTCTATTTATTTACAAATACGTTTGGTTTACGCGGCACACACAATAGAGACCGCATGGTAAATTTATTAACTCCATTAAAATTATTTTCTGACTTTTGCAACCTTTAATTCTTATCAAATAGCTCTCGTCTTAAATGCGGAATTTCATATAATTTCTAAATTTCTACAAGGTTAAATATTAGTAATTGAATTCTTAAATAACTTGACTTTTATATTTTTGTAAAATGCTAGATAATTAGCGACTGTTCACTTAAGTGATTTTTAGTCTCAAAGGACAAACGAATCTAGTTTCAAATATTTATAATACAAATAAATGATTTGAACCAATAGAGCAGTGGCGTGTTTGATAACAAGGTAAAATAAATATTTTCTTTTTGAGTGGAGACACCTGTTACAGTCATTTTATCTCCATTTTTGTATAGGAAGCGCGGAGAAAAAGGGGCGTGTCAGTCAGTCAAAACGTCGTTAGCGATTGGCCGCAGGCATTTAGTTAACAATAAGTGTTTTCAACGATTGGTTATCAAATTATAACAGATTTATTTCACGGCGTGATTTTCCTTACATTTAAAGAATTTATAAAACTACTGATCATTTCAAACCCCATCACCGGTTGTAAATTAACCTGTTCGAAACTTAAACCCTGCAAAGATATTACCAATTAAGACTCCGAATGAACAAGTGTTAAAAACTTTTTGTGAAAACTGAGAAAAACGATTAGACGAAATAGTTTAATGGGACAATTGTAAAACTTGTTACAAACTTTTTCCGAATAGAACATGCCACGTTCTTTTTTAGTGAAAAAGAGAGATTCTGTTGAAGAGAATTTAAAAGTGAATTCCGAAATAACAGAATTAAATTTTCAACCGTACAAAATGGAAATTGACATTAAACGGGAAATTGTTGATTTCAAAGATTTGCCAGCGCAACTAGAGAAAGATGCAGAACGAAACAGACTTCTAGCTGAATCAAAAGTTGAGCTGGATGTCAACTGTAACCAACTAGTAAAAGATGGTAAGTATTTCCTTTTTAATTAAATAATTGGAATGCTTCATTTCGGTTTAGATCGGATATATTTTTATTATTCTATAAAAAAAATGTATAAAAAAGAAATAAAAAGAAAAACATTTCTACAAAACGAGTATGAATTGCAGTAAAAAACATTTCTACAAAACGAGTATGAATTGCAGTAAATAGCAAAGCACAGTAAATGAATTTACTCTCAAAGCTGACCAAACGTTAATTATTACATAAAAATAACTTACTGGAAATGTGCAGTTGCCTAATTTAACAAATAAAGTCCCCAAATTTGTGTAGGTGAAAACTCTTATTTCCTAACGCAAAATAATAAACTCTTCAACAGTGATACACATGAAACTCGCATAAATTTTCAAAATATTTTATATACTATATTTTGCACTAACTTACAAAATCTGTTTTATTATTTTTGGGACTTATTTTAATATGAATTTTTTTATACATTTTAAATCCCCGGTATTAAAACAAGCATTTCAGATCCCTAATTGTCAACTACTATTTTCTGAAATCAAATTTATGCATTGTATAATTTTGCTTTTGAAACCCGCCATTTTCAAATTAAAGATTACACAACAAGAATTCAGCGCATTAAATTTTGTGTACTTACTGTCTTTAAAGAAATGCAATCAGTTTGAATTTATCCATATAAAAAAACTGACGGAATATTTTGCTACCTGTTGCCAGAAATAGTAATTTGTAAACAAAATGTTGCCGCGAAGAAATCCGTTTAAGCTTCTACTATAGATTGGAGTAAAATATGTATTTAATTTTCTAGTGACAGGTGGAAGTCAAATAAAATCCTTTAGAAATAATAGATTTCGTCTTAAAACAACGGATATGGTTGAAATCTGTTTTTTATTCATGCTGGGGAATGAAATAAAATAATATATTAGCAACTATTGATAATTGATAAGAAATATATCACAATGTGCTGGGTTTTAAACCAATATAAATCGTAATAAAATGTAATAGCATTAAAAATACAAGAGAAACAGGTTGCTGCAGCAGGCAGGAATTTTCTGGTACTTCTGACGATTGAATCAAACGGTCGACTGAGGGAGGGGAATGGGAGTGCAAAGTTACCTATTCAACCAAGAAAACAAACAAAAAATCATTTACAATACATGCAATATCCTTCAATGCGTCTGTTTGTTGTAACAGTGGACTGTCTCCGCGGATGCACGGACTATTTGTCTCCCCGGTATGTCTCCGAGGGTGCACACGTGTCAAATCATTGACCGATGTATCGATTAAGTCCTTACTTCATATTTCTGCCTTAAAATTGAACAAAAAAGTTTAATTTCCGAGTTCTTTCTATTGTCAAGGCCATGAAAGTTCGTTAGCCTTGCTACATTGAGTTTGTGAGCCACCAATTTGTTTTAATGAGACGAACCTCGCTCCTAATATGGTCAATTGTATACATGTAATCAATTTCATTTGATGCATCTGATTTATCAAAATGAAAGGTTAATATTAAGTACATTTTCTGTTGTTTATCGCCCAGCGAGCAATATTTCAGCTGTTTCAACTTTAGAAATCATGAGTAAAATAAAGATATTAATAACAAATCATTTTTTACTCAAAACAATCGTATCGCCACGTCATAAATACACACAACCCCAAAAAACTGCTTTGGAAGAATAAGGAAGACCGGAACAAATTAAACCAACAGCTAAATGTAGTTTTATTTCTATTTTTTCAGAATTTATCACTGTGCGTCCGACTCCAGTTAATTTAAGCAGACGTCACATTGATATTACAGCAGACGACAGACGTGAACGTTCCTCTGAGGTAGTGGCGCCAATCTATAAAGAAAACGACAAAGGCTTTCAAAGAAGTCCAAATGGAAGCCCCACAGAACCTGCTAAGTTTCACGAAATGTTTCCTTGGCAAAATGCCATATTTCCGGGATTTCCGCATCATTTTTCACCTTTTGTGCCAATAGGAATGAGGTTCCACGGATTTCCACCCGGGATTTCATTTCCTAATTTGCAAGAAACTGGACCATTTAATTCTTTCTCTGATCCAACTATTGCATTCAATCAACTGAGAGGAATGTTGCCTCCGTCGCCATTCATTCCAAATGGACATTTGCATTTTCAAAGCGTTAGGGAAAAATTACTAAATATTGAAAATAAAAGAATAGACTCATGTGCCGCTGGAACGTTAATAGATTCTGCCTTTGATCCAGTTATAAGCAAATGCGCGGTACCAGTCGAAAATAAAGAAATGGAATTAGACCTTTCTTCCAAAAGAAGGAACAGGGAAGGAGAACCGACAAGGTACCAGTGCGATGGATGTAACAAAAGTTACTCAACGTTTAGTGGATTGTCAAAACATAAACAGTTTCATTGTACTAGTCAAGTAAAGAAAGAATTTAGTTGTAAATACTGTGAAAAGACCTACGTGTCACTCGGAGCTCTTAAAATGCACATTAGAACACACACGTTGCCATGCAAATGTAAATTGTGTGGAAAAGCGTTTTCGCGACCCTGGTTACTGCAGGGTCATATCCGTACGCATACAGGCGAGAAACCCTTCCGATGTGAACACTGCGGTCGGGCCTTTGCAGACAGATCTAATTTACGGGCGCATTTACAAACTCATTCAGACATTAAGAAATATAGCTGCAAATCTTGTAGCAAGACATTTTCTCGGATGTCATTGCTGTTGAAACATGAAGATGGCTGTTGTTCCTTAATGCAACATTAACACATAAGACACGTTACAACTGCTCATTTCTTGTATCAAACAAACATAGTCCCGGTTATTTATGTCTATATAGTGCTATTGTTTGAAGCATTATTTAATTTATTCAACAATTGAATTGTACTTTTTAAATAAATACTAAGAATTTTAATATTATGTTTATTGAATAATATAATAGTCAGATGAAAACCAGCAATATGAGTAAAATGTTGATGGAAAACATAAAACAATTTATACTTTTTGATCATTTCAATTGAACAGATCACAAACTCGCCTGCAACGTGCTTCTGATGCTATCGATTTAAAATCTCAAAAAATATTTTCTGACTTTTGTCGCATGTTTTTTTTTTTAAATTTGTCCAAATTGTGCTATTTCAATCCCACGTATTTGATTGATTGATTAATTGATTGATTTAGGATTGCTTGATCTGGGTCAGAATACAATAAAACAATTTATCGATTCGTCGAATTGGTAGGATATACAAATTGGCGGGAAATTTTGCTGCCCCTATAGAATGAGGCGTTAGCAACGGATAATATTTTGCCTTTTATAGCGTGTACAATTTACTTCAGGTTTATGTTATCTTAAAAATATGTGTATAACTTTGTAAGGATCATGGCACTCGACAAGTGTGTTACTTGTTATGGACTACGGTATTGGGACCCACAGAGCAGCACATCGCGTCCACGGTCGGCGGATAGAGGAGACCCTCTGTTGTGGGGTTGTCTGGTCATAATATGGAAAGCCTGACCGCGAACTGTAGTGGGTGAGGTGTTTTGGAGAATGCCATCCTTCTTGCACGATAAAGATCTTTTTGTCGCCACAAACTCTTAGTTCTCTATAACCTTACCTAAATGCTCCATACTTTTCGTGTGGAAGTCAAAGTTGTGTTCTCTATATGTCCCATCCACCCCATTTTTGTGTTGAATAATTGTTTCGTAACTTGTTCTCGTCCTGAATATAGCTTAAATACTGCTCGCTGGATGTAAAGCAGGCATCCAATCAATCAATAAATGGTCAAGGGTTTGTTTTCATTATCAGACCACCATTTAGAGTGTATTCCATATCTGCCACCAAGAGAGATGCTGTGGTCAATGTGCCGAGTCATGTTCCTGAACCCACATATTACAGAAAGAATATATATATTTTGATTTTTCTATAAAATCAAATGTTCACAGCTTTAAGGTGTTGATATGTGAAACTGAAACTAGCAAAGGGAGGAATATAATTTATAATATAAAGATTTCTTCATTATTATGTTACTTATTTGTTTCTTTTTTGTTTTGGTACTATTTCTGCTACCGAAGGTCGAGGATTTTTTCCCGGCTACTCCAGCGTCGTCCCCCAATAAATAAAGACTCCGTGGTATAGCTGAAAAATTGCTGAAAGTCGCGTTAAACACAAACAGACAAAATCTATTACTTCTTTTCTGAGCAAAAAGTTTAACTTCTTCATATAAAACTATTACGTCATTTTGATTTTTGTTTGAATGCGGTTTTTACACATGAATAATTAAAAAAATGTCTCTGATTCGTTTAATTAGTAATTTCATTTATATAGGCGCAATTTTCTAAAACCACAAATAAAATATTACTGGTATTTGATACATGGTAAAATGAGATTAAATCAAACGCATTGAAATCATAGAAAGTTTAAACAATAAAATCCATTGGATAATTTCGATCGTTTTCGCACCTGTTTCGTGACATGCTCAGGTATCATTGTCGTCATGTGGCAAAAGAAAATATAACGAACAATTAAATTAGTTAATTTTACTCTTAATAATGGGACATTAGTTCGGAAAAACATAACACGTGCCTTTTGCCTTCTAAATAGCGAACCGCCTTTCACAAATAATTGAAAGCGGGAAGATTTAGGTTTCAAAATTGCAAGAATCGTTAGTATTTAAAAGCCGAAAAAACTAATTTGGTTAAGATATTGTTTGTTCTTCTCTATTCAAATTAAAATTATTTGAAATTTCTTTGTACTTGAGTGGTCTTAAGCTTGTTTGTATAAATCTACGACAGTAGTTTAAGCAGGTGCCCGTTTAGCAGGTGGAAGTTTATTAAAACACGAGACAGGTGATTTTAAAAATCCGAATTTAAATTTACGATCTCTTTTTTCAGCCATTGAAAGAAAATTTGACTTTTAAAGGCTTTTGATACATTAAAGTTTTTTTCTGAAAGCATAAGAATTTTTTTTAATGTCTTGATATGCATATATGTTATGGGACGAATAATGAAATTTAACCAAACGAATTATTAATACCAAATGTACAGTGGTACAGGAACCATTGTATTTTTACATTGTTATTGCTGTTAAAACTATACTTTTGCACTAAGTGTATTCCGAAGTCTAAATATTAATTCACCTAAATTAGAGTACGAATGGCAATCAAACTGACAAAAGCTTTTCTTCGTGGCCGGTTACTTCGGATCACTCACAAATAAAAATTACGCCATGATATAAAAAGATACTCAAATCTACGTACATACGCATTAGACAACTTCAAAAGTATAGACAAAATTTAAGGATTTGTTTAAAGCATGTGTGTGACGAGTCAATGGCTTTAGAAATGTACAAAGATAGTACGTGTATATTACATACGAATTACATATAGTCGGGACTTGTTTATAATTTGTATATGTTCCATCTGTTTGTCACAACTGTTATTTTATGGAGAATAAAATATGTACCAGATATTAATACAAACTAATCGTATTCGTATTTTGTGTTTGTTTGTTTATAATAAAGGGTGCTCTAGCTCCTTCTCACAATAATAACTGGACGCCACAATATAGCGTATAGATTTCTGAAAATGGTAATATACCCCATTAAAACAAAACTAATATCATTTTGCAAAAAATACATTAGTACATGTTTAGTTCATCATAGGTTAATGGACATATGACCGGGGAGGTGGGGTGGGGTGCTGGGTAACGGGGAATACATCTACTTAACCCGGTGCTGCATGTAAACAGTGTTCTAATGACCTTAAAGGAACCAGTACTTTCAACAAGCTTAGTATATTTTGAGTCAATATGTTGTTAATTTCTTCTGACATGTTTAAGTTATAAAAGTTAACATGTTTCTCATTTAAACCAATTTTTTTCATAAAAAATTTATTTTTGCATGTTTATTACATGCTAGTAGAAAGTGTTCCGCATTTTCTGTTGTGATCATCTCACAAAAGGGACATAATCTGTTATATCCGGGTATTTTCAATTATGGGCCTTTTTCAACATTCTAGTTATGATCGCTAATTCTAATTTATGTGATAGCCTACCGTCTTAAGAAAATAGGCTGTACATTGCAATTAATTTCCGTTCAATCAAAATTGATCACACAGGAAAAACTCCATGCGGGCGGTGATACTTTCAACTCAAAGACTCTATTGAATTAAACTATGAAGGCTTTGATTTTTGTATATTTTTCCCATTAAAAACGAGGCTGTGTAAAAATCCTACCATTATCTGATCCCTCGATCACGTAGATTGTCCGCACTGAGGTTGTAGATTCGATTCTCACTGCGGCTTGGTGTACTCGACTCCATCTTGATTGACAAGGTCGTGGGTTTTCTCCGGTGAATCCGTCTTCCTTCTATAAAAACTAGACGCCACAATATAGCTGAAAAATTGCTTAAAGTGGAGTTAAACATCGTTCAAACAAACAAGAAAACAAATAGAGCTGAAATACGATGAAAGTGACCGTAAAAACCAAACAAACAAATCCTTCTGGATTTTGACACTGAACACACGATACACTAGACACAGAATGCTTTAAGGAGAGGGGCATACGTAACACTGATCACACGATACGCTAGAAACAGAATGCTATAAGGAGAGGGGCATACATAACACTAACTAATGCAATATCTGTTGGTAGTATTACATATCTACGTACATACACGTTCCTTGAAAGTGTTTGATTCATGCAAACATCCTTTAATCATTTCTTTGTATATTTTTTAAAAGATTTTTTAACAGGTTTCCAACGCACACATTGCACACTGTAATTACACGTGTTGTTTTCTTTCGCTTCAAAAACTGTAATCCAGTAATACCAACAAACGAAGGAAATACATGGTATTGTTATATAATTGTGCAGGTGTTATATGTTGAACGACAAGTGCATTTGAATTCAAGCCTAATAAGTTCATTGAATGGCTAGGCACGTATAAACAGGAGGGGTCTAGCTTAATACCAGAAAATTAACTTCGAAATAAGACATGTATTCGTCTTTAAGTTGTCGACACGAATTAAGTTGGTATTTGTTATAGAAGTACATGGACTAAAGATGTTTATTGTTTTATCATTTGTTTGTTTATTTATTTATCTGCGGTTCTCAGCTACGATCAAAACAAAATTATTTTAAATATTTGAGGTTTATATTTTAGAGGGTATAAAATCTAAAAGAAACAAGCTCCAGTGATCCACATGAAAACATTCTATTTCGTTTTTTAATAATAATAACTATCGTGGATGCATGATATTCGAAAACCATGTCACAGTGTTAGATACACAGCTTAACATAAGACATTTAGACAGTGAAAAATACGTATAACAGATTGATTGATTGTTTGTTTTACGTCTAGCAAGCAGTATTTCAGCTATGTTCATGACGCGAACACGTTAACAAACAATACGGACTTAAGGAGTGCGATGGGACATAGGCAACACAATTTTGACTGCCACGGGAAAAGTATGGAGCATTGGGTAGGGTCGGAGCATTTAAACGTTTGTAGCAGCTACAATGAGCCTACTCTTTTTCGAAATCTACAAAATGGGTCTGTCGTACAAGGAGAATGGCACTATCAAAACACGTTACCCACTACGGTCCGCGGCCAGGCTTTCTTTATTATGACCTGAAATCCAACAGCGAGAGCGTCTCCCTTATCCGCCACCCCGGACGTGCTGGGCTGCTTTGTGGGTCGAGCAATGGGACCTGTTCCAATAAGGTCCCATGTATAATTCCCCTTCACAAATACGAGATTTCCTTACGAGTTTTTACGATTTAAGAAATTTTTGAAACTCGTAAAAACTTTCCCGAGTGCTACGACAAAACGATTCATATGAGTAGTTTACCAGCAATGTATGACCTCTTTACGATTTATTGCGGTGTACTTACGATTTACATAACATCTTTGTTGCGAGTTAATAAGAGTATATTATGACGTAATACGACGTGTTTATTAATCAAGACGAGGTATTTGCGATAATACACGATGTATCAATGTTGCAACGATTAGTTAACGAGTTGAATACGATCAATTACGATCTAAGTTACGAATTAATACGAGTTGAATACGATCAATTACGATCTAAGTTACGAATTAATACGAGTTTGATTGGTTATGTTTGCACAGAATAAGGAAATATCATATAAAATATCAGTTGACAGTTAGCTGTTGGACTGCACAGAAGGTCTTTTGAAAGAAAAAAAATGATGCTATATTAACAGTTTCTTCGGACATTACTTACATTAGCAGAAATAGAAGATGAAGTTCTCGAGATACGTCGGCAAAGAGCTCTAGTTATACAAAGACGCCAAGCTCGTAGTTTCTGGTGAAGAAGCTGGCTGACACGGAGACCCCTTTTAAATAAGCTAAATATGGAAGATGCCGCAGGTTATAGAAACTTTCTTCGTGTGGATGCTGATTTCTTCGGCGAAATTCTCAACAAAACAAGTCCTATTATTATAAATAGGAAATTTAATATTACTCATATAACAGCATCCAACACTCGTATAGAAATCGCAACGCACTCGTATCAGCTCGCAAAGTGCTCGTATTAACTATTATAGTACACGTAGAAATTCTTAACAACTCGTAAAATCTTTTAAATAGTATCAGTAAGGTCGTAAATAGCACGCAAGTACTCGTAACGATTCGTAAACTACTCGTAACAAACTCGTAACAGAATGGCTTTACGAGCCAATTACGAGTCTTAGCGAGTTATTTACGAGTATTTGCGACCGGTTTACGATCATTGCGAGGTGTTAGCGACCTCTTTACGGATTACGCAACTCGTAAAGACTTTCACAAGTTACAAGACCTCTTTGCGGGCTTTGCCGAGCTAGATACGAGTCGTCGCGATCGAATACGAGTTGTCAACTCGTGAGAACTCGTAAGGAAATCTCGTATGTGCGAAGGATATGATTATTTGAAAGTACACTCTACTCTAATTTCTTCTCCACGTGTTTACTGGGTGCAGCCTTTCATTAATTTTATATTATGTATTTATCAATCTAATTAAAATTAAACCTTTCACTTGCTCCCCCCCCCTTTGTTTTGTTATATTGCACACGACAATAACAAATGGGAGGAGCAACAAGTCACAGAATAAATTTTAATTAGATGGTGTATTTATGAATTTAAACATAAAATATTAACAGATCGCCGCTCGCCTACAGATATACAGATCTTTCTTTTTCTTTATATTTTACCTTTGACCACGAAAAAAAACCAATCATGTCCAATTGGAAAAATATATCATACGCAGACTAGACTTTATTATAAAAGGATAGGGGGAGATAATACGACAAGTCAGTGTGATATACATTGTAAATCAACTTGTTTTATACTGTATCATGGCTATTTATATTCACGGGGGGGGGGGGGGTAACTTGGTATATAAAGGGTAATACGGATGTGCGTCCCGAATGGGTCACTTTTTTAGCTCTCCAAAATATACGAATAGGTAGCCTTTTCGTTGAAAAATATATCATTGGGTAGTTGTAAATTATCTAAATATATCCATGCTCATCTTAAGCATGTTAAGCCTATGTAAACCACAGTGATTTTACAAACAAAGTGTTCGATTAACATCAATTTATCATTTTGGTATAGTAAATGTACTATTTTCTCAATGGGGATGTGCAGTAATAAATATATGAATAGGTCTGATTTAATCATTCAATATATGATTAGGTCCTGTTTTATAGTGTCCGAGAATATTTTAATGGGGTCGGTTTTCAAATGTCCGTGCGCACACCTGTACCTAAAAGTAATTTTAGTTACCCCCTCCCCCCCCCACGTGTTTATATTAACGTATTTAATACTAAGTCTGTACACTGTAATTCAAAAACACATCGATTCACCAACATTTCTAATACCGCAGTTCTACGTCCTTATTGCAGTCGCAGATATTTCAGTTCTATAAGTGTTCCGTGGGAAGATTCACTTTAAAAAGACGTATTTGCAAGTCATTATCGGCCCTTGTTAAAGGCCTTTTACGTGTTTAGCACCTAATTTAATTTGTATTTCGGTGTAAATTAAGATTTACACGCAAGAAAACAGGTGTCTTCTATTCAGTTTTGTCTGATTAGATGATACTCTTTCGTAAAGTGTCAAAAGATGAGCTAAGTAATATGGACACTATCAGATTTCGTCAAATTATTTTAGCCTTGTGTATCGAGTTCTACATTCTTCCACAGGTGTAATTTTAATTCAGTTTATTTAATCTAAATTATTTATGGCGGAATGAATATTTTTCTAAACTTGCCCTTAAATACTTTAAATTTCAAAACAGCTCTTATATACCGGATATTGAAATTTGTTAAATTTTATTCCACGCCAAACACTTGTTTTATGCTTCGATGGACATTATTCTAAGTTTTACCAAAACCTTTTACAACATTTCGTTTTTTCTTTTGAAATTTTTTAACAATTACTACGAATTTTAAATTAGATTCGAACAAGTGTAATCGAATACGTTTGTACGATACGGATATATTTTAACTAATTTCAATTTAGGCTTGAATACTTATTATAAAAAGACCTAACATTTTCCGTCTTTTTAGCTTCATTTGCCTTGCTGTGAGCCGTGTTTGCGGCTTTTACAAACTTTACACAATTGGTAATAATCGCTCCATTCAAACGCAGTGATGAACAGGTTCACAACCGATAGCAGGTGCACGTTCTACTTGTTGTCAGTTTAACCAGTCAAGTTTAAATTTAGTATACCTTATTTAAATATGATTTTATACGGACGTATTATGTGAAAGTGTGGTCGAATGAACTTTTACAGAGAAATTAAAACACTTTCCCACCCTCAAACGGTTAGCTTTCGCAATATAGATTTTGTTCTTTTTCAACATAACTCTATAATTTCGTATTTTGAATTTTTTCGCTCTTTTGATTTACATTCTATTAATTTAGAAAGAGTGTTTATCCATGGTTTAGATGTTTAGTATCTACTTTTGGCATTTTATTATTTTTTACAGTCTACTAAATTACAATGAGTATAGTTTAGATGGGTATATGAAACCGATGTATTTTCTACAAATGTTGTTGATGTTAAGAACCCGGGACAAAATAAAGAAGTTATTCTGCCTCTTATGGCCGCCAAATTCAAGATTATATTTGATTAGTTACAAAGTTGATCGTCAAGCTAGTTGTCTTTCGGCAACATTCACGACGAAAACCAGTAAAATCTACTCAGGAAAGTGAGCAAGAAACTTTAACTGTCACTAGCATGGAGTATTTAAGAGAGAGATAGAATGTTGACCTCTGCGTCTATATGCGGTTTTTTTCGAAATGACGAAAAATGTGTCTTTAATGTGTAAAGAATGTAGTACTTTAAAAACGTCCTAGATAATTTTCACTTAAACAATACATACCCCCTCCAGACTCCAGCGACTGATCTGTTTGTTCTCCCAGATATACCTAACGGTAACTTGGTGTGTAGATCTGTCTAAAATTATTTATTTATTTATTTATTTATTTATTTATTTATTTATTTATTTATTTATTTATTTATTTATTTATTTATTTATTTATTTATTTATTTATTTATTTGATTGATTGATTGATTGATTGATTGATTGATTGATTGATTGATTGATTGATTGAATGAATGAATGAATGAATGAATGAATGAATGAATGAATGAATGAATGAATGAATGATTGATTGATTGATTTATTTATTATTTATTTTTCTTATTTATTCGTATAGAAAACTTGTGGTTCTGCGTTAACGTTTAACACTGCAGACTTCCCAGACGCATAGAGTGGAGATATGCTGCTACCCATGTGGGGTACAGGAGTACGCCAACGTTATATCGTAGTAGCCTGGCCGCTAGAAGGACATATGCTGCCGAGTTTTTTGATCAGGTATCACGAAGGCCGGGCTTTGGTGGGGTCTATGGATTACTAACAACCGTCCGACCAATGGCATGAACTTACCAGTGTAGGACGTTAAAATCCCCATCAGTTAGAATTAACGTTTCAACCTAGATTTGTTGCTATGTATTTTTTCATATATTCGATCAATATTTCCTGTCTATTCAGGATATATAATTGTTTTGAGGCTCAAATGATAAAAAAGTCAAAACTATTTCCGACCTTTTAGGATATCAAGCTAAAAACATCATGATCTGTTTTGGTCCGATAATTTCCTCACATTTATAAACGAGGTTTCCGCAATTTTTTCCCAAATTTATGCTGTATAAAATTTGCTGTAGTCTATGGGGGTGTGCATTGTTTTAGTGATACTCTCAGAAATTTCTTTAATCACTTCTATTTTTAGAATAATCTAATCGGATAGATTAGACATGGTAATTCATGATAGGTGATAAAATTATATTCTCAACTAAGGTCTGTATATAGAAAAAATAAATTAAAAACAAAATAAAATCTACAGTATTTGAAATAAACAAGATAAAATTGAACATTATACAACAGGCTGTGCCTTGTTGACGTTATTTCATCTTTATAACTACTTTTTAAATATTTGTCATCTCTCGCTATGGGTGCACCCCATAATTATGCGTGTTACAGGTGTATCATTTTTCAATTGTCGACTAACGAGACGGAGCTGTGGGCCAGGGCGGGATGGGGTTATAAAACTTATTTATATTTATTAAATATACTAGCAAAAGTCTTAAATATATGAATGCGTGTATGAAGTTTGTTTAACACTCTTCTACGCAATTTTATATTTATATATTTTTCACATCATATTTCCCAGACCGAGGCTGACCTTATTGAAATTAAAGGATTATTACTCCGATGCGAAGCAGGTGGGTTGCAATGTGTTAAATTTCTTCAACTTAAATATACGTTTATAAGCCAGAAATATCATATTTTTAACATTTTTCTGTTAAATTTCCAGCTATTAATAATGGATTATTAGCCAGAGAATTCTGCCGTAAGTAATCAACCAAACGTTGTCTTTTGTTCCAACAAAACGGCGTTTAAAAACCAGCAGGTGAAAAAAGTCGCGCCAGGGGAGCACACACCTGTTGATCATTTGCAACCTTAGCCTAATTTGTTTGTCTTTTGCGGTAACCTTATTACATAAATTGATATATAATAAAGATTATTTAAATTATGTTGAAATATGTTAATTATTTACGTTTTTACAACTTAGTTTTATAATTTACTACAAACACGGAATGAAATATGTTTTCCGGACAAACAAATAGTCATATTTATAGGTATGACATGAAATAAGTATGACAGCTATACTGTTATTTGTAATTTTTATATATGTATACATGTATTGACTTATTTAAATTTATTGTGATCGTCTCTGTTAGCTGCATTTTTACTTTGCTAATGTTTTTTCTTGTGCTTGCTTGACCGTTATTCGTGCTGCTTTATGCCTATTATGCTTCAATCCGATTTTAAATGTCATCTGACTGATTTGCAGCCTATTCCAAATATCTCTACTAGTGCTACACATATATAACTGTCTGTACGTATATATTTTATGTGTTTATAGTCGTCTAAAAGCTCTGCAGACATTTTGTTTTCTATTTGTTGCAATATACGACATTAACCAAAACTTTTATCTTTATGCTTATGGTCTGTTCTGTCGTTCCATACATTAAACGTGTCTGAATTTATTATATATTTTTGTCTTTCGTTTGTTTCAACAAATAACAGCTTTACAGCCTAATTCGGCGATGAAGCTATAATTCCGCCCCTATCCATTGTATCCAGTGGCGTAGCCAGGCGGAAGGTCGCAGCCAAGGCTCCCACATTATAGCCAGGCGGATGCTCGGCAGCAAAGGCTCCCACATCATGTCGATAACGTAGCCAGGTAGAAGCTCGGCAGCCAAGGCTCCCACATCATGTCGATGACGTAGCCAGGGGGATGCTCGGCAGCCAAGGCTCCCACATCATGTCGATGACGTAGCCAGGGGGATGCTCGGCAGCCAAGGCTCCCACATTATGCCAGTGACGTAGCCAGACAGGACCTCGGCAGCCAAGGCTCTCACATCATATCGATGACGTAGCCAGGTAGAAGCTCGACAGCCAAGGCTCCCACATTAGGTCGATGACGTAGCCAGGGGGATGCTCGGCAGCCAAGGCCCCCACATTATGTCAGTGACGTAGCCAGGCAGAGGCTCGGCAGCCAAGGCTCCCACATTATGTCAGTGACGTAGCCAGGCAGAGGCTCGGCAGCCAAGGCTCCCATCATGTCAATGACGTAGCCAGGCAGAAGCTCGGCAGCCTAGACTCCCACATTATGTTGATGACGTAGCCAGGCGGAGGCTCGACAGCCAAGGCTCCCATCATTTCAGTGACGTAGCCAGGCAGAAGCTCGGCAACCAAGGCTCCCACATTATGTCGATGACGCAGCCAGGCGGATGCTCGACAGCCAAGGCTCCCATCATGTCAGTGATGTAGCCAGGCAGAAGCTCGGCAGCCAACGCTCCCACATTATGTTGATGACGTAGCCAGGCAGAAGCTCGGCAGCCAAGGCTCCTATCATTTCTGTGACGTAGCCAGGCAGAAGCTCGGCAGCCAAGGCTCCCATAATGTCGATGACGTAGCCAGGCAGAAGCTCGGCAGCCAAGGCTCTCATATTATGTGAATGACGTAGCCAGGCATTAGCTCGGCAGCCAAGGCTCCCATCATTTCAGTGACGTAGCCAGGCGGAAGCTCGGCAGCCAAGGCTCCCATCATTTCAGTGACGTAGCCAGGCGGATGCTCGGCAGCCAAGGCTCCCACATTATGTTGATGACGTAGCCATGGCGGAAGCTCGACAGCCAAGGCTCTAATCATGTCAGTGACGTAACCAGGCAGAAGCTCGGCAGCCAATGCTTCCATCATTTCAGTGACGTAACCAGGCAGAAGCTCGGCAGCCAAGGACTCCCATCATGTCGGTGACTTAGCCAGGCAGAAGCTCGGGAGCCAAGGCTCCCATCGTGTCAGTGACGTAGCCAGGCGGAAGCTCGGCAGCCAAGGCTCCCACATCATGTCGGTGACGTAGCCAGGCAGAAGCTCGGCAGCCAAGGCTCTCACATTATGTGAATGATGTAGCCAGGCAGAAGCTCGGCAGCCAAGGCTCCCATCATGTCGGTGGCGTAGCAAGGCGGAAGCTCGGCAGCCAAGGCTCCCATCATTTCAGTGACGTAGCCAGGCGGATGCTCGGCAGCCAAGGCTCCCACATTATGTTGATAACGTAGCTATGGCGGAAGCTCGACAGCCAAGGCTCTAATCATGTCAGTGACGTAACCAGGCGGAAGCTCGGCAGCCAAGGCTTCCATCATTTCAGTGACGTAGCCAGGCAGAAGCTCGGCAGCCAAGGACTCCCATCATGTCGGTGACTTAGCCAGGCAGAAGCTCTGGAGCCAAGGCTCCCATCATGTCAGTGACGTAGCCAGGCGGAAGCTCGGCAGCCAAGGCTCCCACATAATGTCGATGACGTAGCCAGGCAGTAACTCGGCAGCCAAGGCCCCCACATTATGTCGATGACGTAGCCAGGCGGATGCTCGGCAGCCAAGTCTCCCATCATGTCAATGACGTAGCCAGGCAGAAGCTCGGCAGCCAAGGCTCCCATCATGTCAGTGACGTAGCCAGGCGGAAGCTCGGCAGCCAAGGCTCCCACATCATGTCGATGACGTAGCCAGGCAGAAGCTCGGCAGCCAAGGCTCCCACATCATGTCGATGACGTAGCCAGGCGGATGTTCGGAAGCCAAGGATTTCACATCGTTTTGAAAAATACAAGGAAAAGCGAAAAGCCCCTTGGTGTCTTAAGATCATCACAAAATGAACAGCATGCCACTCAACCTGATAGTCCATCTAGTTTAACGTCAGTTTCAACCTTCAACTTTACTTAGTCCTGGGGCGTATCGATGATGTCTTAGGACTACGACGTGACGTCATACCATCTTAGGACTACGACATGTCCTCAGACCATCTTAGGACGAATCTTTGTCATAAGTGGTGTCAAGGAAGATGTCGCAATTTAGGACATGTCCTCATTTTTATCCTATGTTTAGGACAAAAAGGTTTTCTTAAAAAGCATCCACTTATGCGTTTTACCTTTTCTAACCAAATTTGAAGCTCCATTTTCGAACAATTTATTTTTGTTTGTTTGTTTTATGTTAACGCCAGTTTCAGCAATTTTTCAGCTATTTCATGGCGTCCAGTTTTTATTGGGGGAGGAAGCAGGAGTAGCCGGAGAAAACCGTCGACCTGCGGTAGGAAAACTGGCAATCCTTGTCAATTAAGATTTGAGTCGAGTACACCCTGCCTGGAGTGAGATTCTAACCCGCAATCTCAGTGTTGACAGACCACTGATCAATAGTAGACAAACTACCTTAACCACTCGGCCACCGAGACCCCCTCGAACACTCTGGACTCCTTACTTACTCATTATAATACATTGTATAACCAGTTATATTATTTATATACGAATATAAAGTTGCAGCACGATATTAACTTTTGAACCAAAACAAAGAAGAGTCCTTGTAGTCAAATTATAAACTCATGCCTAATAATATTACATTGAAATGAACATAACAGAGACGTTTGACGTTTTAATTTATAACAATTTATTTAAAATATATAGAATTATATTTTTATTGATACAGGCTTATAAAACGTTGATTTACTTTTTTATGTACAGTCCACGTCGAAATTTGGGGGACTTAATACATTTTGTTGATAATCACACATGTATAAATTTCTTAGGAGAATACTTAAAACAGAGTCATGCCATATATGCTAGGGTGGTCTTAGGATACTTTCGGTGTGAGGTTTAAGACTGTCCTAAATAATGTTCTTAGACATGTCGTAAGACCTATCATAGGATACTTTCGAAGACTTGTCCCCTTAACAAGTTGTTCCTACTACTCTAATATCTACCACCCTATCATGGTTCAGAACTCAGTGGTGGTGATATTCCAAATACAGAAATCAAACTAACCTGCTGCACCTGGAAAGGAACTCACAAGTTAACACTGCTGACCGGCACCTTGAAAGGAACTCACACGTTAACACTGCTGACCGGCACCTGGATAGGAACTCACAAGTTAACACTGCTGACTGGCACCTGGAAAGGAACTCACAAGTTAACACTGCTGACGGGCCCCTGGAAAGGAACTCACAAGTTAACACTACTGACCGGCACCTGGAAAGGAACTCACAAGTTAACACTACTGACTGGCACCTGGAAAGGAACTCACAAGTTAACACTGCTGACGGGCCCCTGGAAAGGAACTCACAAGTTAACACTACTGACCGGAACCTGGAAAGGAACTCACAAGTTAACACTGCTGACGGGCCCCTGGAAAGGAACTCACAAGTTAACACTGCTGACGGGCCCCTGGAAAGGAACTCACAAGTTAACACTACTGACCGGCACCTGGAAAGGAACTCACAAGTTAACACTGCTGACTGGCACCTGGAAAGGAACTCACAAGTTAACACTGCTGACGGGCCCTTGGAAAGGAACTCACAAGTTAACACTACTGACTGGCACCTGGAAAGGAACTCACAAGTTAACACTACTGACCGGCACCTGGAAAGGAACTCACAAGTTAACACTGCTGACTGGCACCTGGAAAGGAACTCACAAGTTAACACTGCTGACGGGCCCCTGGAAAGGAACTCACAAGTTAACACTACTGACTGGCACCTGGAAAGGAACTCACAAGTTAACACTGCTGACTGGCACCTGGATAGGAACTCACAAGTTAACATTGCTGACCGGCACCTGGAAAGGAACTCACAAGTTAACACTGCTGACCGGCACCTGGATAGGAACTCACAAGTTAACACTGCTGACTGGCACCTGGAAAGGAACTCACAAGTTAACACTGCTGACCGGCCCCTGGAAAGGAACTCACAAGTTAACACTACTGACTGGCACCTGGAAAGGAACTCACAAGTTAACACTGCTGACTGGCACCTGGAAAGGAACTCACAAGTTAACACTGCTGACCGGTCCCTGGAAAGGAACTCACAAGTTAACACTACTGACTGGCACCTGGAAAGGAACTCACAAGTTAACACTGCTGACTGGCACCTGGATAGGAACTCACAAGTTAACACTACTGACTGGCACCTGGAAAGGAACTTACAAGTTAACACTACTGACTGGCACCTGGAAAGGAACTCACAAGTTAACACTGCTGACGGGCCCCTGGAAAGGAACTCACAAGTTAACACTACTGACTGGCACCTGGAAAGGAACTCACAAGTTAACACTACTGACCGGCACCTGGAAAGGAACTCACAAGTTAACACTGCTGACTGGCACCTGGAAAGGAACTCACAAGTTAACACTGCTGACGGGCCCCTGGAAAGGAACTCACAAGTTAACACTACTGACTGGCACCTGGAAAGGAACTCACAAGTTAACACTGCTGACTGGCACCTGGATAGGAACTCACAAGTTAACATTGCTGACCGGCACCTGGAAAGGAACTCACAAGTTAACACTGCTGACCGGCACCTGGATAGGAACTCACAAGTTAACACTGCTGACTGGCACCTGGAAAGGAACTCACAAGTTAACACTGCTGACCGGCCCCTGGAAAGGAACTCACAAGTTAACACTGCTGACTGGCACCTGGAAAGGAACTCACAAGTTAACACTGCTGACCGGCCCCTGGAAAGGAACTCACAAGTTAACACTACTGACTGGCACCTGGAAAGGAACTCACAAGTTAACACTGCTGACTGGCACCTGGATAGGAACTCACAAGTTAACACTACTGACTGGCACCTGGAAAGGAACTCACAAGTTAACACTACTGACTGGCACCTGGAAAGGAACTCACAAGTTAACACTGCTGACCGGCCCCTGGAAAGGAACTCACAAGTTAACACTGCTGACTGGCACCTGGAAAGGAACTCACAAGTTAACACTACTGACTGGCACCTGGAAAGGAACTCACAAGTTAACACTGCTGACCGGCCCCTGGAAAGGAACTCACAAGTTAACACTGCTGACTGGCACCTGGAAAGGAACTCACAAGTTAACACTGCTGACCGGCCCCTGGAAAGGAACTCACAAGTTAACACTGCTGACCGGCACCTGGAAAGGAACTCACAAGTTAACACTGCTGACCGGCACCTGGAAAGGAACTCACAAGTTAACACTGCTGACCGGCACCTGGATAGGAACTCACAAGTTAACACTGCTGACTGGCACCTGGAAAGGAACTCACAAGTTAACACTACTGACTGGCACCTGGAAAGGAACTCACAAGTTAACACTGCTGACGGGCCCCTGGAAAGGAACTCACAAGTTAACACTGCTGACTGGCACCTGGAAAGGAACTCACAAGTTAACACTGCTGACTGGCACCTGGATAGGAACTCCCAAGTTAACATTGCTGACCGGCACCTGGATAGGAACTCCCAAGTTAACATTGCTGACCGGCACCTGGAAAGGAACTCACAAGTTAACACTGCTGACCGGCACCTGGATAGGAACTCACAAGTTAACATTGTTGACCGGCCCCTGGAAAGGAACTCACAAGTTAACACTGCTGACCGGCACCTGGAAAGGAACTCACAAGTTAACACTACTGACTGGCACCTGGAAAGGAACTCACAAGTTAACACTGCTGACCGGCACCTGGAAAGGAACTCACAAGTTAACACTGCTGACTGGCACCTGGAAAGGAACTCACAAGTTAACACTGCTGACTGGCACCTGGAAAGGAACTCACAAGTTAACACTGCTGACCGGCCCCTGGAAAGGAACTCACAAGTTAACACTACTGACTGGCACCTGGAAAGGAACTCACAAGTTAACATTGCTGACCGGCCCCTGGAAAGGAACTCCCAAGTTAACATTGCTGACCGGCACCTGGAAAGGAACTCACAAGTTAACACTGCTGACCGGCCCCTGGAAAGGAACTCACAAGTTAACACTACTGACTGGCACCTGGAAAGGAACTCACAAGTTAACACTACTGACTGGCACCTGGAAAGGAACTCACAAGTTAACACTGCTGACCGGCCCCTGGAAAGGAACTCACAAGTTAACACTACTGACTGGCACCTGGAAAGGAACTCACAAGTTAACACTGCTGACCGGCCCCTGGAAAGGAACTCACAAGTTAACACTGCTGACTGGCACCTGGAAAGGAACTCACAAGTTAACACTGCTGACCGGCACCTGGATAGGAACTCCCAAGTTAACACTGCTGACCGACCCCTGGAAAGGAACTCACAAGTTAACACTGCTGACCGGCCCCTGGAAAGGAACTCACAAGTTAACACTACTGACTGGCACCTGGAAAGGAACTCACAAGTTAACACTACTGACCGGCCCCTGGAAAGGAACTCACAAGTTAACACTACTGACTGGCACCTGGAAAGGAACTCACAAGTTAACACTGCTGACCGGCCCCTGGAAAGGAACTCACAAGTTAACACTACTGACTGGCACCTGGAAAGGAACTCACAAGTTAACACTGCTGACTGGCACCTGGAAAGGAACTCACAAGTTAACACTACTGACTGGCACCTGGAAAGGAACTCACAAGTTAACACTGCTGACCGGCCCCTGGAAAGGAACTCACAAGTTAACACTGCTGACTGGCACCTGGAAAGGAACTCACAAGTTAACACTGCTGACCGGCACCTGGATAGGAACTCCCAAGTTAACACTGCTGACCGACCCCTGGAAAGGAACTCACAAGTTAACACTGCTGACCGGCCCCTGGATAGGAACTCACAAGTTAACACTGCTGACCGACACCTGGAAAGGAACTCACAAGTTAACACTGCTGACCGGCACCTGGATAGGAACTCCCAAGTTAACACTGCTGACCGGCACCTGGATAGGAACTCCCAAGTTAACACTGCTGACCGACCCCTGGAAAGGAACTCACAAGTTAACACTGCTGACCGGCACCTGGAAAGGAACTCACAAGTTAACACTACTGATTGACACCTGGAAAGGAACTCACAAGTTAACACTACTGACCGGCCCCTGGAAAGGAACTCACAAGTTAACACTGCTGACCGGCACCTGGAAAGGAACTCACAAGTTAACACTGCTGACCAGCACCTGGAAAGGAACTCACACGTTAACACTGCTGACCGGCACCTGGATAGGAACTCACAAGTTAACACTGCTGACCGGCACCTGGATAGGAACTCACAAGTTAACACTGCTGACCGGCCCCTGGAAAGGAACTCACAAGTTAACACTGCTGACGGGCCCCTGGAAAGGAACTCACAAGTTAACACTGCTGACCGGCCCCTGGAAAGGAACTCACAAGTTAACACTGCTGACGGGCCCCTGGAAAGGAACTCACAAGTTAACACTGCTGACCGGCACCTGGAAAGGAACTCACAAGTTAACACTACTGACTGGCACCTGGAAAGGAACTCACAAGTTAACACTGCTGACCGACACCTGGAAAGGAACTCACAAGTTAACACTACTGACTGGCACCTGGAAAGGAACTCACAAGTTAACACTGCTGACCGGCACCTGGAAAGGAACTCACAAGTTAACACTGCTGACCGGCACCTGGAAAGGAACTCACAAGTTAACACTGCTGACCGGCACCTGGAAAGGAACTCACAAGTTAACACTGCTGACCGGCACCTGGAAAGGAACTCACAAGTTAACACTGCTGACCGGCACCTGGAAAGGAACTCACAAGTTAACACTACTGACCGGCCCCTGGAAAGGAACTCACAAGTTAACACTGCTGACCGGCACCTGGAAAGGAACTCACAAGTTAACACTGCTGACCGGCACCTGGAAAGGAACTCACAAGTTAACACTGCTGACCGGCACCTGGAAAGGAACTCACAAGTTAACACTGCTGACCGGCCCCTGGAAAGGAACTCACAAGTTAACACTGCTGACCGGCCCCTGGAAAGGAACTCACAAGTTAACACTACTGACCGACCCCTGGAAAGGAACTCACAAGTTAACACTGCTGACCGGCACCTGGAAAGGAACTCACAAGTTAACACTGCTGACCGGCACCTGGAAAGGAACTCACAAGTTAACACTGCTGACTGGCACCTGGAAAGGAACTCACAAGTTAACACTGCTGACTGGCACCTGGAAAGGAACTCACAAGTTAACACTGCTGACCGGCCCCTGGAAAGGAACTCACAAGTTAACACTGCTGACCGGCCCCTGGAAAGGAACTCACAAACTAACACTGCTGACCGGCACCTGGAAAGGAACTCACAAGTTAACACTGCTGACCGGCCCCTGGAAAGGAACTCACAAGTTAACGCTGCTGACTGGCACCTGGATAGGAACTCCCAAGTTAACACTACTGACTGGCACCTGGAAAGGAACTCACAAGTTAACACTACTGACTGGCACCTGGAAAGGAACCCACAAGTTAACACTGCAGACTGGCACCTGCAAAGAAACTCACAAGTTAACACTGCTGACTGGCACCTGGAAAGGAACTCACAAGTTAACACTGCTGACCGGCCCCTGGAAAGGAACTCACAAGTTAACACTACTGACCGGCACCTGGATAGGAACTCACAAGTTAACACTGCTGACCGGCCCCTGGAAAGGAACTCACAAGTTAACACTACTGACCGGCACCTGGAAAGGAACTCACAAGTTAACACTGCTGACGGGCCCCTGGAAAGGAACTCACAAGTTAACACTGCTGACCGGCACCTGGAAAGGAACTCACAAGTTAACACTACTGACCGGCACCTGGATAGGAACTCACAAGTTAACACTGCTGACCGACACCTGGAAAGGAACTCTCAAGTTAACACTGCTGACCGGCCCCTGGAAAGGAACTCACAAGTTAACACTGCTGACCGACACCTGGAAAGGAACTCACAAGTTAACACTGCTGACCGGCCCCTGGAAAGGAACTCACAAGTTAACACTGCTGACCGACACCTGGAAAGGAACTCACAAGTTAACACTGCTGACCGGCCCCTGGAAAGGAACTCACAAGTTAACACTACTGACCGGCACCTGGATAGGAACTCACAAGTTAACACTGCTGACCGACACCTGGAAAGGAACTCACAAGTTAACACTGCTGACCGGCCCCTGGAAAGGAACTCACAAGTTAACACTGCTGACCGACACCTGGAAAGGAACTCACAAGTTAACACTGCTGACCGGCCCCTGGAAAGGAACACAAGTTAACACCGCTGACCGACACCTGGAAAGGAACTCACAAGTTAACACTGCTGACCGACCCCTGGAAAGGAACTCACAAGTTAACACTGCTGACCGGCCCCTGGAAAGGAACTCACAAGTTAACACTGCTGACCGGCACCTGGAAAGGAACTCACAAGTTAACACTACTGACCGGCACCTGGAAAGGAACTCACAAGTTAACACTGCTGACCGGCACCTGGAAAGGAACTCACACGTTAACACTGCTGACCGGCACCTGGATAGGAACTCACAAGTTAACACTGCTGACCGGCCCCTGGAAAGGAACTCACAAGTTAACACTGCTGACCGGCCCCTGGAAAGGAACTCACAAGTTAACACTACTGACTGGCACCTGGATAGGAACTCACAAGTTAACACTGCTGACCGGCCCCTGGAAAGGAACTCACAAGTTAACACTACTGACCGGCCCCTGGAAAGGAACTCACAAGTTAACACTGCTGACCGGCCCCTGGAAAGGAACTCACAAGTTAACACTACTGACTGGCACCTGGATAGGAACTCACAAGTTAACACTGCTGACCGGCACCTGGAAAGGAACTCACAAGTTAACACTGCTGACCGGCCCCTGGAAAGGAACTCACAAGTTAACACTGCTGACTGGCACCTGGAAAGGAACTCACAAGTTAACACTACTGACTGGCACCTGGAAAGGAACTCACAAGTTAACACTGCTGACCGGCACCTGGAAAGGAACTCACAAGTTAACACTGCTGACCGGCCCCTGGAAAGGAACTCACAAGTTAACACTGCTGACCGGCACCTGGATAGGAACTCCCAAGTTAACACTACTGACTGGCACCTGGAAAGGAACTCACAAGTTAACACTGCTGACCGGCACCTGGAAAGGAACTCACAAGTTAACACTACTGACTGGCACCTGGAAAGGAACTCACAAGTTAACACTGCTGACCGGCCCCTGGAAAGGAACTCACAAGTTAACGCTGTTGACCGGCCCCTGGAAATTTTACTTGCCAGTCCGGCATTTTCTTCATAGAAACAGTAGTAATCAGTAGTCCTTTTATTACATGTTTTTTTAAGTTGAATTGAACATGATTGCAGTGATTATGATTATAAGGGCAATGTGTCTATTGTCACATTTTCGCGAAAATGTCACGTTAAAATAAAAGAAAAATATAATATTAAAAAACTAGTAATAACTGTGTTTCAACACAAATGTCTCTCATCGGAACTCCCGGTTGCCACTATAACCTTGAGCATGTTGAAACCCCCAAATACATTTTTTTACCATGATAATGCAATGTTCTATATAACTATCCCTGTTTCTATAGAAACAGCAGCCCTTTTGAAAATCCAAAAGTGGATTGCAGAACTTCATGTCACCCTTAACATGTTCCCAAAGTTTCATATTGATTGGACATTACATCGCAGAAAAATTGTGCGGACATGATTGAGCGGAAAGAGAAACCAAAAAAGAATAAAGAAAGAAGAATAAAAATAAGAAACCGGACAATATGTCTCCCAAAACTTCGTTTGGGAGACTTAATTACAAAGAATGTCCAGTTATGATAATTGAAATTTTGAATGTTAATCGATCCTATTATAATATCATCCACTCACTGGATTTGCTTGTGATTTTTTTGTTTGTTTGTTTGAATATTTTTCAGTAACAAAAACACAATAAAATAAAAAATATATATCGTATGACTTTTGATTAGTTTGCAAGCTCTCCTGATTGTCATTAGATTTATTGTATGTCTGCTTGTTTTAGTTGGGATTTCGCTGAAATATTGTTCGCTTGGTATTTTTACATATCAACCTATCTTTCAAATAATAATTTTGGCTTCTCTTTAGGCATTTTCTTTTAGTGTCATATACACGGTTTCCATTAACAAGGGAGACAAATCATACTACAGTAAAAATAAACTCCACAGGCCAAATGAGCTTTTACTTTGTAGGAAGACCTTGCAGGTTTACAAACTAAATTTACTTGTATCAGTTAGCTAGACCGATTCAAATTAATATGTACTTTCACGTGTACCGGTTAACGCGACAACACAGCATTACAAAATAATACGTACTTGTCACTTGAACCGGTAAGCTAGACCACGCAACATTACATGATAATACGTACTTGTCACTTGTAACGATTAGCTAGATCACGAAACATAACAAGATAATAGTACTTGTCACATTTACCGGTTATGCTTGACCACGCAACATTACAAGATAATACGTACTTGTCACATTTACCGGTTAGCTAGACAACGCAACATTACCAGACAACGCAATATTACAAGATAATACGTACTTGTCACTTGTACCGATTAGATAGACCACGCAACATAACAAGATAATACGTACTTGTCACTTGTACTGGTAAGCTAGACCACACAACAATACAAGATAATACGTACTTGTCACTTGTAACGGTAAGCTAGACCACACAACAATACAAGATAATGCGTACTTGTCACTTGTACCGGTAAGCTAGACCACACAACAATACAAGATAATACGTACTTGTCACTTGTACCGGTTCGCCACACAACAATACAAGATAATACGTACTTGCCACTTGTACCGGTAAGCTAGACCACACAACAATACAAGATAATACGTACTTGTCACTTGTACCGGTTAGCTAGACCACGCAGCATTACCAGATAATGCGTACTTGTCACTTGTACCGGTAAGCTAGACCAAACAACAATACAAGATAATACGTACTTGTCACTTGTACCGGTTAGCTAGACCACACAACAATACAAGATAATACGTACTTGCCATTTGTACCGGTAAGCTAGACCACACAACAATACAAGATAATACGTACTTGTCACTTGTACCGGTAAGCTAGACCACACAACAATACAAGATAATACGTACTTGTCACTTGTACCGGTAAGCTAGACCAAAAACAATACAAGATAATACGTACTTGTCACTTGTACCGGTAAGCTAGACCACACAACAATACAAGATAATGCGTACTTGTCACTTGTACCGGTAATCTAGACCACACAACAATACAAGATAATACGTACTTGTCACTTGTACCGGTTAGCTAGACCACGCAGCATTACAAGATAATACGTACTTGTAACTTTTACCGATAAGCTAGACCACGCAACATAACAAGATAATACGTACTTGTCACTTGTACCGGTAAGCTAGACCACACAACAATACAAGATAATACGTACTTGT
Source organism: Limnoperna fortunei (assembly GCA_944474755.1). Classification (NCBI taxonomy): domain Eukaryota; kingdom Metazoa; phylum Mollusca; class Bivalvia; order Mytilida; family Modiolidae; genus Limnoperna; species Limnoperna fortunei. The sequence goes on from OX104112.1 coordinate 11,091,447, forward strand.
CACTTGTATCGGTAAGCTAGACCACACAACAATACAAGATAATACGTACTTGTCACTTGTACCGGTAAGCTAGACCACACAACAATACAAGATAATACGTACTTGTCACTTGTACCGGTAAGATAGACCACACAACAATACAAGATAATACGTACTTGTCACTTGTACCGGTAAGCTAGACCACACAACAATACAAGATAATACGTACTTGTCACTTGTACCGGTAAGCTAGACCACACAACAATACAAGATAATACGTACTTGTCACTTGTACCGGTAAACTAGACAAAACAACAATACAAGATAATACGTACTTGTCACTTGTACCGGTAAGCTAGACCACACAACAATACAAGGTAATACGTACTTGTCACTTGTACCGGTAAGCTAGACCACACAACAATACAAGATAATACGTACTTGTCACTTGTACCGGTAAGCTAGACCACACAACAATACAAGATAATACGTATCCTTGTCAATTAAGGCTGGAGTCGAGGGTCCGCAGCATGGAAATCCTTGTCAATTAAGGCTGGAGTCAAGCGCCCGCATTATGGAAATCTTTGTCAATTAAGGCTGGAGTCGAGCGCCCGCATCATGGAAATCCTTGTCAATTAAGGCTGGAGTCGAGCTCCCGCAGTAAGAGATCAACATTTTGCACTCTTTGGTTTCCATCTATCATTAATAGTTAATAAGTTACTTGTGAAAAACCAATAAGTTACATACTTGTCACTTGTACCGGTAAGCTAGACCACACAACAATACAAGATAATACGTACTTGTCACTTGTACCGGTTAGCTAGACCACGCAGCATTACAAGATAATACGTACTTGTAACTTTTACCGATAAGCTAGACCACGCAACATAACAAGATAATACGTACTTGTCACTTGTACCGGTAAGCTAGACCACACAACAATACAAGATAATACGTACTTGTCACTTGTACCGGTAAGCTAGACCACACAACAATACAAGATAATACGTACTTGTCACTTGTACCGGTAAGCTAGACCACACAACAATACAAGATAATACGTACTTGTCACTTGTACCGGTAAGCTAGACCACACAACAATACAAGATAATACGTACTTGTCACTTGTACCGGTAAGCTAGACCACACAACAATACAAGATAATACGTACTTGTCACTTGTACCGGTAAGCTAGACCACACAACAATACAAGATAATACGTACTTGTCACTTGTACCGGTAAACTAGACAAAACAACAATACAAGATAATACGTACTTGTCACTTGTACCGGTAAGCTAGACCACACAACAATACAAGGTAATACGTACTTGTCACTTGTACCGGTAAGCTAGACCACACAACAATACAAGATAATACGTACTTGTCACTTGTACCGGTAAGCTAGACCACACAACAATACAAGATAATACGTACTTGACACTTGTACTGATTAGCTAGACCACGCAGGATTACAAACTTGTCATTTTTACCGGTTAGCTACACCACGCAGCATTACAAGATAATACGTCCTGGTCACTTGTACTTGGGCGGCGATAAAAAACCAATTATTGTGTACATGACACCGGAAAATGTTTTACCCCAAGATTATACACGGATGCATCTGATTGGATGTTGGGGTTGCAAAAATAGCAAAATTTAAAAAATTATAAACACTATTCATTTAAATTCTTAAATATTTGGGGCATATCTTTTAAAGCCTTGAAAAATGAGCTTTTTTCCAAACAAAGAGGGAGGTTAGACATCTTGTTTGTTTCAATCGTTGCTGTTTTTTCACCAAAATTACCACACAACTTACATCTTTTTTTATTTGCTATTCATCCATGTCGCATCACACCACCACGCTGGGTTTGATTTTGATAGTGTTAAAACATTACTAATCCACAATTTGAAATATGATCAAAAACCAACGAATCCTTTCTCCGAGCTAGCGAGACATTTCGATCCTTACAGGGTCTACTCGACTCAACCTAAATTGACAAGGATTGTTAATTTATATAGAATGTCGATACTTTTCAGGGTACTTCCGTTCTCCCGCTAACCGAAAAAATGACGTCATGATATATCTTAAAACATTCTGAAAGTGGCGTAAAAATCCATTCAAACAAACAAACCTATTTCTTGCTTTCAGTTGTTATTATACTTACGAAGTGGAGATTTCCTATCGAAGGTCATGGTATTTTATGTGTGCTCCGGATTTCTCCCCAATAAAAACTGGGCGCCACGACGCATCTGAAAAGTTGCTGAAAGTGGCGTTAAACACATTTCAAATAAAACCGAAACGAAGATACAACAATACGCTGTTGTAATGAGTATGGTTTGAAAGAACTACGTACACAGTGGCATACGGTGATGGAAATGAAGGTTGTAGTTATATTTAGTGTATAATGATGCTTATGTTCTGTGTGTTTTAAAAAAGCTGCGTAAATTAAGTCCCATTAATCGACTGTCATCAAGAATTCGATGTATAATTACCCAATCGACTGTCATCTAAGTATACAATAACTGCATTTCAATGAATACAGAAAAAAATGTTTTTGGATCTGTATTAAAAATCAGTGAACCTGATACTTTTGTGTATTGGAAGACAAAGATTTTCAATCAGTTGACTACATCTGCTACAGCAACATCAAACAACAAGTATTCGATATCAGTTTGAATCTGACAAGTGTTTTAACTATGTGTCTATTCTTTTTGTTGAAAATCATTTATTTAGCATTTGTTGTCTCTATAGATATTTATTTTGCACATGTTGTGGTGGTGACATGGAGACTTTGGTCATTGTTTATCGCCCTTTTGTTATATATTTGTATAACGTCATTTTGCTTCAGAGATTTGTCAATTATTTCATTTTTGTACTGGTTTCTGCCTAGAAATTCATTAAAACACAATCTGACGCCAAGAAAGTCACAATTGCTTAACTGACCTTTGTGAAAGTGACTATACATTAATTTTTTTGTATGAGTGGTTGTCCTTGCTGGAGTGAATAATGTAATTTAAATTATAATTACAATCCGTGCGTGCGTTTGTTTGTCCGACCGTCCATCCGTGTGCGCTTGTACATAGTACATGGTAGGCGCATATTGTTATGCCCTTATTAGGGTCTTTAATTAAGAAAGTCAGTTTCAATTAAGAGATGAGTTAAATAATTACTGTTATTAAAAAACTGATCAAATGATTTTTAAATAGTTAAAAAATGTAATAAAAGCTAGGACAAAAGCCAGTAATGAAGTCTTTACAATTTATCTAAGCACAACTGGCTTTCGTATAAAAAAATTGTTATAAAGACGCTTTATCCCAGGGACCTCTGTAGCCAAGGGGTGGAGGTAGTTAGTCTACTACTGATCACGTGCTCATTAACATTGAAGTTGAATCGCATTGCGGGCAGTGTTCTTGTCTCCAATCTTAATTAACAAGGATTGCCAGTTTACCTACCGAAGGTCAGTGGTATTCTCCGGTCAATCCCAAAAAAACCTGGAGGTCTTGATATTGCTGAAGAATTGCTAAAACTGGGATTAAACACCATTCAATAAAACAACCAATGTTGCCAGACAATTGTCGCCTTTTTCAAATACGTGAATGAAAACAGAAATACATTTTTACTAAGCTATGTTTGGGACTAGAACAAATAAAAATGATTCAAATTGTGAAATACCGGAAGTAATAATATACAGAATATTTTGACAGCCACTCGAAAACTGGGTAGGAACTGATAATTGAACTGGCTACAATGACAATTAACTAACTCAGCATCTGTAGAACGTTCTGTAACTTACAATGAGCGGGCACTGTCAAAACACAGCTATGGTTCGTTGTAAGACTTTCTCGAGTAATAGTAGACAACCCGATCCCACCTTCAATTTCCAAAGGAAGAACGTTTCCTTGTGTCTTTACCTGGGCACAGCCAGGTATCGAACCCTCTGGACGGCCATCAGTACCAAGTCAGATCCAGACGTTCTGTGTAAATAATCACTGACAGTGTCCTCTACTTGATTGCCGTTTTCTATCATTGTTTTAAATGCCTGCATAAGTAACAACAATAATTGTAACACAAAACAAATCTACAAATCGTGTTTGTTTCTTTTGTTTGTTTAAATGCTGTTTAACGACACTTTCGGCAATTTTTCAGCTATATCATGGCGTCCAGGTTTCTATTGGGGGAGGAAGCCGGAGTAGCCGTGGAAAACGCCAGACCTTCCTACGAAAACTGGCAATCCTGGTCAATTAAGGAGTCGAGCGCACTCTACCCGCAGTGAAACTCGAACCAGCTATCTCAGCGTTGACAGACCACGTGATCAATAATAGTCTACAAATCGTACCAACAGTTAGAGACATAATATACTAGTATAGTCTGTCCTTGCTGGGTTCCTTTTTCAAAATCCATCAAAAAGAGATCAAGGCACCTTAACATTAAAAATATTTGCAATTTACAATCTTGTTTTTACTTACGTAAACAAGATAACGATACAACATCCTTACATGACCGTCTGCAGTTCTCGGCAAAAGGGAGGGGGTGTTGGGAGGGTCTGGGATTTGGCCCCATTCCAGATGATAGAAAATTTGAAATTTGGTAAATAATGTTGAAATGTATATCTAGGAAACAGTGATGTATTATACAATAAAGGTAAAATCAAGCCCCCCCCCCCAAGCCCCCTGTTTACAGTGCATATTTTTGTTATAGTTACGTGACAGGAAGTACGTGCGCACTATATTGTAATTATCGTAATTAATTATATTAAATCAATTACTGGATAAATTAATATGTTTTATTTACCTTATTAATTATCAGTATTTTGTTTACTACATGTGTTGCTGTCGTCTAGAATTTCGATGTATAAATGCTACAAAGTCGATATTGATAACGTGGGAACTCGAGTTATATGATTAACTTTTAAATTTATATAATTGATGCGACAAAACAAGGGTCAGATTACTTTATCTGACAACTTAGATTTGTATCAAGTCATCGTCATTAAATGCGTTCTAAAATTCTGTTCTAACCACCTACCTAAACACTTGTAACTTAAAAATTTCTGAAATAATGTTCCAATTTTTTTTAACAATTTGTTAAGCTTGAAATTACAGTTTATAAATATTTAAAGCTATTGCTTATTTCTTAATTAAATATGTTACCATTCTATGTCATGAAATAGCTGAATTTTTTCCCGATTTCAGTTTAATACACAAAAAAGATTTTGTATACAAAAAACAATACCATGTTATTATATACATGTATCAACCAATCCGCGTGTTGCATTAAATTGTTCAATTGCATTGCAATAAAAGGGCAATAACTCGTGTTACTTTCAATACCATTACTTCAGTTGCTATTTATTTTTTGACAATTTGATTCAAAATAATTCCACAATCTGGAAAAAGTCTTTTCATCTTTATTGTACCTAAAATTGTAACATATATGCAACAATTCCTTCTACAGTAGCACTGTTGAATGACCAAGTATGCTTATAGTCTTATCACTGGTAGTTTAGGGTTAGGTGGCAGCACTGTTCTATGACCAAGTATGCATAAAGTCTTATCACCGGTAGTTTAGGGTTAGGTGGCAGCACTGTTCTATGACCAAGTATGCATAAAGTCTTATCAACGGTAGTTTAGGGTTAGGTGGCAGCACTGTTCTATGACCAAGTATGCATAAAGTCTTATCACCGGTAGTTTAGGGTTAGGTGGCATCACTGTTCTATGACCAAGTATGCATAAAGTCTTATCACCTGTAGTTTAGGGTTAGGTGGCAGCACTGTTCTATGACCAAGTATGCATAAAGTCTTATCACCGGTAGTTTAGGGTTAGGTGGCAGCACTGTTCTATGACCAAGTATGCATAAAGTCTTATCACCGGTAGTTTAGGGTTAGGTGGCAGCACTGTTCTATGACCAAGTATGCATATAGTCTTATCACCGGTAGTTTAGGGTTAGGTGGCAGCACTGTTCTATGACCAAGTATGCATAAAGTCTTATCACCGGTAGTTTAGGGTTAGGTGGCAGCACTGTTCTATGACCAAGTATGCCTATAGTTTTATCACCGGTAGTTTAGCGTTAGGTGGCAGCACTATGTGCTTCCTGTAAGTTTTGCTTGTTTGTGTCCGTCTTGTGGGCTGGTAGTTTTTCTAATTTTTTTTTCGCTTGTCTGTTGAGCTGGCAGTTTCTCTAAGTTTTGTTTCCTATAGTTTCGCTGTCTTAGGCTGGTAGTTTAACTACGTTTTTTTGCTAGTATCGGTTTTTTTAGCAGTTTTGTTTGTGCTAGAAGTCTTCTGTAAGTTTTGTATTCTGGGGGCGGTCGCTTGTGCTTGTAGTTTACTGTATAATTTATTTTTGCAAGGAGCATGTCGTTTTTGCTGGTATTTTCCTGTACGTTTTGTTTGCTATTGGGACGCTCGTTTGTAATGGTAGTTTCCTATACATTTTGTTTTCCTAGGGCAGGTCTATTGTGTTGGTAGTTTCCTGCATACGTTTTGTATGCTAGGGCCGCTAGTTTGTGCTGGTAGTTTCCTATAAATTTTTTTTACGGGGACCACACGTTGCTTATAATTTCCTATAAATTTTCTTTGTGGGGGTGGGGGGGGGAGGTGGGGGGTTGGAGGGTGCGCTCGTTTGTGCTAGTAGTTTCCTGTATAGGTTTTGTTTGCTGCTTGTATTTTCTTATAAATTTTGTTTACGGGGGAGGGGGTGCTAGTGTTGGGATACACAAAAATAAAACAGTTTTGCTTGAAATCAGACTAATGTGTCCGAGTAGGATGTCGTGTCTCTGCTTGGGTGTTGCTTAAAATTCATTTACCTATTCGCAAAGTTTGTTTGTAGATTTCTCTGTTTATTTAATGTGTTTTACGCAATTTTCAGCATTTGTTTCAGCTATATCGTGGCGTCCTGCTTTTATTTGGGGAGGAAGCAGGAGTCCAGTACACCCTGCCAGCAGTGAGACTTGTACCCGCAACCTCAGTTTTGATGCTTAATTGAATCCAAAATTAATTTGCAAAACTTAATTCCACATAAATCATTGGCAGAGAAAGATCAAAGTACAAACTGTGAATTCATTTTATTCCGTTGGTACCAAATTTTAAGATTAATGATAGTCTTTCTTTGAAGAAAACGGGACAGTTTATTTTGTGTAGAACTTTATTCTTGGTTTGTCAGTTCTTACGAAATCTACAATATACTACTAATTTGCTTGTAATTGTTGAAATAGGTGTATGCATTCATTGATTGTTTGTTTCTTGTTTAACGGCACTTTCAGCCTTTTTACCGCAATATCATGACGTCCAGTTTTCTATTAAAGGAGGAAGCAGGAGTACCTGGTGAAAACCCCAGACCTTCAGAAAAAAACTAACAATCCCTGCCCTGCCCGTAGTAAGGCACTATGCTGACAGGCCACTTGATTAATAGGATATGATATTAACCCCTCTCTCTCACTATAGCTATGAAGGATTGGTTGCTTCCAATTTTATTTTATTACAATCAGAAAAATATCATATATATATCATGTATTTATTGCAGTAGATTACTAAAAAAAAGTAAAATCCACCGAACATTAAGTCAGTGATGGTCTGGATACATACACAGAACCACCATCCCCCCCCCCCCCCCAAAAAAAAATAAAAAAAAATAAAAAAAGGAATGAAAAAGAAAAAGAAAGATAAACAATGTGAACACCAGAATCCAATGGAAACAACTAATTGGAGACATGGCAAAACATAGTAGAGCATTTAAAAGCATCTCACTAAACCGGTTTAATATTAAAATTTGCGTAACACAAATTTTTTTTTGTCAGTTGAGCGTTACAGTTCTTTTCTCTTTCTTATTATGTGCAGTTAAGCTGTGTGAAGTAAATGGCAGACAACTTCTTTTAGTCGCCTATCACAGAGATAAAATAGTTAATTTGTTTCTGTATTCTGTGCACAAAATTCTAAAACAAAAATCAACTCTTACATTGTATATTTGCTGATATAAGAGGGCAGACATTAAATGGGAGATAACTCCTGTTTCTTTCCTTTAGTATTAGTAAGTAATATGGCATTGCTGCTTAAAAACTAAAACTTTCGTAATAGTCCATGACAACACTGTTTTCTAAACGTTGTCTGTTTTAACGAGATTGAAATTGAAATGAATAGTGTATTAGATAATGACTGTAATGTTGCCTTCATTGGAGATTTTAATGCCAGAACCAAGGATTTGTGTGATTTTGATGTACCAGATGATAATTTGATAAACATTTTGGATGTTTTTGATAATGACGAATTACAAAAAAATATGTATGATTTTCACAGCCTAAAAAATATGGGTATCCCTTTGACCAGAAAGAGTCAAGATAAGCATGTTAATAATTACGGTCATAAACTGTTAAGTTTTTGTAAACAAAACTCCATTTTTATTGTCAATTCCCGATGTGGAAAAGATCATGATGTTGGTTCTGTAACCAACAAAGGTAGTGCAGTTGTTGACTACTTTTTGTCTGCTCCAGTTTTATTTTCTATTATTGATGAATTCGAGGTGATAGACTTTGACCCCCTTTTCTCAGACGTTCATAGTAGGTTACATATTTGCCTTCACGCTAGAGTAAACACAGATACTACAAATCGACTTTCAAAAGGTGATATTCACCGTACACGTTGGAATGTCAATCACGAAAACCGGTTTGTCGAGTCTGTGATTGCCTGTATTAGCAACAAATGCTTAAATAATCTTTATAGTTTATTAGATACTGACGATTCTATTACGTTAGAAAGAAATATTAATAACGTAGTAGAAACTATTTCAAAAAACTTTGAAAATTGCTCACAAAATGTATTTGGTAATAAAGGAACGCATAAACCGAGAAGACGCCAAGGAAATAAACCCTGGTTTAACAAGGAGTGTGAATCGAATAGAAAAAAATTTCATAAAGCAAAAAAAAAGATACAGCTTTATTAAAAATAAAGCCAATCGCGATGCTATGAAAGCCGCAAGTAAATCGTATAAAGTAAGCATAAATGAAAACTTTAAGAAATTCCAAACGAAGTGTGAAAATGATTTAAGACAGACGTCAAAATCAAATCCTAAAAAATTTTGGGACATTCTTAATCGTTTAAACTGTAAAACAAAAAAGAACGAAGATACTATATCTTTGGAAAATTTGTATGAATATTTTAAAAAATTAAATGAAAACTCGGAAGAAAATGGAGATGAAGCAGACTTAGATCTATCTCAAATAAATAATAATGACAATGAATTCGACAGTATTCTCAATGGAGAAATCACCGAAGACGAAGTTAAGTATGCAGTGAAAGAATTAAAAAATAATAAAGCTTGTGGTATCGATAACATAGCAAACGAATATATAAAGAGTACAATATCTCATTTGTTACCATTATACGTAAAACTTTTTAATAAAATATTAGATACTGGTATTATTCCAAATGATTGGATAATAGGTATTATTAGACCCATTTATAAAAACAAAGGTGATGCCTCAGATCCCGATAATTATCGTGCAATCACTCTTGTGTCGAACTTAGGAAAACTGTTTACTTTTATTTTGAACAGAAGATTAAATGATTTTGCTAATAAAGTTGATTTGATTACGAATTCCCAAGCGGGTTTTCGAAAAGGTTATTCAACCACAGACAATATTTTTGTGTTAAATGCTTTGATTTCTTTATATACTCAGTCTGGAAAAAAACTTTATTGTACATTTATAGATTTCAAAAAGGCATTCGATACTGTCTGGCGAATGGGACTTTGGGAAAAATTAGTGCGTAGTGACATTACAGGTAAAATTCTCAATGTTGTACTTGGACTTTACAAGAATACAAAGTCTTGCGTTGAACAAAGCGGTAAACGTACAGACTTTTTTCCTTGTGAAGTCGGAGTGAAACAAGGAGAAAACTTGTCTCCCTTTCTCTTTGCCTTATTTCTAAATGATTTAGAAACACACTTATCTCTTCATAATGTCAAAAATCTTGAGCTTATAAATATTTTAGCTTTTGAACAGTTAGAGATATACGTTAAACTTTTTATTCTCTTGTATGCCGACGATACAGTTCTATTTGCAGACTCCCCTGAGGATATGCAACTAGCACTTGAATCATTCGAAAATTACTGTATCAGATGGAAATTAAATGTAAATGTTCAAAAAACCAAGATTGTTGTATTTTCTAAACGAAGGGTTAAACTTTCGTCTACTTTCAAATTATTCCAAACTAATATTGATCAAGTTGATTCATATAGTTACTTAGGTTTGCTATTTAATTATAACGGTAATTTCACTTGTGCCAAGAAAAAACTATCTGAACAAGCTAGAAAAGCATTGTTTTCTCTTTACTCAAAAATACGAAATATTGCATTACCTATTGACTTACAAGTAAAACTCTTCGATACATTGATAGCCCCAATTCTATTGTATGGTTCGGAAGTATGGGGTTACGAAAATTGCGATATTATTGAAAAAATTCACCTCCAATTTTTTAGAAAGATATTGAAAACTAGAACGAGTACACCTCTTTACATGGTTTATGGAGAGTTGGGTCGATTCCCATTACATATTACAATTAAAAACAGGATGATTGCTTTTTGGAGTAAATTAATACTATTTCAAAATAAATTGTCAAATACTTTATATAGATTGATGTTTAGTATGTATAAGAATAACAACGTTAATTTCAAGTGGATTATTGCAATAAAATCTATACTGGAAGACACCGGTTTAAGTGAATATTGGGAAAATCAACAGTATATAAATCCGCTGATAGTTAAGCTAAACGTCCAGCAAAGATTACAAGATCAATTTATACAAAAATGGTTCTCAGACATATCTAGTTCTTTCAAGGGTGACTTATATTCTCACATCAAACAACAGTTTGGCTTAGAACCATATCTGATAAAATTGTCACCAACAAATAGGAACATTATTTGTAAATTACGTACCTCGAATTTAAGAATTCCGATCGAAACTGGGCGCTGGGTGAATATTAGGAGAGAAGATAGAATCTGTACACTATGCCGGGGTAACAATATAGGTGACGAATTCCATTATTTATTTATTTGCACTGATCCGAGTATTATCGAAACACGTAACAAATATATTCCAAGATACTATTGTAAATATCCCTCCATAGAAAAAATGTATAGATTAATTACATATTGCAATACGCCACTTTTGAATAAATTATCCATATTTGTTAAACACTTGAACAATTTATTTTAGTGTGCCTATCATATAACGTTGTATTATAGAAAAAGGGCACGTGCTTTTCGATCTATTTGAATCACCTATACCTGTTAGCCATGCATTGTATTGTTTAATTATTCTTCATTGTTGTTATATAGTATTAGATTAAATGCTTGTGAACTGTTTGATTATAATGTTAGTGCAACTTTACCGATTATGTATATCTCTTGTCTCGCAGCTTGCTGCGACTGAGTTTACTCAATAAATCTTGAAATCTTAAATCTTGAAATCTTGTTAATATTCATAACTAGTCTAAAAATGTGACTAAACTTATTATGATATTACGAATGAGTCTTTTAGTAAAATTTGAAGTTCTCATTATGCCGATACAAGGGGACGACAAATAAAAGCAAAAGGAATTATTATTTACTGATAAACATTACTGCTGGAATTATTTTATAATACTAAATGAGTTCCATTAATTTTTACGTAAATTTTAAATATTGGAGCAAGAAGATTTATAATTTACTCATTAAAAGGGCGACAACTCTGTTGCTTTCAATATCACTTTGTTTTTAATGTATTTCTTGAGTTTTATGTAAAATCAAATTCCAAGATCTGGAAAAGGCTGTATATCATTATTTAATAAACAAAATGGTGAAATAGAAAAATTCCTTCTGGATAAAATACCGGTAACAAGTTCAAATTGCTCCAATGAGTAAAAACAGTTGTTTCAAAACCGTTTAATTTGTTCTTGGTTTGTCAGTTCAGACGAAATCTATAAGTAAGAAAGAATGTAATTGTTTATTACAGTGACACGTGTAATAATTACAACTAGAAAAACAAAAAAAGTATTATATACAAATTGTATACACCCGGCCCATTGGACTTATAAGTCACCTAAGAAAACATTTAAACAAATATAAACATCACGGACTTTAAAAAATAATTTCATAAGCTTGCTTTACTTTTACCTGTCTGTTTGAAAATGAAAGATAAAAATAAAATTCAGTTTTGTATTTGATAAGTAAAACGACGTCTCTTTTGATACGCCCTTACCAAAACTTTTGCTAGTTTCCTAGTAAAGTTAGACATCAGAAATCTCATTTTGTCGATATTAGACCCTTGTGATGGATACAAATTAGAATTAAAAATGTCATCAAATGATTGCACTCAAATGTGCTAGGAAAAGGAACAGTCTAATAGAAAATGATCTTCTGTTCCAACTGTCCGAGCATTGCATAATTTACAAAGTCTTTCGTCTACACTTTCTCCGGTATATCTGCCAGTTTCTATTCTAAAAGGAAGTATTCCAGTTCTAAATTGTGCACGATACGATCTCTCCTGTTTGTCAAGGAAGGTCATTAAACTTCATAATCTAATTATGAAGTTTAAAGTCATCAACAATAGATTGAATCGGCAATACTTTAAAATAGTTAAAATTCTTGAAAGTTTCATTCGGAACACATGTGTAGTCAACGACCGATTTCCATTTTCTTGAAATGGATGTAAAGTTGTCGCCTTCTTAAATCTTCCATTCAGAATACACACTTTAGCTTCATTTAAGAAGTCAATGAACTCGTGACCGTGTTGATAAATCGTCTTATCAATAGCAGTCCTTTCGGAATCTCGTCGATTTCTTCAAGTGTCTCATTTATTGATACCGATACGTGAATTGAAGTCTCCTAAAAGAAAAATCCCATCATTACCGCTATGCATATATACTTGTATCAACAGGTGTGAAAAGAAACTTTGCGCGTCACGACCTCTGTTCGAATTTTCAGGTGGTAAGTAATACGCAAATATCACAAATTCGAAATCAGTTGCAGAACTTGAAAACTGAACACCTAAAATCCCATCATACTATTCATCAATTACTGAAATCCTAAAACTGTCAGATAGCCACTTTTTAACGAAAAGTCCAACTCCACCTGAAGCTTTTGGTGCGTTCTTGTGAATGTTAATTCTATTAAATCCGTAAAAAGTATATCCTGGTACGGTAATAACCTCTTGAGTGGGTAAATGAGTATCACAAATACAAAACATATCACAACTTATTGCGTTGCGTTCGTAGGTCACAATTTTCCTTTGTCCAGCCGCAAACGTTTAACTGTCCGATCGTTATAGTCCTCGTAGGCCGGTCATCATACTATTGCTGTTCCTCGTGGGATTCAGTTGTTTCTTGGCGGTTGTCTCTCGGCTTTGATGCGTCCGTTAGCGTCGACACGTAGGGATCTTCCTTGTGGCAGATTACATAAAACAGCTCGCGCATTCATTTCAATCAAACGTTCTACTCGTAATTTGCTACTTTTTATAGACTGTTTCATAACCGTCGGTATCCTTCAGTTTCATCTTATTTCTCAATACACGTATTTTCTCGTCAGTATTTCGGAAACTACTTTTAACAATACCTGGACGGTCATTAAGTCTCGTTGGTAAGCGAGTTGCAGCAGTAACTTGAACGGTTGATAAAACATCTTCCCCAAGTGCACGGTTGAGGTTCTCGGCCTTACATGTGCAATCTTTCTGTGAAGTTTAAGAGATCTGGATTGAAAACTGTAGGACGAGTTGATTACACAAAATAGGTACCATCTTCTGCAAATGTCTTGAAAAATGACTAAGTACCCCTGTCTAGAAAATTAAAAAAAAAATCCTGGAACAATTCCATAATAGCAGGTGCATGACTTCAATACATGTGCAATCTTTCTGTGAAGTTTCAGAGCTCTGCGTTAAAAAATGTAGGAGGAGTTGATTATACAAAATAGATACCTATTTCCCCCCTCCCCCATCCACCCGAGCGACTTCACCATACAATAATCCAGGTTTGCACTTCGTGCAACCCGTCCAACAATCATAGTGACACTAAATTGCAAACAAAATTCAGAAAGGCAAGTCCTACAAATAACTCGTTTGGTCCAAGTTTGTCAGAATACACATTTTTGAGTTCTTCCCCTGAATAACAAATTTTTATGAAGTATCAGTTTTTGCCTATTAATTTAAAAATATATAACTGCAAACCTAAAACTGTAAATAAAAAAAATAATCAGACAATTTATGTTACAGCATCAAATAATCCTTTTTCATTTCCATTTATAAGCACCATTTTTTCAGTTGGAATTCCCTTTTTAGCCGATCAGAATATATGATTTGAATTGAGTTTGTTTTGATAAATCTAGGCCTGAACATGAATTAATTTTTGAACTAATGAAAATTTTACTCTAAATGTTAAAAGGGGGGCTAAGATCTTTTCTGTTAATGTGTTTTGGGCATTTTTACAGGTGTGTTAACTGTTTTTTTTTAATAAAGCAACTGTTAACTGTTTTTTAACCATTAGCTGTTATCAGTTTTCTTAAAAATTGACATTTTTGTTAACTGTTATAATGAAAATAAAAACCCTGTTTGCTGTTAATGGTACTGCCCTTCGATGACATTCTGCTGTTATCTGTTTTTTCGATTTTTTTTATGTAAACAGCTGTTATCTGTTATCTATCCGTCTGTCCACATCCCTTGTAAGCCCAACTCTTCCTAAACTGCTTGATGAAATTTAATGAAACTTAGCAAAAAGGAAGTACATTATATGTAGATGTGCATGAAGGATTTTTATTGACCTCTTATAATCATTGAGGGGAGATAATTGGACTTGAAAGCGAATTACAGAGGTCATTATCCTTTTGGATAGCCTGAGCAAAAGTAACCGGACGGGCGAGACATCAACATTTTTTATTAAAAAAATCTTTCTTTCACTTAAAATTTCATATATGGGGCATTACACCTATAATGCTAAATTACATAAAAATGGAGAGAAAAGTATACCTGTCCACGGATTTTTTTTTGGAAAATTACCTTAAAGTTTAAGAATGGTTTTTCTACTTTCATTTCAGTGTTGTGGTCACATTGTACCACATTACACACTTTAGGAAGTGCTTCCACTGTAAAGACATTGACTGGAAAAAAATATATTCTTGTTCTACAGTAATGCCATACCTTTCAAAATATCCAACTCTTAAGCAATGGCAGTTATAAGCAAAAGCAGAAACAAAAGAGAAAATTGGGACTATTTTTTCATCCTGCCATCTTTTGACATGCACCGGAAATTCATTACATGAATAGGATAATGACCCCCGAAGCGTGGGGTGGTATCCCTTTGTGAGCGTGCTCACAGTCCACAATTGTTTTAAATTTACTGTTATCTGTTTTGGGAAAAATAAAAAATTGTTAACCTGTGTTAACCTGTTGATGGACCCCCTCTAGCCCCCCCCCCCCCCCTTTCTTAAAATACAATGTTATGTTATTGTTGAAGAATTTCTGACGTGTTTGGTTATTCAAACTAAACAGAGACAGTTAACAAGAGACCATAAAAAACAACGATTTCAGTTAAGAATACATACACTATATTATTTTCTGGACATATAGGTCTATGTTGACTACGGGTATTGGTATACTAGAAGTGCAAGTGGATTATATATCTATGTGGAAAATAAGTCTGTAGGGACTTTAGGTCTGTGCGAACTATGAGTTTAGAGATCTGTATGGAGTACAAGTCTGGGTGGACTATGGGTCTATGTGGACAACAGGCTGTATGATGGCCAATACGATTCAGTGTCCTGATTTCAGAAATCTAATGGTCACAGTTAATGATCCTCATATTTTTTTGACAATGCGCACCATGCACCTATTAAATTCAGTTGATATTGTGTCATAAGGCACGCTTTGTTTGTAAAAGCAGTTAATATGCTTTATGTCCCAAATTTATTTTGAGTCAAAATTTAGTGATCTTTTCTATTGCTATAGGGTTTTTGAGAGGGAGAAGTGCAAAGAGGGGAGGGAGAAAGGAGCAGGATGGAGGGAGAAAGGAGCAGAGGGGGGAGAGAAAGGAGCAGACGGGAGGGAGAAAGGAGTACAGGGGAGGAAGAAAGGAGTCGACGGGAGGCAGAAGGGAGAAAGATACCCATCTGTCCACCCCATCTACTCTAGTATGTCAGATTAAATCATTAAAAGGGAGACAACTCTGTGGCTTTCAATATCATGTTGTTTTTTATTTATTTCTTAACAATTGCAAAATCAAATTCCACAATCTTGAAAAATTCTGTATGTTTTTATTTAATATACAAAAATGGTAAAATATAAGCTAGCATTCATTCTGGATAAAATACCGGTTACATACTTCCGCCCACAAATTGCCCCAATGAGTAACACAGTTGTTTAACAATATTTTATGCATTAATGTGTGATTGATTGATTGATTGATTGATTGATTGATTGATTGATTGATTGATTGATTGATTGATTGATTGATTGATTGATTGATTGATTGATTGATTGATTGATTGTCACGGGAATTTACACAATACGTGCACAATTCTAAAGTCAGGTACTCGCCTTTTCTTAAAAACCGGAAAACTAGCAAGCAAGACGCCAAGCAGAACGGATAAACTACTACGTCAACTACTGCACTTTAACTGAGAATACAACACTCGATTAACTGGAATTTTATGTAATGCTCTTAACAAGTTCTTCTCAAGTTGTAGACTCTGTAACCTTTTATATCCTCAGAAATTAAAATTGACCAGTTTTTCAATTTAGAACATGCAAAATATATAGAAAAACACACAAATCCTCCATTCTTATCATACTTAACAGAAATCTAAGAAGAATAATAACTCAGGATAATACCAGAGAATGACCTTCAGTTTCACGGTAATAACGGTAATGACCTTCAGTTGGGGGGGGGGGGGGGGGGGTAATACCAATGAATGACCTTCAATATCATAGAAATATCAGGAATGACCTTCAGTATCAGGGTAATACCAGGAAATAACCTTCAGCATCATGTAAATAACGGTACTGACCTTGAGTAGGGGGTAATACCAAGGAATGACCTTCAATAAAGGGGTAACTGAAAATGACCTTCAGTATCAGGGTAAATGAAAATGGCCTTCAATATCAGGGTCACTGAAAATGACCTTCAGTATCAGGGTAACTGAAAATGAAATTTAGTATCGAGGTAATAAAACGACTGAACTTCAGTATCAGGGTAATAACAGGAATGACTTTCAGTCTCAGGGTAACTGAAAATGACCTTCAATATCAGGGTAACTGAAAATGACCTTCAGTATCAGGGTAATACCACGACTGACCTACAGTATCAGGCTAATAACAGGAATGACCTTCAATATCAGGGTAACTGAAAATGACCTTAAGTATCAAGGTAATACCACGACTAACCTTCAGTATCAGGGTAATGCCAGGAATGACCTTCAGTGTCAGGGTAACTGAAAATGACCTTCAATATCAGGGTAACTGAAAATGACCTTCAGTATCAGGGTAATACTACGACTGACCTTTAGTATCAGGCTAATACCAGGAATGACCTTCAGTGTCAGGGTAACTGAAAATGCCCTTCAATATCAAGGTAACGGAAAATGACCTTCAGTGTCAGTGTAACTGAAAATGACCTTCAGTATCAGGGTAATACCATCCATGAATGACCTTTAGAATTAGGGTAATAGCAGGGATGACATGTAGTATCAGGATAATACCAAGGGTGGACCTTCAGTGTGAGAGTTATACCAATGATGAAATTTATTATCAAGATAATACCACGGAATGACCATCAGTGTGAGGACAATACCATGGTATGACCTTCATTGTGAGGGTTATACCAGTAAACGACCTTCAATACGAGTTAGTACCGCTGAATGACGTTCACTATCAGGGTAATACCAGGAAACATTCAGTGAAACACAATACGCTACAAATGATAGTTTCACACTTGAAATGTGGCATTACATTAAGACTGAAGGAGGATGAATTATATATATATAAGCATATACTGTGGATTCATTTATTTTCGTGGACATCAATTTTCGTTGTTGGAGGACAGAAAAAAAAGACATTGGGTCGTAAGCGTAAATATAACTCGTGACGGAGATTTCCGAAAATTTCCAATATTCAAATAAGTGTTACCCTGTACGTTTCTAATAAACGGATTTGTTTTCAAAGGAACATGAAATGAAAAAGATTAAAGAGATGCAGTTTTGTAACAGTATACATAGTTAACATATTTAAGTTACTGAAACCAACCTAAATAAACCTTCTATAGTACACGTGCTATAAATTCCCTGAGACAAAAAAACAAAGTTGTTTTTTGACAATAACAAAAATTAGTAATCTGTATAAAAGGTGTTAACAGATAAGATATCTGTATAAAAGTTTTTAACAGATATAGATATATGTATACAAGGTGTTAAAAGATATAGATATCTGTATAAACGGTGTTAACAGATTGATATCTGTATAAAAGGTGTTAACAGATTGATATCTGTATAAAGCGGTTTAATATTAAAATTTGCGTAAACAAGTTCATTTTGGTCAGGTGAGCGTTACAGTTACTTTTGTTCTTTTTTGTTTATCATGTTATTGTGTGCAGTTAAGCTGTGTTAAGTAAATGGAAGACTGCTCGTTTTAGCTCCCTTTCACAGAGATAATTTACTTAATCTTTTGCTGTATTAAGTGCACACAATTTTGAAAACAAAAAAACAATTCCTATATTGGTTTATATCAGAGCGCAGACATTAAATGGGAGATAACTCATGTTTCTTTCCGTTACAATAAGTCTGTAATATGGCATTGCTGCTTTAAAACGAAAACTTTCGTATTTAGTGCATGACAACATTGTTATCTAAACGTTTTCAACGTAAATCATCATTAACTAGTCTAAAATATGTAACTAAACTTCTACAAATAAAACGAATGAGTCAAGATACAAGAGGACGACAAATAAAAAGCCTAAGGAATTATTATTTACTGATAAATATTACTGCTAGAATTAATTTATAAAGGGTTCCAAATATGTTGCTTTTTCATTTTCATGTTGTTGGTTTGTTTTTTTTTTTTTAAATTTATTTCTTGAGATTTTTATGTAAAATCAAATTCCACGATCTGGAAAAATTCTGTACATCTTTATTTAATAAACGAAATGGTAAATTATAATAAAAAATTCCTTCTGTATAAAATACCTGTAATATACTCTCGCATACAAGTGCAATTTGCTCCAATCAGCAACAACGGTTGATTTAAGACCGTTTATTTTGTGTAGTACTGTATTCTTGGTTGGTCAGTTCAGACGAAATATATAATATACCTCTAATATAATTTTAATTAAAACCTATTACATATAGTAGGTTCACAATATAATGGAAATGTTAAGCTTAAATTATTATTTTAAGTGTGTTCCCTTTTTACAAAGATTTTGTATTACTGACCTGGAAAAGTGTACACTTTTTGTTACATACTGCTTATATTTTTATACATTAAATGGGAGACAACTGATGTTAATTCCCTTTACAGAGCCCCTGTTTTCTTTATTATTTAATCATGTGCAGTTAGGCTGTGTTCTTATGTATTTTCGCTATGTAATTGGGAGACAACTCTTTTTACTTTAATTCAATTTCTTATATTGGCTTTTATATAAAAACGCATACATTAAATGGGAGATAACTCCTGTTTCTTTCCATTACTATTTGTCAGTAATATAGACTTGCCACAAGTCCCTTTGAAAATGTTTTTGCTATAAGAGAGAAAGATTTCAACATTTCTTATACTATCTACTTGTGTACCTTTTTTGTACACAAGCTGATAGTATAGGAAATGTTGATAATGAAGGTGTATCGCTCTAATTACAAATTCAAAGGGACTTGTGGCAAGTCTATCAGTAATACGGCGTTGCTGCTTAAAAAAGTTATATAACATGACAACACTGTTTTCAGTTTGAAAGATTTTATAAATCTTCATAACTATTCTAAAACGTGACTAAACTTTTTAAAATATTATTAATATGTCTTTTAGTAAAATTTGAAATGTCTCAATTTGTTTTCATTATGCCGAACACTCAGAGATATATGATGGCGACAAATAAAAAGCATAATGAAGTATTATTTATTGCTAAATATTTTGGTATGTAAGTTGGAATTATTTTATAATACAGAATGGTTTTTACGTAAAATTTAACACAACTACGCTAGTATGTGGGATAAAATCATTAAAATGGTGTCAACTCTGTTGCTTTCAATATTATATTGTTGTTTTTTATTTATTTCGTAACAATTTGATGCAAAATCAAATTCCATAATCTAGACAAATTCTGAATGTTTTTATTTAATAAACAAAAATGGTAAAATATAAGCTAGCATTCTTTCTGGATAAAGTACAGATTACATATTTCCGCCCACAGGTGCAAATTTCCCCAATGAGTAACAACAGTTGTTTAAGGAAATTAAAATATTTTATGCAACAATGTGATTGATTGATTGATTGATTGATTGATTTGTTGATTGATTGATTGATTGATTGATTGATTGATTGATTGATTGATTGATTGATTGATTGATTGATTGATTGATTGATTGATTGATTGATTGATTGATTGATTGATTGATTGATTGATTGATTGATTGACACCGGAAATTACACAATACATCTACAAACTGTTCTTCCCTGGAAATTGAAGATGAAACACATTTTTACTGTGTGTTCAAAATTCGGAACAAAAAGAAATATTTTATTTAATTTTGTTGCCAAACAGTTTTTCTAGTTTGTCAAATGAATCAATTACTTAGTAATGAGGACACTGACATTCTAGCAGACACTGCCAGATTTATATTAGATACAGATATTGTAAACTAAAAATTTACACTGGTATTTCGATTTTCAATATTATATT
Organism: Limnoperna fortunei; assembly: GCA_944474755.1. Taxonomy (NCBI): domain Eukaryota; kingdom Metazoa; phylum Mollusca; class Bivalvia; order Mytilida; family Modiolidae; genus Limnoperna; species Limnoperna fortunei. Next base: position 11,112,320 of record OX104112.1, read on the forward strand.
AATATGAACATTGATAATCCAGTAAATTGTCTCATCATGTTGTCTTATGTATAATTATGTGTATCTATCAATTATGTTCTTTTCCTCTTTTTTGTACAACTCTCATTGCTCCCATTGGGCTCCTGATTTGGAAATAAAAGATATGTTATGTTATGTTATGTACAATTCTAAAGTCAGGTACTCGCCTTTTCTTGAAAACCAGAATCCTAGCAAGCAAGACGTCAAGCAGCCCCGATAAACTACTACGTCAACTACTGTACTTTAACTGGGAATGCAACAACAACCCATTAACTGGCATTTTATGTTATGCTCTTCACAAGTTCTTCTCAAGTTGTAGCCTATGTAACCTTTTATATCCTCAGAAACTAAAATTGACCAGTTTTTCAATTTAGAACATCCAAAATATATAGAAAAACACACAAACACGCCAGTCTTATCATACTTAACAGAAAACTAAGAAGAATGATAAATCAGGATATTACCAGAGAATTACCTTCAGTATCAGGTAAAATTAGAAATGGCCTTCAGTATCAGGTTAATTGGGAATGACCTTCAGTATCAGGTTAATTGGGAATGACCTTCAGTATCAGGTTAATTGGGAATGACCTTCAGTATCAGGGTAAAATTGGGAATGACCTTCAGTATCAGGGTAATACCAGGAATGACCCTCAGTATCGGGGTAATATCGGGAATAAACTTCAGTGTCAGGGTAATACCGGTAATGACCTTCAGTATCATGGAAATACCTGACCTTCAGTATCATGGAAAAACCGGTAATGACTTTCAGTAGGGGGTAATACCAAGGAATGACCTTCAATATCAGGGTAACTAAAAGTGACCTTCAATATCAGGGTAACTGAAAATGACCTTCAGTATCAGGGTAATACCAGGAATGATTTTTAGTGTCAGGGTAACTGAAAATGACCTTCAGTGTCAGGGTAACTGAAAATGACCTTCAGTGTCAGGGTAACTGAAAAGGACCTTCAGTATCAGGGTAAAGGAAAATGACCTTCAGTATCAGGGTTATACCACGACTGATCTTCAGTATCAGGGCAACACCACGGAATGACCTTCAGAATCAGGGTAATACCACGACCTTCAATACGAGTTAGTACCGCTGAATGACGTTCACTATGAAGGTAATACCAGGAAACATTCATTGAAACACAACACGCTACAAATGATAGTTTCACACTTGAAATGTGGCATTACATTAAGACTGAAGGAGGATATATTATATATATAAGCATATACTGTGGATTCATTCATTTTCGTGGACATCAATTTTCGTTGTTGGAGGACAGAAAAAAGACATTGGTTCGTAAGCGTAAATATAACTCGTGACGGAGATTTCCGAAAATTTCCAATATTCAAATAAGTGTTACCCTGTACGTTTCTAATAAACGGATTTGTTTTCAAAGGAACATGAAATAAAAAAGATTAAAGAGATGCTGTTTTGTTACCGTATACATAGTTAACATAATTAAGTTACTGAAACCAACCTAAATAAACCTTCTATAGTACACGTGCTATAAATTCCGTGTGGCAAGAAACTAAGTTTGTTTTTGACAATAAACTTAAGGGTAAATTAGTGGTTTTTTAAGATGTATATCTGTATAAAAGGTGTTAACAGATAGATATCTGTATAAAAGGTGTTAACAGATTGATATCTGTATAAAAGGTGTTAACAGATTGATATCTGTATAAAAGGTGTTAACAGATTGATATCTGTATAAAAGGTGTTAATATTATAGTCTTAGACACATGCTTTCTTAATTCTTCAATAAAATAAAAATAATAGTTGCTTACATAGCTGGCATTGTCATGATACTTGACACCACTCGGGACAGTGGTATTGCCTTTAACATTGATAAAGCACTCGTCTTTGGCTCGGGCATTATCGATGTTTCAGGCAATACCACTCTCCCCTGTGCAGTCAAGATATCACGACAATGCCCTCTATATAAGCAACTACTGTATAATTAACAGATTGATATCTGTATAAAAGGTGTTAACAGATTGATATTTGTATAAAAGGTGTTAACAGATTGCTTTATTGATCGCTGTTTCACTTAAAATAATAATTTTTATATTTCTATATAAATCAACACTTTACAATGAGAATGCAGAACAGAAGTATTTTTTATTACTGTCGCGAGAAAACAAATTTAAAACTAACAACAATGTTATTCAGTATGAATTCATTTCTTCTGAGTGTCATAAAGTTATTTCTGCATAAATCAACACGCACAACTTACTGTCACGAGAATACACATTTAAAACTAATAACTATGTTTTTCTATATCATTGTCATTTCTTTAGTGTCAAAAAGATTTTCATAATGCAAACGTCTCAGTCGCAATCCAAAACGAGGATTGATAAAACAAAGTCCTTTGAAAATCAGTCATCATTTCCATGCAAACAGCCGTCCTATTAAAGTTTCCCATGTCAGTTTACCGCTCGTATAGATTGTCTGGAAGTCGATGTTCGTTGCATTATTTGATTTTTTCCTCACCCACGAAATCCACGAAAATCGATACCGCACGAATAAAAATTAAAACCACAATGTTAATAGAAATAAAAAAAACACTGCAACATGCCGGTAACGGATCTTGCACACAACCGAATAACTCTAACGAGTTACAGCCTCAGGATAAATTACGAGAAAGAAGTTCGGAGGTTTCTTCGGGTACTCCCGCTTCCTCTCCTAATAAACTGGACGCCTCTGTATAGCTAAATCAATTACTGAAAGTGGCGTCAAACGCCATTCAAACAAACAAACAAAAAGCCGTTTTATTACTTGCTCATTCAGTTCTTCCGTTTCCTTGTCACCTGCAAGAAAATTATATATTATCTCTTACTATTATGTGTACACGGCATACTTTATGAACCTTGTTATTTTCCCCCGTGGAGGGGTATATTTTTTGCGTGGGGATGATCTTCGCGTCATAGACACGTACCTCGTTTACATCCACCGGGATCGTTTTCGCGTATACACGTTGCTCGCAAAATATGTTTAAATTACCACAATGTAAAAACTTCCACGTTTACAGCATATGCAGACAAGAGTTAAACAGCTGTTGACCGCTTTATTTATTCTCATCAGCCTTGTACCAGAGGTTAATTTATTACTAATTGCAAAAGGTCAAACGTTTGTTCAAGGTGTACGTAGCTCTGTTGATAAGCTACTGTACCTATAGACGTTTAGTTACGTCCGTATTTACCTTAACATTTGTTTCCACGACAATCAGGTTGGCGACTTATGCTTATACCCCGTGTAGAGTTTCAACTAGTATGCAGTTACAAACGCATTGTGCTTTATAAGTAACATTCTCCTATTATCTTAAAGTTTGCAATCATATCAAGCATAAATAATTTAATAATTTCTTCAATCAAACCCAATTCTCTTTTTTGTGTGCCAAATCTGACATAACACATGTATGTTGATTACTAACTACACAAACATACGACACTATTTCTTCCGATGTCAATTTCAAAATGGCTACCATTTATAATGTTTATTCCTACCCCAACGACAACTCACGACAAGCAACTCTGGACTTAAAACGCGACCTTTGAAATTAATTTTCCCCTTCCACATACAATATATTTTATGTCTTAATAAGTTTTTTAAGCTCTAACAATAAATTTGACACCAAACCTTTTAAAAATATACACTTTGCACGGATCTAATATTTCTTTCCTGCACACTGCGAAGCTTATTACGCCGTCTTACAAAAACGCGCTAAAAAGCTTTGTCCTTATAGTCCCCGCCTCCTTCGATATATTTAGTGCATGCGGACTAGCTGTTCTTCCTGCACTAAGATTTGATGCTTTGCCAATGATTGTGTATCATTGTATATTAAACGAAGATCATCATCCCTTCTTAACCATATAAGTATATTTTAACGTGGTTATGTGAATAAGTATATCTTGACTGCTCAATTTTCACGTCCAGAAAGCACTAAATATTAAATCAATCAATCTTTTTTTAACGATTTGGTAAACGTACATGCGTTTTGCCACTAACAAGGCTCGTGGTGTCCTTGAATATGCTCATGGTCTTAACTGACGCAAGTTCCTCCATCATAAGCTAGTGCATCCATAGAGTTATTCATGTCTTACGTCAAAGAAGTTCATATACCTGTTGTACTGCAATCAGGTTTATTTTGTATCAATATGACGCGTTTATTGAACTGTGGATAGTGATGAGTCAGCGATCTGTATACCTGAATACCAACATGTTACTTTTAAGTTTGCGTTTTATATCATATTTAATTTCTCGTACAATATTAATGTATAGCGTGGTGAGCACAGATTTTATGAAAGTCGTGAAAGAACAACAAATAATGAAAGCAGAAAAGCGCTGTATTAATGAAGATTTCATACAAAACGTGTTCCTTCATAGCTGAAAAATTAGGAATTATTCCAAGTCAAATCTCACAAAAGGTTCTGTTAAAATTTTTTTTTACTTTATCTTATCTTAGTAAAAATATTTGACACAAATCCTCTTATCGGTATGGCCCAGAAGGAGCTAGTGCCCCCCGCACACCCCCCTCTCATTTCTGATATTTTACCTATTATCATACAGTTGCTTGTCGATACTATGGAGATCGATTTTATCGATCTCATAATTAGAGTCGTAATTCTAAAATAGAAAATCCCAGTGCACTCTGCAATTCTCATATAATATATAAAATATACAAAAGTATTTTTTTCAAATGTACCTCATGTTACACTGTAAAGTGTGTTTTTAATACAGTTCAAAGTTCACTCAATCTAAATAATTTTAAATCTTTGACTTTTTTCACTTTGTCGCTGCCTTAGTAATGTGGTACGAACTCCTAATGTCTCCCAAGTAATGTGGTACGAACTCCTTAGAAATATCAAATTAATATTGTAATTGTAATCGCATATGTTGCTTCGATGTCTTTTTTCATTGCAATCCATTTGAGTGCATTCCAACGTTAATTTTAGTCAAAAATATTGTTTCTCAAGTCTTTATTTTGAAGCCAAATATGCTTACTCCAATAACACTCCGGATTATAACTCTCAAAGAAAAACTCAAACAAACCCACGTATCTCCCAGCGTCCGACCAACGGCATTAAGTTGTCGGTGTAGGACGTAAAAAACTCCCCCAATCAATAAATATACCTCCCAAAACGTACTTTCGTGATTCTTCTTCTGTAACTCAATTTAAAAGTTCTCCTTACATGCAAAGATATAAACCTAGAGCATAGATTAAACCAATCGACTTCGTACGACTATAATTCAAGTTTTAGCTGTATTTTTTCTCATTTAAAAATTAACGTTATCGGCAAATTAGCAGAACAAGTTTATATCTTTAGTAACGATGGACATATGGCTATCACATCATAACATTTTTCCGACGCAGTCGGTATTATATTCACTTTTTACCCTTTGACCTCATGACACTTCACCTCTCGTAATTCTGTTTCTTGATTGGTTAAAAACCAATTGGACGGGGGTTCGGAACAGGGTTGTAAATTGGACAGGGGCTCGGAACAGGGTGGTAATTTACCTTTCAAATTGTGTACTATTATTAGATTTTACCGTCTGTTTGTTTATAAAATTATTTCATAGTGCAATTTAAGTATAAAGAACGATAGAGATGGGCTGCAGTTTGTCAAATTTTATATCAAACAACTTGTACAAAAATGTTAAATATTTTTTATTTGAAGTACAGCGCAAATTAAATGCAAATTAACACGCTGGATTTTAGCGGGTTTTTATGGAGGATAAAACAGACGAAGAGACGAAATTTTAATTAATTTCTAAATACAAATTAACAATCATTTTATATTCATTTTGATATTAAATTAAATGTATTATTGTTCTTGGGCGTCCGTCGTAGTACACACATAGATAGAGGGTTGTGGCTCTAATTGTAAAGTATACTTTGCTTATTCAGTAAATTTTAAACTATAAACATTTTATTAAAAAATTTCTAATATTCAATTTGTTTACATTATTATATAACTGCTTTGGTGCTCGCAGAAAAACTTCATTTCTATATCTTAGGCATTGGGTTTCAATACATAATAGCAATAAACTTTCTGGAATACATGTACATGTACAGCAAAGTACATGTAGTTGTATGTACATAATCAATTTTAGGTTAACTGTATGCTTGGTAAATCTGTTAATATCGAAAACACGTAAATAAAAGGGGGCACACATGTATAAATGAATAATTTCAAACTCGTTTCATCTGGGACTAGTGTTAATTTATAGGTTCATGATTTCATTCACGTTGTAATAATTGTCCGTCAGTACTTCCCCCAAAAATTTCCATCAAACATTTCTGGTCTATTGAAACGGGGAATTTGTATGACAATAAAGGCGATTCGTAGTTCAATGCATAACTCAATTTATATCTTTATTGCGTCGGTTATCTTTTTTAAAGATAGTACTTGTTTAATGTATCATCTACGAAGTTTGGCCAGTTGTTTATGGAAAGACATTACTTGCTTGTCAAAAAAGTATGATTTTCCTATTCGGTAACATCGGCAAAAGTTTACATTTTACAGAGCAATACCCAATATAAGTTGAATTACTTATCTTAAAACGAGACTAATAGTAGTTCGAATATAAGCTGAATTTGCTGAAATTATTATGAGAATAGCGAATCATGAAATCCATTTAGGTGATCTTAAACAAATTCTTTGATCCTGACCATTATATAGACCCCAATCTGATCTAGATTAGCAATCTTTTCGAGATTGCATGCCTATAATATTACACTAACATGCAGTTATAAAACGAACGGGACAAGCTGAGGATTTAATGTTGTATAATACATATGTTGAACTTTGTGGTGGTTGTACTGACCCTATAGTTTCATAAGACTTCTCAAATTTAGATTTCTTAAAATTAATTTTACCCCAAGTAAGATTTTTCCAGCAAATTCATTGGTCAATTATAAGTTTGAGGATAAGTTGACTATATCCTGGATTTTATATGTTTTATGAAACCGGTATCTTTTTGATCAATCGTATAGATCTACGTTTTTTTTTTCAAACATGTGTGTTTTAATTAATAAATAAATTCTCCATTACCTTTTAATCGTTCAGGCGTTCAGGCGCCATAAAACACTTTTGAGTAAAAATATTTTGATCAAAATGAGAATTTTCTCAATTAGCATGGTGTCTTCCCATTACTCCCACTTTTTAAAAATCACTAGTCCTCCTATTCCCACATGTAAATTTCATAGCAGCTAGGATTAATTAAATTTTACCTGATATTTACCTGTATTTTTTAAAAATTTTGTTATAAATTAAGATTAAATAAGATTTAAAAATAAAGTTTTAGATATATGCAGATGAGTTTTACTGGCTTCTTCCAAGCTAAAAACATAATTTGCAAGCTAATAAGTCAATTGGCATAAATAGTGGTCAACAGGAAACCTTAATCTTTATGAACTCCAAGCTAAGTTTTGGTATAAATTCTGGCACAATTAAAATCAGGCCATCAACAATGGCTAATGCACTATTACCAGTAAAAGTTATTACAAAAAACTGAAACAGAACCTTTTCCACAATGGTTTCAAGTTCCGGCAAAAAACAGAGCGGGTAAAGGGACTTACTGGAAATGCTCCACTGCAGACTGTCCTGCCACAATTAACACCTTAAACAACATATCAACCAATGTTTCTGCAAACCACAACGACTGCAGTTGAAGACGAGGTCATCTAGAGAATTAAAGTTTGATGTACAGATGAACTTACTCCTATTCCCTCTTTTTACAAAGAGGAATTAGTGTAACTAAGAAATGTAGACTTTTCCATAGTAAATTGTGCTACATGTGCTCATATGTCTTTTATGTTTCAAACACTTAATGTGTAGCTACATTTATAATTTGACTGCTACATCTATTTTATGCTTTTTCATTGTGTATATTTGCTTGACTTTATTGTTGCATTAGTGCTGTAAACTAAATAAAATATTAACTTATGTTTTCTTAATAAATCATAAAGAAGTTATACATAAAAATCAAAATTCATACAAAATAACTTTATTTACCTGTACCTAACCAACATTAAATTAAAAGTTAATGAGCTGATGTTTTTACAGTATAATGCTTTGTTTACACAAGTTTTCCACCAACTCCCACTTGAAATTTTACCTTTTCTTACCTGAATTTTAAAAAAGTGGGAATAGGAGGAATGAACCATTAGCATGACGGCATAATAGATAGAAAGATTGGATTGGATGGAATTGATATATAAAAAAATCTCATCAGAGAATTTGTTACGGCGCCCAGACCAGATGATCAATCGTAGACTAACTCCCCAGTGGCGGATCTAAGGTGGACAGGGGCACACCTGGAGAGCGCCTAGCTAAATTTCAATAAAAAATTGTAAAACGATATTGCCGAATTTGATTTAAAAAGTTTAAAAAAATATTTTTAACAATCTAAATCGTTAAAAATATCATAAAATCTTCAGCCTTAGCTTCCTTGACCCCTCACCAAGTGTTTTGGGCTCCTTACCAAGTGTTTTTGGCCCCTTTGAACCTTCACCCCCCACGCCAATGATCTACTCGGCCACCTATGTAGAAGTTGTTCTAATTACAAATAAATTATGTGTATGAATCTGTATAATTTCCTTTTATAATGCAAATGCATATTCTGTTTTCAGTTTTAAGGTTCTGAGAAACTGTAGGTTTAGAATTTACTGTCGTATGTCAATTCGCAGAATTTTCCACTTTGACAGTTCAACACGTGGTGATTGTTGATGTTTTTTAATTGTTACCGCCTATCCAACAATGTCATTGGTTGGTTTCTCGCGCAGAATCAGTGTATCCATGAACTCCATGTCAAAGTCCACATGTGACTGCAACGACTCCTAATTTAGGAACTTACAAAAAGCTATGATTTGGAATAGAAATGACATTTTGATCGAAAACAAAAACATTTGATGATGTATTTTACAGTAGTATTACCGAACAGTGTTGTGATTGAAATTAAGGTAGACATTAGATCAAACGGACAGGAATGTTTAGATCAGGTAAGTCAAGTTTGACCTACATTATCGTTCTCGTTTATTTTCCAATTTATTCTTGTTTCTGGAATTTGTTTAAAACGAAAAATAATAAACCTTTTCATTTTGATAATAAACTGAAATTTTCAATTTTAGTCGTGTTGTCCTGTTTAAAATAAACCGGAATTTCTACAAAGGGAAAGTGAAAATCGAACATGGCCATGCAGGGTCCAAAGTCCAATCTATGATCATGTAAACAAAAGATTAATCGCCAGTAGCTATTTATATGTGGACTTAATATGTATAATTTTGGCAGAAAGATTGCTGATTTAACTATTTTAGGTAATTTTTGTTAGTTATGATGTATGTTTAGCGCATCTCTGTGATGAAGTAATACAGTTTATAGAAAAGTACAAACGATTGGACTTTGAACAGCTGATTTTAACATGGCTGACGAAAGAAATGAATACACAAAGAAAATCGAATCAATCAACCATGACAGTTATTCATATATAAAAATTGTGCAATCATTTTTATAATGTTTAAAATACTTTTAAGAAGATGCAATGTACATGTAATGCTTATTGCAATTTGAAATTAAATTATACTTAAAAATGTGTCACTTTGTTGGGATAATTAAATCAAAGTAAAATTGAGAATTAACTATCCCAGTGTCAACAGTACAAGGAACCTTTTTTTAGTTAAATATTATTTTATAAACAGAACAAGGAAAAACATTGATGTAACCAATGAAATTTATTTTCTGGTTATTGTCCATTATTGATTCCCTCTCAGTGTGGAAATACAAGAAAAAAGAGATTTGGAATTTTTATGTAATAGAATAATTAATGATTTGTTTTCTTGCAGTGGTTTTATGTTCCTAGTTCAGTTAATAATATTTATCCTTAAAAAGCTGAACTTTCACATGCAAGTGATGTTTATGATTTTTTTTTTCGTTTCGAATCTTAGTGAAGTTGTCACTATTTTTAATTAAAACATCAGTTGTCACTATTTTTAATTAAAACATCAGCAATTACATAGGTTGACACTATTTACAAACTGACTCCATTAGTCGACTAGAATGCAAAACTTCCAGACACTTAGTAAAGATGTGTCTTTATTGTATAGACTACATTAAATATCAGTCGCAGAGTTTATATCTGTGGTGTTGTCACTTTGCACACTACAGTAAGTATGGCTGTATCCTTATGTTGCAGTAAGTTTGTTTATATGGCTCTAACTTAGCTACAATAATGTAGCTCCTATTTTTTTTTTTTTATGGACGGAGCTACAAAGAGGTCCCATTACTTGTAATGGAGCAAGCCAGGAGTGATTCACACCCGGGGGTTTTATGCATATAATGAGCTATTAAACTGTTTCCCTAAATTGCTACATACTTTTTTTATGTATTTGCAGTTTAACTGATATTTCCACAACACCGTATTCGTTAGTTTTATCACTTTATTCATAATCATGGCATTGTTAACAAAATATGAATTCCGGAAGTGCATAATTTCGATAATATCGGAATCGATTTAGTAAAAAATGTAATTCCGGATGATTTCAGCTGTATTCATTTGCATTATGATTATGTCCCCTTATTACAAATTTTACTGATACGATTCCGAAATTCTACACTCTACAATTTTAATTATGTCAACAATGCCACGATTACGAAAAAGTGTTAAAATTATTTAACTAGACCTTGTAGACATATCAGATGAACGGCGGAGGAAAGAAAACATATAAACTAGTAAAGACAAAGGTTAAATAGAAGAATATATGTGTAAATCCCAAAAGTGTTTTTGCTCCATTACGAGTAATGTTTTGCTCCATTACGAGTAACGGGACCTCTTTGTAGCTCCGTCCATAACAAAAAAAAAAATGAGCTACATTATTGTAGCTAGGCTCTAACTGTAAATATGCATGTGCCATATCTTGTTCCTACATGCTAGTGCTTGTGGAGCCAGGTAAGCTTAAGCAGCTTAGAGGATACACAACTTGTGGAGCCAGGTAAGCTTAAGCAGCTTAGAGGATACACAACTTGTGGAGCCAGGTAAGCTTAAGTAGCTTAGAGGATACACAACTTGTGGAGCCAGGTAAGCTTAAGTAGCTTAGAGGATACACAACTTGTGGAGCCAGGTAAGCTTAAGCAGCTTAGAGGATACACAACTTGTGGAGCCAGGTAAGCTTAAGTAGCTTAGAGGATACACAACTTGTGGAGCCAGGTAAGCTTAAGCAGCTTAGAGGATACACAACTGACTAGTCATGCTAGTGCTTGTGGAGCCAGGTAAGCTTAAGTAGCTTAGAGGATACACAACTTGTGGAGCCAGGTAAGCTTAAGTAGCTTAGAGGATACACAACTTGTGGAGCCAGGTAAGCTTAAGCAGCTTAGAGGATACACAACTTGTGGAGCCAGGTAAGCTTAAGTAGCTTAGAGGATACACAACTGACTAGTTGATCTTATCTTCTGAAACAATGTCAAGTACCGTTTCACCCTAACATGATTTAATAGGCGGAATTGCAAACACTGCCAAACATACATTGCTCTGAATAAGTTCATCGATCTCCCAGTATCAGCAATGCCTACTGGGTAATCTCATTCTGACCTGGTTCACATTCAATGAAATTATTTGCCATAGTTAAAATATATTCAGAAACTGAAATGAATTTTGATCCTTACAGGTATGCCAGTTTTTAGGAATCTTAGAACAAGATTACTTTGGCTTACAATACAAAGGAAGTAAGGGGGAAAAGATATGGCTGAATATGAGGAACAAAATCGATCAACAGGTCTCGGGCATGAGATCTCATCGATTCCATTTGAAAGTCAAATATTATGTACAACCACACTTGTTGCTGCAGGAAACTAGCAGGTAATTATTTATAGAGTAGTTCATGTTGCTTATGGCAATGTCACGAAATTTGGACTGCTCAAGGGTCGTGAAATGGACCAAGAAGCTGATATGGCCCGAGCCGAAGGAACTTAGCTGAAAGAACTTAGTTTCAAATAAATTTAAACTGTTTGTTTTGTCAAAGTGCCAAGATCTTTCATTATTTGCTGTTTTATGATTTACTTTTTTCTAACATTGTTCACTTTTGTTGATTGGATATGTATCCCATGAAATAAATGAATGGAGCATAATCCATTTAAAGATGAAAAACATTTAAAAAAAAGTTAAATTAACAAAATCTTTGCAATTTGTATTATATTTAATCAAAAGTTGGAAGTGAGATGAATCACAGTTTAACCAGATGTACTTGTATGTATAGTTATTTTCTGTGGACCATTGGGGCTACTTGAAGAAGTGTGTCAAAAATGGCAGGGTGATTTGAACTTTGTTTTTTAGCATGACTTTAGGTCCAGGAAGGGCTACTTTGTTGCCAACTTTGCCCAGTGTGGAGATCCTTGCAGTGTTCTTTCAAATAAGTTTTCAACGAGCTCAATTGACCATAGTACATGTAGGTTGCAATTTTATTGGCTTTTTTTAACCATGTTAACCAAATATTTTCATATTTTGGCCAGTGATGAGGTGTGATAGTGAATTGTTGAAAAGTCTAGTTTAAAAGGAAATGTTTTGTTTGCATTTTATGTTATTTCATGTAATTTAATGTTTAATTACATGTACATGTATAAAGAATCTTTGTAAGATGACACAAAGTACTAGTGTGAACAAATGGATTTGGGTTTACAATGGTACACAATGTAATGCGTATATAACTAGCAATGAAGATTTGTTTATATTAAAAAGCTTGGGTAAATTCATAATTAAAGGGTTTGAATTAAGACAAAACTGATCAACTGCCGAGGGAAGTACCAACATAATTGTTATGAATGTTTAATACTTTATATATTAATATTTATAAGTTTTTGTACAGGCTCTGATTCTGTGACAGCAAATCAAAGAACATCATTATCGTTGTAATGTTTTTGTAACTGTTTTATGTATATTGTTATAAACCAATGTAACATTTGCCCAGAAATGGGCCCAGTCACTGGTCAATAAAATTATTCTATTCTATTCTATTCTATTCTATATACATCTGATGCACTAATTTATTGTGCCCCACCAGCAGGGTGGATTTGATTTAGGACTTTTGTTTGACATAGAATCTATTTTTATGGTAAATTGAGGTTGAGTTAGTCAGCTTTTTATTTATGTAACAACAGGGAATTGTTTTTTTTTTTTTTAAATGGGTTCCTATTATTTAGGTAGGCGCACATCTACTCTACATCACCTGTAATAATAGCTACTAGTAGAATACAGGGCGTATCACTTGCCTATTGAAGGTACTAGTATTATGTTTGGGGATTTTTTATTGAAATTAAATAAATTGGTCAACCATGAAAAAATCAGGAGATCTGTTATAAATAGTAAACAAATGGTAATGCATTCTATTAATACATGTTAAATAATTGCATGACACAATTTTGGAAAATCCCACAGAACATCTGATCTATAATATAATTGAACCATTTAAACATTGTTGTTTTGATTGAATGACAGCTTTTGGCCAGAACATTTCTCCATGTACATATATTATATGCAATATAATTTGTGTTTACATATAATTATCCTAAGGGATAATTGAACTTTGTACCCTGTCATTACATGTACATGTAGGTCTTTGACCGAAATAGATTATGATTCTGGGTCATTAACCAAGAAGTACAGTTGATACATGTACAAAGAAATCGATTTCTTGTCAGCAGTTATTTATATCTGATTATGAAATAGACAACAAATAGATTTCAAGGAAATGTACATTACAGTTGTTGATAAAAAGTATTTAAGTATTTATTCAATAAATATTTTGCAAAGATTTGTGAACACATAAATCTTTGTTGAATCATTCACAATACATGTATGTACACCTTTCCTTGGTTGTACTTTATATATAAATCGGTTATTGAAATACAATTCATGTTTTGAAATAAACAATTACTGTTATGCATTCAGATATTTAAAATACTTCAAAAAGTATTTAGAAAAAACCATTGCTTTAACATCTTTTGGGCTTGTGATTATTTTCAAATCATTAATGTCGGGGCCTCGGTGGCAGGGTGGTTAAGGTAGTTCGTCTACTATTGATCACCTGGTCTGTCAACACTGAGATAGCGGGTTCGATTCTCACTGCAGGCAGGGTGTACTCGACTCTAATCTTAATTGACAAGGATTGCCAGTTTTCCTACCACAGGTTGGGGGTTTTCTCCATGTACTCCTGCTTCCTCCCCAATTAAAACTGGACGCCATGATATACAGTCAAACCTGTCTTAGCGACCCCCTCCATATAACGACTTCCTGTGTTATGCGACCGTATTTATTCCTCCCGAGCATTTTCCCATTCATTTTACCTGTATATAACGACTCCCTGTCTTACGCGACTAACGACCGTGTTTTCCGTTCGTTTTGACAATAAAAAACCTGTCTAAAACGACTCTCGGGACTGTTAAAATCATTAAGCAATAAATAAACCCTGTCGGACAAAAAGAAGATTCGTAGACCATTGGCATGTAGCTGTAAAATTGCTGAAAGTGGCGTTAAACAAAGGCCTATACAAATTGGGTAACTGGAGGTACAGCTAATCATTGTGTTTCATGGCAATTCAGTTTTTCCAAATTTACCTTATTTAGGACTACATGTATGGGATTGCCTTAGTTGACTGCTGTGATATGGATATATTCCCTATTTTCGGAATACAAGAGTTTTTTCCCATTTTCAAGAGTTGTCTTTCATAACAGCAGGTATCTAGTATTGAACAGATGGGGAAAAATCAGGTTTTTATTTGTTTAAAATAATGTTTGTGTACTGACTGTTGCAGTACAACTAAAAAAACTGCAGAATTAGTTTGCACATCATAATAAATTTTACCAGATGCTTTGCTATATGTGAATAAAAAAATATTGTAAAAAAACTACTTTTTTCCCACAGTAGGTACTAAAAGTACCTGCTCTAAAGAACAGATAACTCTGCAAATGGGGATAAATCTTGTTTTACTGCAAGTAGGGAATAGATGACATATTGCCATTTTGAAGACTGTATGACCCTTGTAAAAAAAAACTACGACAGTTAGCTTTCTACCATTCCTCTGACTGTACATAACATGTTTACTTCGGAATAAAAATGATCGTATAGGTATATAGAAGGTGAAGGCTATCTATTTTTGTGTGTGTAAATTTTGAAAGTTAAGTTAACATGGGTCAAAATTCTTGATTTTATTTTTATATCTTGATGTAATACATGTAAATAAATGTGTCATGTGTCAAAGGTTTGCATTATGGCTTTGTCATCATTTCTCAGTATTGGACTTAGTCATCATACAATTTGATGTTTTTGGACCTTTTTCAAGTTTTAGTAGTGTTAAAAATAGAATTTTGCAATCAGTGGTTAAATTTACCTGTTTTAGGTATCAGTCCTATATTAGGTATCTGGGTTATGATGCATGATATTTTTTTTTTGTAGTAAATTGTGTAGGCAGTACAACCATTCTTGATTGTGGTTTTTTAATTTACCCTTCACATATTTCTAAATTCAATTGTCACAATGACCTTGATCATTGGACCTGACGGACACATATTACATGTGTGCTGACCAAATATGTTTGGGGCAAAAATATGAAATGTCTCAGTAAAATTACATTTGTGTCATACACAAATTTTCTGTGACAAAATTTGTAAATATATCTGATCAGAGATTATTCTTTGGAAAGTCTATTGCCCCCACCATACGGCCAAGCCTTTTATACTGGTGGACTGCGCTTGGGTACCTTAGCTGAGATTCCGTATTCTCTGAAGAAAAAATGGCAATTCTGGTCAGCTGATGTTTGAGTTGAGCATGCCTTGCCCGCTAATATTATAATATAATGAAAGGTGGAAGAAAGTAGAAGAATGATAGTGTTGTAGCCTTACCTGGTGGCTGAAGTCTTACCTGGTGGCTGTAGCCTTACCTGCTGGAAAAATTCTTAATAGTTTATTAAGTACAGTTGTTGTATGGGATTTTCAGGGATCACCACAGCTCAAAATCCAAGGGCGGTGCAAGTAGGACGATGATTTCCGTACTTATAAAAATTTTAGAGTGACATTTATTTATTCATAATAGTGTTATCAGTCTTTGTTTTTGATTTTCCACTTGTGTTTTTGCTACCAGTCACAATATACATGTATTTTTGTATTTAAAAACTTCATTGTTTTAGGAATAAAGTCAAACTTTAGTATGAAGCTCAAAATTCAAGGGTGGGGGAAACAAATTCAAGAGTGGAGGAGCACCACCCTTGAATAGCCTGTGGTGAACCCTGATTTTGTCATGCTTGTAGGCATACGTAAACATGGTAAAAGTACATGTAGTATGTACTAAAAAATAAACTGACATGCCTTATCATAGTACTATTTTATATTAAATGTAGACCTTGTGAATTTGAAAGCCTTATTGAGTAAATATATATAATTATCATTGTTTTTATTTGTAGACACCTGTTTTACCTGCAAGTAAAGCAAGAAATTTTGTCTAGAAGTCTCCAGATTAAAGATGAGACGAAACATGCAAAAATACTGGCTCTGATTGCGCAAGAGGAGTATGGTGATCAGATCTCGAACTGTATGCATAGCCTAGGGTACCAGTCTTTCTTGGAAAAAATGTGCAAGCCAAATGATTTACACTTACTAGCAAACATTGCCAGTTGCCACGCAGAGTTACGTGGTACCCCTCCTAAGAATGCAGAGTACAGGATGCTACAGGAAGCCTCCTCAGAAGAGAATTATGGTATGGAGAAGCACGAAGCCAAAAATGCAGAGAGGAAATTGATTACAGTGGGTGTGGCCCCAGATGGTGTTTTTATATATGACAACCAAATGGAACTGATTGAAAGGTACATTACATGCTAATTGTACATGTTTAGTGTTCAACAAATGTATGATTAGTGATATATAATAAGCATCTGTGGTACTAGCCGCTTACTCTATGTTACCAATTGAAATAAGTAGCTAACAACACCTGTAGTAAACAACACAAAAACCATTTTCTTACCAACTTCAGAACCATAAATTTTATATAAACCAAAACAGAAAAATGTCGCCCAATTTTTAATTTGACAGGATCAGACCCATGTGCTTCTGGTATGTTTAGTTTTCATTTGATTACTTGTATTGACAAATGGTTAAGACTGATTACCCGTAATTTTAACATCCTTTGCAGAATCGAGTATCCAATGTTTCAACGGGTAGTCCATGATGGATGGAACTGTATCCTGTCAGTCTACAATGAGGAGATGGACACGCGAAAGATCGAGGTGCGACTACGAAGCAATAAAGCTGCATGTGCCTTGTACAGATGTATAACAGAAATGCATTCCTTCTTTCGCTGTGATACTGTTAATTGTGAAGTTTCGTCGCAGGTTTATCTCGATCTGAAAGGTCTTCTCGCATCAATATTTAATGAGAACACAACTCTTGGTAAGTAATAAATATTGGGTCAATTGGGACACTGATATAGATTTAATTGGGGACAAAATTTGTTTTATGGCTTTAGTTATACCCCCCGCAAACTTGTTTGGGGGTATATAGGAATAACCCTGTCTGTCTGTCTGTCCACATCCCTTGTAGGCACAACTCCTCCTATGCCGCTTGATGTATTTTAACGAAACTTTGTGTAAAGGAAGTACATTATATGTAGATGTGCATGAAGGATTTTTTTGACCTCAGATATAATTAAGGGGAGATAATTGGACTTGAAAGTGAAGCGGGGGTATTCCTTTGTGAGCTTGCTCACATCTCATATTGTTTTAAGTGACAGTTGGACAAAACATTTCTGTAGAACAGTATACATTTGGTATTTTCTGTACATGTAAAAAGGACTTAATCAAGTGGTTTACTCGTAACTTTTTTCAGGTCAGAATTATGTTTTTGATGTACAGAGGACCTGGCGAGAGGTTTATGACAGCACAAGGCGTAAGCTCATGAAAGAAGCCAACCAGAACTTGACCTTGCCTGAAGACATCCATATGGAGACCAGTGCAGAAAGTCACATTGTTCCAAAAGACCATGAGTGTCAAGATGCTCAGGTATGTTTGTTAGGATACTGATTCAGGCCTAGATTTCAGTCTCCATTTGACATTTCAGATTTCATGTTTTGGTACAAGTTTTCTTATTCTGTTTAAACCTGTACAGAAGTGATCATTAATTGGAATCAGTGGCAAATGCCGCTTCACAGCTGGATTTGTTTACACTGATCAATATCACCTACAATAATGTGTTCTACACACTTGTGTATTGGGTGTCATCAGTGTTTATCAGATGAACTGATTTGTAAACATAAAGGAAATCGACAAGATGACCTACATGTACTTAAAAACGTGTTTAAAGTCATCAATAAAGTACTTGTGTTATATATAAATATATCTGAATACCACAAAGAATTTGGGATGAATGTTCCTCTGTCGAATGGATAAGGAAATATTTAAACAATGTGTTTTATACAGCTGAAACTTAAAAAAACCTTATACAGCCTTATACAACCTTATACAGCCTACCTGAATCTTGTTTTGTTGTGTAAATCTCCAATATTTTCCTTATTAAATAGAAATATTATACACATGTATGTGAAATTTACAGGAATAGTTTACGAAAATCATTATTGTTTGAAATGTATGTAATGCATAAGATAAACTTACTTACATTTAAATGTATGTTAATTGGGATTAGACATGTGTGATTGGTTTTTGTTTTTGATAATTTAATGTATGTTTGGTACTGAATTGAAATATACTGAGAGTTTACAGTGAGGACAAACAAAAAATGCATTGTGGATATAATTTTCAAAAATAGGTACACATATGAGATACATGTACCTTTTTTGGTGTAAATTAGCACTAATAACCAATTAACCCTATGCCCCAAAAATTCCTTTTTAACTAACAATAGTTATGGAATATCCTTAAATCAGTGTTAAAAAAGAGAAATGAATTTGGACTATTTTTATCAACTAGCTAGGACAAAGACACTCAAAAGAAATCTGTTGTCATTTCCCTTAAAGAAGTTTTAAAATCAGGGAATAAGCATGCAATTGATTTGTTTTTGACAAGCAAGGCATAATAAACGGAAATTTGTTACAAAGACTAACACAAATTTAATTGCACAAAGGAGTATACTATATGAATATGTCATGAATTAGTCATCTTATCACAAAGGGGACGTTAAAAGATTTAAGTATGATCATATCTTGGCTGTCAAACTTTGGAGTTATGTTAAATGTAATAAGGTTATATGATGTAAAATGGTTTAAGTCTAGCTTTTTACGAATAATTGTGAATGGTGTAAACAGAAACAAACCATGTTCAGAAATTTGAAATATTCCTTATTATTTCATTAACTATAAATCCTGACAATTTTAATGGTAAAAATAGCAATCATGTCATGGCACTTTTTGAATTTTAACTGTGTAAGAAAAGGTCACATGATGAACGCAAGTTATATCGTATAATATGGGTTTCTCCATTTGAAATGGCTAATCAGCAAACACAGATAATTAATGATGATGGAGTACCTGAGACAACCTGACCTATAGCAAAACTGTCATTCCTCGTCGTTTAAAGTTGGAGTTGGCACCTTGCCACAGTAAGACTTGAACCTGCATCCTCAGGGTTGGGGGACACTTGAACATTGTAGTATGTTACTAACTACTTTACCCAGAGGCCCCAAGAATATGTAACATTTACCTATAGGGAGTTAATTGCCACTACAACACAGAATCGGTAAGTCCAGGATATTGGTTGGTGATGGACATTTATTATACATCACATTATTTCCATATTTTTTGTTTCCAGGTTTGGAAGTCCAGATTGGAAAAAATTCAGGAATCATTTCTGTGTAGTGTTTGTATGGACTGTGATATTTCTACGGTGTTATGTCCTTGTGGTCACATGACTTGCTGTCGGAACTGTGCTGAAAGACTAGAGGAATGTCCGTTGTGTCGGACGACCATTCAGAATGTTCAGCCAGTGTATTTACCAACACCTTTGTTACAGAAAAGCTAGTATTTTGTTGGCGATAAGGACAAATTGTACGTTACCGGGAACAGTGCAGATATAACTGTATAGCAATAAACATAGCTGATTTGTTACATTCGTTGTGGTAGAAAATGTTTTTAGAGAGGCACATACAATGCAATACATGAACATGTTGAGATCGTAATATTAGTCATAATATGTACATAAATCATTTTCATGTTCCTGTAATCATTTTCACTTGTTGTGCATGTCATTGTAAATTATTTTTATTTTGTATATTGTAAAAAAAAATGTTTGCAAGAGAAATTCAGGGAAAAGTTTGATATGTAAAGATTTTCACAAAAATGTGTGTTACTGTTGATGGTCTGGTGTCCAACTAAAGTTGTATTTTGTATTTATTGGCTCCATGTCTGTAGAAATTGACCAATGGGAACATTTGTTATAATTAATATTGAGAACTGATTTTATTGTATAAGTGCATTGTTTATATATTGTCTCAGGAAGTGGGCTGTTGTACAGGCGACCACAGTCTTAAGTAGTCGATCATGTGTCTCATAAGTGACTTAGTATTATTGTTTCAACAACAGGAAATGGAAGCTTGGCAGGTATTAGTTTTGTATTCAGAAGTAATAAGGTTAATTAGGACAAGTGTATTTTCTCTCTCAATCTTAATTGAATTACGGTCAAGAGCTTGATGCAAAATGTCAGAACTGGTATTTCATCTTGCTACATAAGTTCTTGTAAATGTGGCCACAAAAGGCTACAATAGTGGCATTTAAATTGAATAAAGCCACATCTTTTTTGTTCTTTGTCAATACAGAAAACATTTGTCATTTTGTTGGCTGTGAACTTTGATCTAAGTCTGTAATGAGTTGAAGTGGTAAACCATGTGACAGTTAAGAGATAGAAGTGCCTTTAGAAGATCAAGTGTATCCATGATGTACGCAGGTTTTCATGTCTGATATATTTTATACAAATCTACAAGTTCGTGTTCCTATAAACAAATCTTCTGTGAACTTTTCTGTGTATTAAACAATTTTTTTAGAAAAAAGGAAAGACGTAACCTTACAAGTCATTCTGCGGCTGTACAATAGTGATATAATATAAATTTGTGTTTCAAGAACTAATTTTTAGCTGTATGTTAGCTATATATACACACGTAACATTTCTCACAATAATAAAAACATATATAAATATTTCTGAATGGTTAATTAAAATGATTTGTCATTATGTGAATACCATGTATTTCCAATTTTGTATGATAAGTTAGGTTTGTTGTTGAAAATCAAGGCTGGAAGCTGTGAATATCATTTATTTTGAGAATCAAAAAAAATCCATTAAATTCATTTATGCATAATGTTCACAAATTTCATGTGAGTTCATTGAAAATTGTCAATGTTCACAAATTTTCATGTGAGATCATTGAAAGTTGTCAATCATTAACTTTTTTCTTGTGTCATTTGCATAGGTCTTGTTTTAAGTTTTTTAGTTCGAAAACATTTGTATTTTATTTATGCGAGGTCAGATGTCATCCATTAGTATTAGTATTTATGTGAAGTTTGTTTTTTTTCAGTACAAAATGTAAACTCATTCAAAGATGGACATGAACTACAGGTTTTAAAGATGTAAATTTCTATAATTGTTGTTTGTTTGTATATAAATGTTTTATTTATTTATTTGTATTATTGACCTGCCAGGCTATTTTACTTTTAAAATAATACAAAGCAATTATTTTTTTTTTTTTAATGTATGTCGATGTATAGAGTTACCTACCATTGTTAAGGTGGATCATACACTTACAGGTGGCTTATTCTACATGTCCACAGTGGCAGTGGACAATATGTCTGGCTGGCCATTAGCGTTAACATTACTTCATTATTGGTTTTTAGGTGTAATCCCAATTAAAAAATCCCAATTATGAATGCCTCTTTATAACCCATCCTCCGATTAGGAGGATGGGTTATAAAGAGGCATTCATAATTTATGTTATCCAGAGTGGACATTGGTGGACTGTCCACTGTGGATGAGTGGACAGCAGTGTCCACCTGAGTAGTGTAATTTTGTTAATGCTTGGAATACATTCCTATTGTTCTTGTTAGTTTCTTATTTCATTACAAAACAGAAAACATTTTAATGATGCTCGAGTTCCAATCTTGGCACAAGATACACGTAGCACAAGTTTACAGCTAGAAAAAAAATCTTTGTGTTAGTCATGGAATTTTTAATACATGTGTATTTGATTTTTTTCATTTTTTATTCTAATTGGTCATTTTATAAGCAATACTAAATTTTATTAGCAATACTTGTAAACTTTGAGCTCGTCTCACCCTACTTCCATACTGTAAGTTTTTTTCTTGGGAATTATTGCAATCTCAAAATACTCATTTTTAAAATTTTTGGGGTATTTTAGCCTTTTGTAAACTTGTGCAATACAACTACTCATAAACAAAAGAGCTTCTTTAAAAATTGGGAAAAACTCGGAATATTTTGCTTACTTTGTGTTGTACATATAAGATTTTTGATAAAACTCACATTTTAATGTACAGTATGTGTAATGGCATGTACATCTCATAGTTGTACAGTTGACATGCTTCTTGTTCACTTTGTATTTTTTGTTTATTTAAAACTGCCTTTTAGATGGACCTCATTCGTTTATTTTAAGCTCCCCTTGAGATGCACTTTATTTTCTATAATTTATACACATGCTGTTGCTTGTTGTCATTGGTTTTCGAGATAGGGATTAGTTGGAAGTCATTTTGGGTTAAAATTAAATTTTGAGATCATGTTGTATTAACATTTTTACAAAACAATTGAATAATTAAGACTATTTGAACATGGAATTCACTTTTTATTACATTTATGTGATATCTACAGCAATATTTATTTCTGTCATTTTCTAAATTTCTGGTTAAGCATCAAATATCTCGTGAGCATATAATTTTTATTATAAAGGAGATAACTCAAACATTTTCTCATTTAAGTTTTCCAAAAAGAATTTGATAGCAATTGGTTCCTTGATAATAACTATGTTTTGTTGAATGTTCTTCAAGATTTTTACAAGTTAAAATCAATGACATTTTTCTCAATATATACTTTTTAAAATTAGTTTTTATTGTTAAATAAGAATCGTGGTTTACAGGCCTTCAATTGTTCTGGTATTTTTACATGCAGATATTGTCAATGTCATTGAGAATCTAAATTTATATTAGATTAACTTATAAACAGGCAATAAACCAAACAAACCTCAGTTAAGTACTGTTTTTTGCCATTTTTTGTTTCTTCTCATTCTCTGTATATTAATGCTAAAAATAGAAGTGTCTTAAAAGTGAGCTGTGTTAATGTAGATCAAATATTTTTCTGAAAATTCAGACAAAAGTGATTATTGTAAAATACAAGTTGGAGATAGAAATAAAGAAATATTTTATCATAGTTTTTATTGTTTATATTACCTTTATTATATGCAGCCTCTGTGCAGGATGGTTTAGGTAGTTAATCATCTATTATCGTTCAGGTGCCTGTTAACACTGAGGTTGCTGGTTTGAGTCTCACTGTGGCATGTCATAGTGTTTATATTACCTGTATTATATATGAGGCCTCAGGGTGGTTAAGGTAGTTAATTATCTATTATTGTTCAGGTGCCTGTTAACACTGAGGTTGCTGGTTTGAGTCTCACTGTGGCATGTCATAGTGTTTATATTACCTGTATTATATGAGGCCTCAGTTCAGGGTGGTTAAGGTAGTTAATCATCTATTATCGTTCAGGTGCCTGTTAACACTGAGGTTGCTGGTTTGAGTCTCACTGTGGCATGTCATAGTGTTTATATTACCTGTATTATATGAGGCCTCAGGGTGGTTAAGGTAGTTAATCATCTATTATCGTTCAGGTGCCTGTTAACACTGAGGTTGCTGGTTTGAGTCTCACTGTGGCATGTCATAGTGTTTATATTACCTGTATTATATGAGGCCTCAGGGTGGTTAAGGTAGTTAATTATCTATTATTGTTCAGGTGCCTGTTAACACTGAGGTTGCTGGTTTGAGTCTCACTGTGGCATGTCATAGTGTTTATATTACCTGTATTATATGAGGCCTCAGGGTGGTTAAGGTAGTTAATCATCTATTATCGTTCAGGTGCCTGTTAACACTGAGGTTGCTGGTTTGAGTCTCACTGTGGCATGTCATAGTGTTTATATTACCTGTATTATATGAGGCCTCTGTTCAGGGTGGTTAAGGTAGTTAATCATCTATTATCGTTCAGGTGCCTGTTAACACTGAGGTTGCTGGTTTGAGTCTCACTGTGGCATGTCATAGTGTTTATATTACCTGTATTATATGAGGCCTCAGGGTGGTTAAGGTAGTTAATCATCTATTATCGTTCAGGTGCCTGTTAACACTGAGGTTGCTGGTTTGAGTCTCACTGTGGCATGTCATAGTGTTTATATTACCTGTATTATATGAGGCCTCAGTTCAGGGTGGTTAAGGTAGTTAATTATCTATTATTGTTCAGGTGCCTGTTAACACTGAGGTTGCTGGTTTGAGTCTCACTGTGGCATGTCATAGTGTTTATATTACCTGTATTATATGAGGCCTCAGGGTGGTTAAGGTAGTTAATCATCTATTATCGTTCAGGTGCCTGTTAACACTGAGGTTGCTGGTTTGAGTCTCACTGTGGCATGTCATAGTGTTTATATTACCTGTATTATATGAGGCCTCAGGGTGGTTAAGGTAGTTAATCATCTATTATCGTTCAGGTGCCTGTTAACACTGAGGTTGCTGGTTTGAGTCTCACTGTGGCATGTCATAGTGTTTATATTACCTGTATTATATGAGGCCTCAGGATGGTTTAGGTAGTTAATTATCTATTATTGTTCAGGTGCCTGTTAACACTGAGGTCGCTGGTTTGACTGTGGCCTGGCATGGTGTATTCCCCTCCATCCTTAATTGACAAGGATTTACACTGTTCTTACAAAAGGTCTGAAACCACTTGGCCAATTGAAACCAAACTTGGCCATAATGTTCATTGGATGGACCTTTACAAAGTTTGTGTTTTTTATTTGGGTTGGTAAACCATTATGGCTGCCACCGCAAGACCTATTTTAACATAGGACCCTATGGGAAAAAAGTTTAAAAGGCCTTCTTCTCTGAAACCATTTAACCAATCAAAACAAAACTTACTAGCAATATTGTTTTGATGGTCCTCTATAAAGTTTGTGTTTTTTATGGCAATTGGAAATTCAAAATGGCTGCCACCGCAAGACTTAGTTTAACATAGGACCCTATGGGAAAAAGTTTTAAAAGGCTTCTCTGAAACTGGTTAATCAATGGAAACAAAAACTTACTAGCAATGTTGTTTGGATGGTCCTCTATAAAGTTTATGTTTTTTATGACAAATGGAAATTCAAAATGGCCACCAACGCAGGACGTAGTTTAACATAGGACCCTATGGAAAAAAAGTTAAAAAGGCTTCTCTGAAACCGGTTAACCAATCGAAACAAAACTTAACTAGCAATATTGTTTGGATGGTCCTCTATAAAGTTCATGTTTTTTATCCCAACTGGAAATTCAAAATGGCCGCCACCGCAGGACCTGGTTTAACATTGGACCCTATGGGAAAAAGGTTAAAAAAGGCTTCTTCTCTGAAACCGTTTAACCAATGGAAACAAAACTTACTACCAATATTATTTTAGATGGTCGATCATTTATAAAGTTTGTGTTTCATGCCAATTGGAAAATCAAAATGGCCACCACAGCAGGACTTTGTTTAACATAGGACCCTTTGGGAACAATTTTTAAAAGGCTTCTTCTCTAAAACCGGTTAACCAATGGAAACAAAACTTACTAGCAATATTGTTTGGGTGGTCCTCTTTGAAAGTTTATGTTTTTCATGCCAATAGGAAAATCAAAATTGTCACCACAGCATTACATAGATTAACAGTAGACCCTATGGGAAAAAGTTTTATTAGGTTTCTTTTCTGAAACTGATTAACCAATGGAAACAAAACTTACTGACAATATTGTTTGGATGGTCTTCTTTAAAGTTTATGTTTTTTTATTGCTAATTGGACTTAACATAGGACCCTATGGGCAAATAAAAAAGATCTCTTCAAGATCTTCTCTATACAACCGGTTAACCAATGGAAACAAAACTTTCTAGTAATATTGTTTGGATGGTCCTATTTAAAGTTAATTGAAAATTACAGGACTTACTATAACATCAGGGAAATGCCATCTTCATTGCCTATAAAATCAAGTGAGCGATACAGGCTCTTAAGAGCCTCTGGTTATCAATTAACTTTTCTCTGAAAACCTTCGTAACTACTGAAGGAATTGCTTTAAAAATTTGCACACATCATCTTTAAAATGGCCTATATAAATATTGCACAAATCACAGTCGCTGACTAACTTTGCCCCAATAGCTTACAATTAACAAGGGGTCAAAATACTGTTTGAATGATAGTTAAAAAATAATAACAACTGGAGGAAAACAAGCGAATTTCCTTCAACATTAAAACCTCTATTGAGTAGAAGTTGTACGATATACCACCTTATAGGAGTTATTGCCCCTTAATCATCAAAAGTGATGATTTGCAGTTTTTTTATCTAAAGCTTGAAAATAATTAAAACCAGAGGAAAAGTCTGCATCATTTAGGAGTTATGTCCCCTTTACTGTATTTTTCATAATTTTTTTTTCTTTCTTTGGAAATTTTACAAACCACTAAAGAGATTGCTTTAAATTGCATACTTTATTTTTTGGATGACCTCTACCAAGATTGCATTAATCAGTGCAGCAGACCAACCAACATGTCCGCTAAGGTTTAAAATAGAAAAAAGGAGTCAAGATATAGGTTTTGGCTTATAACATACATGTATGCGGGAAAACCGAAGTAACCCTCTTATATCAGTATCAAAAGCTCCACAAAACTCGAGTTGAAGTTGTATGACGACTCCTTATAGGAGTTATTGCTCCTTAATCATCATAATCGTCGATTTTTGCCATTTTTCCTGGTTGATGAAGAATATTTTTTATGCATTTAACCCCTGTTCTCACTGATTGATAGGTTAATTTGTTCACGTTTAAGAGCTGTAACCAATACTTGGTTGGTCATTGATCAGTAACTGATAGATCGATACATAATGGTTGTGATCAATCAGTTCTTGAGTCAATGAGTGGAATTAAGCAATATGATGATAGTCCATTCCTTTGAAATTTAGCATCTAGAACGTCAGTACAAAGTACTTAAAATGGATGTTACATAAATATCTTTACTGTATAGTTCACTCCAGGTTAAACATAACCCTTAAGCAGCCAATCTAAATAAATCATTTGCTCCCCCTTTACTCTACTGTCGCCGCTTCTACGTTGCCGCAATTGAAAAAGTGAATTTCATTTAAAATCAGATTGGTAAGCATATGCTGTAGAACATCACGCTATAAATTAATATTATCGGATCTATGCTTAAATGCATGAAAGAGATATTTTAAGATATTATGAATTACTTTAACATTAACTGAATCAATTTAAAAGAGGATGCATGGTCTGATGGAGGCCATGACTGCAGGATGGTCTGATGGAGGCCAAGCCTGCACTTCTCTCTTTATCATGTTAAAAGTTAACTAATAAATATATTACACAAATAGTGATATGTCTTCGTTACTGTACAAACGATACAAAAACCTATGAAATCAATAGAAACATGTTTCCCGTAATATGTAGTAACGCCTTTTCTAAAAAAAGGACCTCGATGGCCGCGTGGTTCAGGTAGTTGGTACCGGGTACTCCTGCTTCATCTCAAATTACAGCTGAAACATTGCTAGAGTAGCGTTAAACTCCATATAAACAAACAAACAACCAAACGATCTAAAAATAAACGTATTAAGCTAAAAAATTGTTCCTGCTGCAAATTCTGTAAAAAGTATTACAACTATTTGAAAACTATTAACGAACGTTATTCTGTTAAAAAAATCTTCCTATAAAACGCAAAATATCCAACAGATTATATTTTATGTTAACAACTCGTTTGTTTAGTAAGAACATCTTTACATTGAGAGCTATATTTAAATTAAATTCTGCTTTGTACTGAGTAAAAACTAAGTCGCTGTCACATAACATGTCCGACTAAACATGTTCCTAAAATTAAAAACATATTCAAATTTAAATGTAAAAAGTAAAGAAAAGCTAAAGGAAAATAAAAGTAATAAATTTTCACGGAAATAAACGTTAGATGAAAGTCACATATGTATCCCTCAACATAATGCAAGTCTATACACATAGGTCTTCAACTGTTTCTTTAAACTATCAGGAGTTTCGTATGCCGAATGACCAACGGTACAGTTTACTGGTTTCATCTAATCGAGACTAATCAGTGAAGCTTAAAAACATTTGAAGACAAAGTAAGTTAGATGTAAAGTAGATTGCATCATACAAATTACAAATTCTAATATGATGTGCTTCAAAGGATTCAGAATCACAACTGTTGGGTAAAAAATGATTTATGTATGAGCAAGACGCGACTAGGAGGGCCCGTTTTGAAGGGCTGTTCCAATTACAAAAATATAACTCCGACCGGTGTGCATGTGCCACAAGTGCATGTGACGTATTAATCTTATAAATAGCGACACTCTCTATAATTATCCGTTGCAATATGTTGTGTGTTACATTGACGGAACAGGTAGTTTGCAGAAATGATGATTTATACGTCCATATCATAAATGTACCGTAATTGTCTTCTTAGAATAGAAATAATGCACGGAAGCTGTAATTTATAAGCTGTCGCTCGGGATGAAATAATACCACATAACCGGTCACCCGTTGTAAAACAATGATAAATACACATTGCATACATTATGTGTAGGTACAACTTCTTGTATCACGTCCAGACAGTTGTGTACATTCGTATCACTACGAGACGCGCAGCGTCGAGTTGTGATGCGGAATGTATGCAAATGTCGAGACGTGATACAGGTAGTTGTACCTACACATAAATGTATGTAATAAGTTTATCTAAAATTAAGAAGTATAAAAAGGTCGAACAAAACTGAATGTTTAAAATTTAAAATTCAACGAAGCATTTGTTTATAAGTCAAGAAGTAGTTCGGACAAAAGTACATCTTGTATCACATATATAGATGATACAAGGTTTTGTATCACATAGGTTGTATCAATCGCTAATTTTCCAGATTTTGACGAAATACATACTTAATTTTAGATAAATACACATTGCATACATTATGTGTAGGTACAACTTCTTGTATCACGTCCAGACAGTTGTGTACATTCGTATCACTACGAGACGCGCAGCGTCGAGTTGTGATGCGGAATGTATGCAAATGTCGAGACGTGATACAGGTAGTTGTACCTACACATAAATGTATGTAATAAGTTTATCTAAAATTAAGAAGTATAAAAAGGTCGAACAAAACTGAATGTTTAAAATTTAAAATTCAACGAAGCATTTGTTTATAAAATATAGGCCTTAACGTCACGCGTATTATGACGTCATATCTCATTCATAGAATGAAAGTCATTTACCGAATCATTGGTTATACCATTCATTGTGACGTCAAGAAGTAGTTCGGACAAAAGTACATCTTGTATCACATATATAGATGATACAAGGTTTTGTATCACATAGGTTGTATCAATCGCTAATTTTCCAGATTTTGACGAAATACATACTTAATTTTAGATAAACCGCAGTATTCGTGAATTATTTCTGAAATGTTATATCAAATTCTGCTAATATTATCAATACATACGGAACAGAGAAAGCTAGAATGTAAAAATTTAGATATATAAATTAATGAGCACCTGATTTTGACTACCGGGTTGAGTATATTTATAGATGATCATCAGTGAAGAACTGCGCATTTAGCATTTAAATCGTTCAGAATATTTAAAATATATAAAGGTTTTTGTCACATTGCCAGTGTATTACAAACAACTATTTATTGGCTGGGCATATTTATACCAATATATTATTGATGAAAGAAATGTACTTTTATCAAACATCACTTGTGACATTTTATGTATGTCACTTACGTCATACTAGGTGGCGTTATTCAATGCGTTCCATGGTGGCTGAAAGAAGAGGCCCTCTTGTTGATGGACTGTCACGTAATAATACTGTAAGTGATTTGGTGTAAGGGGTTCTAAGTCACAGTGAGAATCAGTGTCCCTAGTAATCGGTCTACTATAAAGAATAAATTCTACTTCACACATGAGAGTATTTAGTCCTTCATCATTAAGTGTCTGTTCTTTCAAAACGCTGTTCATCACCTTTCGCACCGACTGTATTAATCTCTCCCAAACTCCACCATGATGGATCCAGCTGGTGGATTAAATTTCCAGTCTATGTTTCGTTGAAGCATTGATTTCTGTATTTGAGACGAATTCCACTCGCTGATGCAAGTCGCCAACTCGCGTTCAGCAACAAAGTTCGTACCGTTATCGGATCTCATTCTTTGAACTTGTCCCCTGCGAGCGATGAACCTATGCAATGCATTACTGTAAGACTCAGTATCAAGAGAAAATGCTACTTCAAAATGTAAAGCTCTGCTAGCAAGACATGTGAATATCGCCCCATAACGCTTGACACGACTTCGCTTGACTTTTACCTCGAATGGACCAAAATAATCGACTCCTACTATTGTGAATGGAGGTTCGTTAGGAACCAATCGGTCCTCCGGTATTTCAGCCAGCTTCTGTTCTCCAACCTTTGAATTCAATTTTCTACACGTGATACACTTAGCAATAAGATTTCGAATTACGGATGGTGCGTTTATTATCCAAAAGTGTTTTTGCAAGTTTGATAGCATATGATGTCCAACCTCCTCATGAGTTTGTCTTAATATAAGAGTAGCGACATGGTGATCCTTAGGTAAGATGATCGGATGCTTGCTGTCATAAGATAAACTTGATCAATGCAATCTCCACCGACTCAAATTAAACCATCAGAAACTAATTTTGGATATAATTACGTATTCGAATATTCTTCTTCACAGCGTGTCTTTCTTGAAGAGATCGTACTTCCTTGGGTAGGCTTTCTTCTGAACAATCAATAGAATAGCAATTCACTTCGTAACCTGAGGAGCCATACTACATTTCGTTTCAACGAATACCAAGACGAATGGCCATTTACCAGGTTATCCACACATTTAATAGCGTCATGTGCTGTTTAGTAGCAACAACAGCTGCGCTCACACTCTTTTAACTTCGACTTCCCTATCGTCGTGATCGGAATTAAAGTTCTCTACAATAGGCCAAAACGTTGTCGGTTTCCATAGAAATTCAGGCGGTGAAATCCATTGATTTCCCTTAACGAGATCACTGGCACCTATTCTTGATGCTATATCAGCAGGATTCATTCAGCTTTGTGCTAATATAATACCAGTCACTTGTGTTTGATCCCTCATGAATTAGCGCAAGTCTATTAGCAACAAAGGTGTGAAATCTAGACGTCGTGTTTCGAATGTACCTTAACACTGTCATACTGTCTGTCCGGTAATACGGCTGCCGAATTGGTATCTCCAATTCATCTAGAAGCATTTTGTTCGTTCTTACCGCCACTGTTGCTGCTGTCAGTTCTAGTCTGGGAATTGTATTTTGCTTGAGTGGTGTGACACGTGATTTACCAATCAAAACGAAACAATGAATTGCACCCGATTCATTCTCCAATAGCAAGTAGGTAACGCTCCCATAGCCAATCTCACTGGCATCTGCAAAGTGATGCAGCTCAGCATATGCTACATTTCCAAAGTCAGTTGGTTTCGAACAACGCTTCACTCGAAATTCAGACAGTTTTTCTAAATCGTTTAGCCATTCAATCCATTTTTCGGACTGCAATTGTGGAATACTATCATCCCAGCCTATTTTAAGTTTGCACAGATCCTGGAGAATTCTTTTACCAGTGAAGGTGAACGGGGATACGAAATCAAGAGGGTCAATCACACTGCTTACCAGTGACAATACACCTATACTCGTAATCGACTTATCATTCTTATCTACTCGAAAAACAAAATTCATCAGTCTAAGCACCACCGAACTCCAAGGGCTCTATCGGTTGGCAAATCGTCTTTATCTAAGTCTAAATCCATTACTTCTCTAGCTCTGGCTTCAATTGGAACTGAGCGAATGACGTTTCGACTGTTACTAATCCATTTAGAAATGTTCAATCCTTCTTGACTCAATAAAGCTTGTAAATCATTGATTAGTTTGATGGCTTCACTTTCGCTCGCAACTGACTTTATACATAGAAATTGTTTAGAACAGTGTTGACGACATCATAGCAGAAATTACCTTTCCAATCATTCGCAGTTCATTGTAAGGCATAGTTTGCGCAACTCAGTAACGAAGTTGCACCAAATAGATGCACCGTCATTATGTATTCAATCGGTGCCTTCGAACAATCCCCGTTTTCCCACCATAGAAATCTCAAAATGTCAGTGTCTTTGTCGGAAACTCGAACTTGATGAAACATTCCATCTATATCGCCCATAAGGCAACTTCATCCTTTCGAAATCTAATCAAAGTTACTATGACAGTATTTGGTTCTTTAAGCAATTTTTCGTTAGAAATAACTGCATACCTTGCTGCACAGTCGAATACGACACTCATCTTTCTTTTTGGGGGTGATAAACCCCGTGTTGAGGTAAATACCATATTCTTCCATTTTCCAGCAATAAATCGGATTTTTTAACCACTGTAGCATGTCCTTCGTCTATTACTTTATTCATGAATAAAGTATAGTGATCGCGAAATTCACTATCCGCTTGGAATCTTTTCGAAAGAGAAACAAGTCTTTGTTCGGCTTGTTTTCTGTTGTTTGGCATTTCAGTGGTTTCGGATCGAAAAGGTAAATCCATAACATAATGTCCATTTTGTAATTGGATCGTCTTTGAAGCAATATCGAGAAAATGTTTGTCTTCCTTTGATAATTCTTGATTGTCATCGATTGTACTTTCACTGAAATCGTGGCTTAAAAAGTGACGAAGCTGATCACTAAGACTTGGAAGAAGAGGACTTGCAGCAATTCTGTTGTGAGAACTGGAACTGAACATACTCGTTTGATTAACGCACTCATTGAAAAGTGGACCATTAATGACCCATCCTTGTAACGTTTTCACTGCAAAAGGACTGTTATCGGCACTAGCTATCACATTCCACGGTTCCATGGCTCTCGGAACATTTCTGCCTATTAACAAATCCACATCTTACAAAAGTCGGTACTCCAGCCCTCATGTGAGCATTTGTTGCTGTTGAAGTAGCGGTTATCGGACTTTGCACTTTCTCAGACTCATCTATGCTTGGGTGGTCATCTTGGCATGGATCTACATGTAATATTGACAGATGTTTTTAGAGCAATGGATACATGTCGCTTTATGTTGACAGTTACTCATCTGATGTCCAGCTTTAAAACAACCAAAACATAATCCTTTGATTTTGAGAAACTGATAGCGATCCTTCATGTCCTTTTTCATGATGGTTTTACATGCGTCCAAAGTGTGCGATTTACAATTACAGAACAATCAAGGCTTCCTTAACACGGATCCATGTTACTTGTAAAAGCGGGGTTTTCAATTTCATTTTCAATTGCAGAAATAGAAAAGTTCTTACGAAATCCCTTTGTCACTGACGGAATCACTTTCATTTGGGACCTTTTGTTCACTGTTACAAGAAAATCTTTTCCATAAACTGGATCGTTGACTTTTTAGCTTCCTTTCTTACAAATTCGACAAGTTGGGAAAACGTCACTATTTGTTTCTTGTCTTTCGTGTCATAGACAATGTTTCGTCATTTCTCGTGCATATAAAATGGTAGTTTCTGAACCAAGTGTTTCAAATTTTCAGAATATTTGAGCACTCTTGCTGCTTCTATATTTTCTACGGCATACTGACATTATAGAAGGAAGATTGAAAATTCGTCAAACTCCTTGGGATTGTCAGGCTTGATTGTCGGCCAACTAATTGCACGCTTTACATATGCATGGGCGATCACATCTGAATCTCCATATCGTTCGCTAAATTTGGACCATGTAGCTTCATAGCCTGATTTAGAGTTTAAATGAGAAAATCCGCAAGCAATTTTGTGTGGCTCTTCGCTAGTGAACTGCAACAAATAATTTAACATTTCATCGTATGAATCACAATTAGTCACAATCCTGGCTTCAAATTGTCTCTGGAAGGATTTAAAGTCCATTGGATTTCCATCGAATATCTTGATCTCTGCCTTTGGTTTATTGAGTGAGCTGCTTGGCGATCGAAAGATTGAAAGATTCGTGCCCATGTGAGTAAGAATTTAATTTCTCTTTATCGGTTAAATGTTGATTGTTGTTTGTGTCAGTAAACAAGTTGAGCTCGTCATCAGGACGACTTGCTTCACTTTGCATTGGTGTCTTAACTTTCACAACATTGTGACTTTGTTTCAGCTCAATGGGTACCCACTCTGGTACATTCTGGTTTAATGTCAAAGTTTGCACTTTAGGTGTTGTATCATTCCTAAGCTTATCTTCTATTTCTTGATCGGCAAGAATTCTTCTCTCGAGAACCTCTATGACTTTACATTTTGCATCACTAACATTTATTTCAGTCCTAATTTCGAGCTCCTCTCCCTTCATTCGGAGTTTAAACTTTTCTTCTTCAAGAAGTTTTTTCTCGGCAAGAGATTTCGAACTAGCCAAAAGTTCTGCTTTACGTTGCTCTTCTTTGAGTCTTGCTACAGAGAGATAAGAAGAAACGGAACTTCTTTGTGATTTCCTACTTCCATTTGACCTGTGACTTACATCGGAAGTTTGTGATTTTATATCATAATGTTCTGTCGTTTCCGTGGTTTATTCGCTTGGTGTAAAGAAAAGTACTGTTGAACTATTGTATTCAATTCATCGCATTTGTTCACATTGTCGTTAAGCCATGCTCCATCAATTTGTCTTTCATTCTCCAAAACATCAAATTCCCAAACGTGACGATAAACAAAACATAAGTATTCTCTCAATATCAGTGCAGTAACTAGTAAAGAATTGTCTGGAAATAAATGTAAACAATCGTTGTCTTTGTCTTTCGAAGGTAAATTCCTTTTCTGGGAAGTGAAACTACGAAAAAATTAAAATATCGAAAAGTTTGCAGACACTTCGTCTCAAATACAATAGATCCAAAAGTGGCCTCAACAAGTAGTAGGATCAAGAGTTCAAAATTTACACACAATGAATCGAAGTAAAATCGACAAATACATTATACATTCAGAACTTGCTATGACACTTAAATAGCACAAAGTATGCAGTAAAGAAACCCTCTTATAAACACGGGCATATGTGGTGAACAAAGTAGTTTTCTCAATGTCTGAATAACAAGAAATATTCATAAGACTAATGTGCAATTAAGTAAAGTGTAAAAAGTGCTCAACAAGATTTATTCACATAGACAATTAATTTTGGAATTAAAATACAAGTTGTCTGGACCAGGTAAATTGTCAACAAATATGGCGGAGAAAACTGGAACCCCTGCAAAAAAAGTTATGAAACGTGTGCAACCAGATAGTCCTGGTGATCTATCCCCCAATGTTAGAAAAACAGAACGCCAAATAAGGGCGAGGCAGGATACTGTCAACATATTAGACTCTAATGCTCCAACGATTGGCGAAACACTTGAAAAGGGGGTGACTTGTTGTATCCACCTTAAATACTAAAACTTTCATTGATTCCATCATTCCACTTAAAAGTCCTAGATTCAATAAATTCTACAATGGAGTCAATAGTTACTAAGATTGTACTGTCTCAGATCTACCCGTATATTAATGAAATTGAAGACCTGAAACAGATAATTAAACATCAGAGTGATCAGATTGCTAACAAAAATGAGGAGATTCAACCCCTGCATGACAAACTAAAAAACATTAAAGAGGCTGAAAGTTGAATTGAAGAACAGGAACAGTATTCTAGACGCAGAAGTGTAAGGTTTAATAACGTTCCTGCTACTCTAGACGCTGACGTGACGGTAATGTCATCCGACCCGTCAATACCGATCAATTGGTACTTGACACATGCAATAAGAACTTGCACCAAGAAATATCTATTGATGATATTGGGAGGAGTCATCCTATTGGTAAACCAAAAATGGTAAGATATCATTAAATGTCTGATTTGTCAGATACAGAAAAAGACAAATGGTTTCCAGTAACAAGCGCAAACTCAAAGGAAATCCTCATAAAACTTTCATCACTGAAAATCTAACGAAAAAGCGCTTAGAAATCATTAGCCGAACTAAAATCCAACAATAAAAACCACACTTTTTGGACACACGATGGAAAATTTTAGTCAAACGAACCATGTCTAGCAATATGAAAGTGAAAGTTCACAATGAAACTGACCTGGTATCATTTAATTAAGATAAAGCGCGTGAATTGTTTTGAAGAATCAGTCACGAGCTGCTTCGCTCCAGCCATAATTCTAACGTTTACTTCATAGTTATCTCCTCCTTTTGGTATATATTTTATCAAACATTTACCATTACTGCTTTTACAAAGGTAAAATTATGTTATCTGACAACGTTCAATAAACTCTTTGCTTTTATTTTATATTAAATTAAACTTTTGGGTTTAATACAACTTTGTTCCAAGTTATAACGCACAATTATTATCATGTGAGACGCAATTTCCTCAGATAACATTTATTTATTTATTTATTTACTTTCACAATTCCTGTTTCACTACTTAATCTCGTTTTAATTTTCCCTTTACATGAGTAATGATCATACTAGGCTCAGAATTGAACTGATATTGAACAGCGGTCACGTTAATCGCAATCGTCACATATCACCTAAAACTGTTAAATTAGTTATGTAAACCAATCTACATGTGCATTAATATTACTAGTGTGTGTGTGTGTGTGTTTAATATAAAATGTACTCCAATTGTACAATCATTGTTGAAATTAGTATGTAATGACACAAGCTAACAATTGAGATCTCGTATGCTTTTTTCATTTGATCTTTGTACAGTTTTGCATTTCTTTTTAATATTACATTGTACATATGAAATACGCTGCAAATCCGTAAAATTGTATATGTGCCGACCTGTAGCTACTCTTTGAAGGAAATGGCTGCCCTGTGCGAATTATCTTGGTGTGAAAATCTTACAATTTTCGCACCTATTAATATTTGACAATGGGTAATGATTTGACTTCACACAGTGTATTGGTTTGTTTTACCTTAAGACTCGTCTAGTATGCATGAAACATACATTCACTTACTGTTACAATACATTTAATGTGTTAAATGCCAAATTACATAACTTGTACATTTGTTAAGAATAAGTTATCTACCTATACAAGTGCTACTGTGTCAACATTTACTTTGTATTCTTTGTTGTTTGTACATTATTACTACTGTCTGGGAACATTGAAAGAAATCCGAGACCCAATGGGACATCAGCTCAAATAATAATAATTGTTTGACTATTTTCCATATTAATATATGTAGCTTAAGAAATAAAATCCGTGATATTCTACATACGGTGGAAGAGTTCAATGTTATTTTTTTCACCGAATCTCATTTAGATAATATTATTGACTCAGAAAACATTCTATTACCTGGTATTGCTAAATCTATCCGGAAAGACAGGAATTCATCGGGTGGGGGAATTATTGCATATTTTAAAAACCATATAAAATTTAACAGACGGGGGAAGACCAATAATTAGCTAATGTTGAATCAATGTGGTTTGAACTTCATACTAAGCAATCCCCAATACTCGTCAATATTTCATACAGACCTGAACGTCAATCAGGTCCAAATTTTTGGACTCATTTTGAACAAATGATCCTCAGAGCTATGGACGAAAATAATAACATTATATTTCTTGGTGACCTTAACAAAAAATGTTGGTAAGATTACCTTCAAATGTGTCTGATATTCTTCTAAATGGACTAAAGAACATAATTGTAAATCCAACTAATTTTTTGGTAACACTGAGACGTTATGAGATCCATTTCTAGTAACAGAAATAATATACCAGTGGTTGACAGGTATCGTTACTATAAACAGACTGATAAGTGACCACGATATTACATACATTACAATAAAAACCGGTTACAATAACAAAAACTGTTTTACAAGAGACGTGTGAAATTACAAGCGAGGTAACTACGACCTCATGAGGGAGAGAGTAAGGGAGACAAACTGGTATGAACTTATGTATAAACAGACAGATGTTAACGTAGCTTGCACAATTGTTATGGACACATTACTAAATATTTGTAAACTTTGCATTCCTTCACAAAAAGTAGTTATCAGAGAAAATGACAAGATATGGTTTAACTCGGATTTACGGAAATCGAAAAGACAAAGAGACAGACTTCGAAACAACCACAATAAATTCAAAAGCGCGCAATAAGGTAAACAATATGAAGAAACACGAAAAAACAACATTTTATTCTAATACTAATGAAAATCTTAGCGCCATCAACTCGTCGAACAGTAAATTATATTGGAAAACCATACATAATGAAAATCCGGACAACATTATGCCACCATTACACAATCATGAAAAAAATATGAACTTTATGATAATAAAGAAAAATGTGACATGCTTAACAAATACTTTTGTTCTGTAACAAATTTGGAGGATACGAATAAGGATTTACCAATATTTGAGGATAGAGGTCTAGAAACACTTTGTAAAGTTGTTAGCTTTGAACACGATATGATAGATATCATATCAACACTCAA
Source organism: Limnoperna fortunei (assembly GCA_944474755.1). Classification (NCBI taxonomy): domain Eukaryota; kingdom Metazoa; phylum Mollusca; class Bivalvia; order Mytilida; family Modiolidae; genus Limnoperna; species Limnoperna fortunei. The sequence goes on from OX104112.1 coordinate 11,151,034, forward strand.
CCCGAACAAGGCTGTAGGTCCTGATTTAATAAGTAACAAAATGCTCATTGCTGTAAAACACGAGATTGCTACTTCTCTCTCCGTGTTATTCAACAAATCGCTAAAACGTATTTTCCCATCATTCCTATTTGCAAAAAGGGGGATAAATCTGTTATGTCTATTTACAGACCAGTTGCATTATTATGCTGTATAAGCAAAGTTTTAGAGAAAATTATATGTAAATATATTTCTATAATCATTTATTTTCGAACTCCCTTGTATATAAGTTTCAGTCTGGACTTATGCCAGGACATTCTACTAGCCATCAACTTGTCGAAATATATCACGAAATTTTATTAGCTTTAAATAATGGGCACAACACAGCAGTAACTTTCTGCGATATAAGTCGTGGTTTTGCCTGAGTCTGGATCAAAGGTCGCATTTTTAAACTAGAGAATTATGGTATAAAAGGAACCCTTCCAATGTGGGTGAAGTCCTATTTAGAATATAGACAACAAAAAAGTTGTTGTAAAAGATGGCATATCTGATCTTGGATACTTAAAAGCTGGTGTACCCCAGGGATCAGTACTTGGTCCTCTCCTTTTCCTCGTATATGTTAAATATATTGCTGATGAGGTATTAGGACTATGTCGACTGTATGCCGACGACACTTCAATGGGGCATACTGCTCCCAATGAACAAACTCCTGTTAATATGGTTAACACTTAGAAAATATCTCTAAGTGGTCTAATGATGATTAATAAAATCAAATCCAGAAAAAAACTGATTTAATGGTATTCATCACTACAGCTCGACACATAACATTGTGATTTAAATTTAACAACGTTCTCATCGACCCAGTTCAAACTCCTGGGTTTAATATTCAGTTTCGATGGCAAATGGACTGTGCACATTAATGGCATTATTGATAAAGCTTCCAAGCAGTTAAACGTTTTGCAAAAACTTAAATTTAAATTAAATCGAGAATACTTAGAGCAGATTTATCTGACTTTTATTCTTCCAATTCTAGAATATTCCTGCGAGATGTGGGACAACTGAATTCAGGCTAACGCTGAACGTTTAGAAAAACTCCATCTTCGAGCTGGAAGAATTATCACTAGACGTACTATGTATGCCAGTTTAGACTTCCAAAAGACTGGATGGGAGCCCCTTGCACGTAGACGGGAACGGATAAAACTTGTCCTTTTCTATAATATTGTCCATGGTCAATGTCCAGAATATCTAGCTGATCTAATGCCGCCACTTGTCGCTGAAACCACAGTTTATAATTTACGTAGTATTCAAAATTACTCTGTTCCATTAACACTTCTTACGTTATTCCAACAATCATTCTTTCCAGCTACACTAGAACGTTGGAATGATCTAGACATATATATACGAAATAAATTTGTCCTCAGTAGACATTTTCAATTTTTCATTGAGAGCAAGATATTGCCGCTACAAAAAACCACCGGCCTATTACTTCATTGGCAATATACATTTAAACATTCTTCATACCAGACTACGCCAAAAATGCAGTTTACTAAAACATGACCTATTTAGATCTGTTCATGTGGTACTGCATCTGAAACTAGAACACTATTTTATGTCATGCTAAAACTACCATATACCTAGACTTAAATTACAAACAAATTTACTATTGTTAAATTTTCGTTTCTATCTGAACACACTGTTATATTGAGTAGTAAATGACAGCTATGAAAATAACTGCCTACTATTTCAGCACGTTCAGTTATATATCACAGAAACCGGACGATTCACAAGTAATTAAGCTTTCATTGTAAAACGGATTTGCATCAATTTTCGCCCCCCCACTCGATTTTCTCCCCTTTTTCCCATTTGTTTCTGTTTCTTGTTTTGCTTCCTAAATACTTTGTACTATGTACTACAACCCAAGTGAATGTTCATATAGATTTCTTAGGTCATGTTTATATCCATGTCTGTCATAGTTGATTGTAAAATATACTTATTCGATATCAGTAAATGTCAATACATGTATAATGTGTAAATCACGGAGAAGGCGATTCTGAATTGTTATAATTTGAGCCTGGTCCGAATGTCTTCTGTTTTTGACAATAAAATGTGTTTAAACTAACCATTTTTTTGCTTTAACAACACGGCTAGAATTAAAATGAAAAGCAAAAGTATTATTTTTGACGTTTATTAAAATTGGTTTGTTGAACAAATAAACCAGTTTTTAGCAAAACTAAATCTGTTAAAAATTTTTATGGGGTTCCGCTTTACCCTCTACGCCCAAGACTTATCAAACAGCGACCATTTTTGAGGCTAAGAATGAAACATTAACGAGATCTATTTGTGCGTAGTGTATTTTACTTCTACAAGCTTTGACAGGAAAATGGCGAAATACACCTCCAACCCCGCGCGAAAATGACACAATTAAGACTTATATTTTTTCATTTTTACTGACATCCTGTTGTTCTGTTTTTTTTCAATAATATTTTGGGTTGTTTATGTTGTGTTTCATTTGTCTGAATGTGAATTTGTAATCGCCTCTTGGAATATATTGTTAGGTCGATTATTTTTTTTTATTTAGATGACTAATCGCCTAATTATGAAACCGATACATTTTAGTCTTTTGTTCTGTATGTTCAACTGTGTGCAACAAAGTCCTGTTCATGTTATAAAACAGTTGCGTTCTTTTAGAAGTAATAATACAATAATTAGTTAGGACTATTCAAGCAATACCCATAATTTCAATATTTTAATTGATGAGGTCAGCAACTGTGCTGTATAGACTAGAAACTAAAATTGTCCTCAGATATTTTCGGCATACTCTTCAGGATTTGACCACATTCAACAACCAGTGATAATTCAACATTCAGAGAGGTTATGTTGAAATGTCATTATTCAAATATTTTTCACAATACGCATGCGCAATCATGATAATTTTACATTATAAACCCACCTTTCGAAAGTTTTCACGCAGTTTGTGGAGGTGACTTGAATATATACGGTGAATAGAATTAATTGTATGCTTATCCCGGCAGATTTGTAATAGCTGCAAAGTTGCTAAAAATAATACTAATTTCTAATTCAATAGCAAATAAATTTTCACAGATTGTGGGCGTCATATGTTTTAACACAATAAATACATTTAAACTTTACCCAATAGCTTTGTAAAAAAAGGAAAACATGTTGATATTAAATTCAGAATGATAGTGTTGCTCTTGTGGGTAATATTTTATTGCACAATTGCGTGTTGACAACGTAGTTGAGATTTGAGTCATTTAGAATTATGTGCATTAAAAAGAATTCATTTCATTACAAGTTCTATTCATATTTATTTTCACGTTTTAGTTTAAACATGACTTGTGTTAAAATGTTTGGTTTTTGTCCAGCTAAACATATTTTGAAAGAAACGCAGAGATAGTTTAAATCGTTTTAAACAATTTTTTTCGATCTTTAAAATGTCTACTCATACCTTTTGAGACTATTTAAAGTTAAATTAGATTTTTTAAACAAAATATTACATTAAAATCTATGACTTTAATAACACGTCATACCACTTCCGGTTAATGACGGCGCCCATGGCAAACTTTTTAGCGGATAATAATGATGCATAGAAGTCAAAATAATTAATGTAAACGACTAGAACTGATTATAATATCTCCATAACTATTAACGTTAACGACTAGAATTAATTATAGTATCTCTATAACTACTAATTTTACACAATAAGTGATTATCATGGCAACCACATGTCCAGAAATACAAAAAACGAACGATGATAAACAAATAACATTTGACCTGAACAATTGTTCCGTGTGGTACTGGAGAAGAGTTCTCCTTCAACGCTACTACTGTCAACTAGGAAAACAAGACTTGGTAAATGTGATTTGGTCAGATCTAGACAAATCCTCAAACGAGATTATACTTCATGATGAAGACCATCCATTTGTAGAAAAACCCCAACTACATAGAACTTGTATCCCACAATGATCAAAAACTAATCAGTATCACTGTGTATTACACTACCAAGAAATGTTTAGTCCAGGGTAATAGATGTCAAAGCTGGACAACACGTGAATTTGACAAAATAAAAAAAATGTGTTGAATCATGTTTAAAGGAGAAGAACTCCATTCAAAACATAGACAATTGTATCAAGAAAATAAAAGGGGTACAAATTCCAGGCATCGATGATGACGTTTTGGATTCAAGTCGGACAGATTTTAAAACTAAATATGTCCAAACAATCCCTAAATCTATTGACGATTCATTCAATGCTCCTGATCAGTCTGTCAATGTAATAATAATGAAATTAAAAATGTTGGTACATATAATAAAACACCTGCCAAAGCATTACACTCTCTTGAGAATACATTTCTGGATTACAAAAGAGAATGTGACGAAAAAATTGACAGTTTACACAAAATAATCTCAGAACTAGATAAGAAATTATCTCTGAACGTCATGATTACGTCAAAAAAATACACTAACATTCTTGATAAGTTAAAGGAAAGGCTTTCAAGCACAGAGGAAACCCTTAGAAAATATGGATCAGACTTTGACTCCATTAATAGACACTTACATGTAACTTCTGAAGAAAACAATGAAATGGCACAAGATTTACATGAGAGGTTGATAAAGGTCGAACAGTTTTGTGAGAATATTGTTACTAATGAATATAGTAAACTGTTAAATAATCATAATCCTGAAACTGGAATTTGTCATAACAAAGATAAATTTGAAACCCCCGAGAACAAAACGAAAGATATAACGGACCCGAAAGAAATGGTGAAAGTTAAAATAACAACACTACAAGACAAAACTATACATGGAGCTCTGGAATTTATTGAAGCAAAAAACCCAAAATCTGATAACATTGTATTCCAAACACAACGCCAAAGTCCCAACACTAATATACTAATCAATGCAATAATATGGAGTAGGCATTGCCAAAATGCGAGCACAGACAATATAGTCTTTTATTATCAATATATAGTGTGCATTTTATAATTGACGTTACTTCCGAACACCCTAAATGTTTCTCTAAATTCCAATGGTCACGTGACGTCTTTCTGTGTAATGGTGACGTCACATGAAATGTAATTTGATTGTCAGCTATTAAAGATCGATTTAGAGAGTGCAAAAAATAGTATGAAATTTTTGTTGTCATTTTTAAATATAACATTAACTTTTTATCGTTTTCAAATTTATTTTTAAGTCTTTCTTTAAAATTAAATTTAGTGCTTCTTCATTCACTTTGTTCCAGTTTTTTGACGATATCAACTTCCGGACGAAAAAGAATTAATATCAGCATTAAGCAGATTTTTATCACGTGATTTCATTTTGATCACATGACACGTAATTGCCGTAGAGCTCACCGCTGTGCTCGCTATTACCTCGTTTTTATAGAAACCAAGATAATAGTAGGACATACGACCACAAGCGTATAATCATCTCCTGAAAGAACTGTGCGATGATTGATGTGTCAAATTTATAGAGCATAAAAACCTCAGGCCAATACACTTTTACATTTAAGCAAGAAATAAGGAATCAGAGTATATGCTTTAACTATTAAAGAAGTTCTTAATCCGTTTATAGGTGTTAAAATGGATCATAAACCATTTAAATCCGGCATGAAAAGCTCAAATCAACAGTGGGGATTCAGGAAAGATCCCATGTATCGTCCACAGACATCCAATCACGATCCTGTAAATGACATAAACTTTAGGCTCTTAAGGATTTCCCTGTTGTTATAATGTGCAGTCCCAAGATACATATATGTCAATTATATAAAAAGTGCCTTCGGATTATAATGTTTGTTAGTTTGTTTTTACTTCGTCTTTTTATGCTTTTTGTTTTCACTTACAATTATGACAGGAAGTCATTGTAGGACGTATTATATAATTACCTTTTCTATTTAGCAGTTTTTTATATTGAGTGACAAATAGAAAAAAAAGATAATAATAACATCAACAACAACAATAAACTAAAAACTGTCTTATTAAATTCACAAGAAAAATGCAATTAAGCTTATAACTGTTTTCAAGTAGCTTTTGTAAATGGTTGTCATATTAAACTTTTTATATTACGTTTTTGAATACTCGAGCAAGCATAGCATCTTTTTGGGGTATATGCTTCAATTTCAAAAGCATTTAGATGTACAAACCATTAAATTCGAATGTTGTAATTTTTTGTCTACATGTATGTGTCATCTAGATAGGTCTATGGAGGTTTAAATAGTGTAAATAGAGTTCTCTTTCTTTGTGTATATCAGTATATTTTGTGTTTTCAAGAACTAGTAGCTTTTGTAAATGGTTGTCATATTAAAGTTTTTACATTACATTTTTGAATAATCGAGCAAGTATAGCATCTTTTTGGGGTGTATGCTTCAATTTCAAAAGCATTTAGATGTACAAAACATTAAATTCGAATGTTGTAATCTTTTGTCTACATGTATGTGCCATCTAGGTAGGTCTATGGAGGTTTAAATAGTGTAAATAGAGTTATCTTTCTCTGTGTATATCAGTATATTTTGTGGTTTCAAGAACTAGTAGCTTTTGTAAATGATAGTCATATTAAAGTTTTTATATCACATTTTTGAATACTCGAGCAAGTATAGCATCTTTTTGGGGTGTATGCTTCAATTTCAAAAGCATTTAGATGTACAAAACATTAAATTCGAACGTTGTAATCTTTTGTCTACATGTATGTGCCATCTAGGTAGGTCTATGGAGGTTTAAATAGTGTAAATAGAGTTATCTTTCTCTGTGTATATCAGTATATTTTGTGGTTTCAAGAACTAGTAGCTTTTGTAAATGATAGTCATATTAAAGTTTTTATATCACATTTTTGAATACTCGAGCAAGTATAGCACCCTTTTGGGGTGTATGTTTCAATTTCAAAAGCATTTAGATGTACAAAACATTAAATTCGAACGTTGTAATCTTTTGTCTACATGTATGTGCCATCTAGTTTTAAATAATGTCAATAGTGCCATCTAGGTACGGATGCAATATACGGTTTTTTGCATTAAAATATTATCAACAGAGGTCGGGTCTTGTTTTGTCAAATAAAAACATGTGTGACATTTTTCATAGATCCAATTGTACTGGAAATGTTGTACATATATTTAATTTGTGTCCTGCATTTTTAGTTTCATGGTAATTTGATAAGATTTTTATAAAATCATCGATAAAAATCAGCTGCTCATGGGAGAAAATTGGACAAATCATTAGCATTTACCTTCATTTGAAAAATTCTGACACTGTAACGCCTAACAGACGAGCAATATGACATATATATTTGTTTACTTAGATCAATTTCCAAGCAGAAAAACACTGGCAAAATACCTGTCATCCACCTCGATTTCACACAATTTTGTTGACAAGGAACCTACTATTTTAATGCATCAGAGACAGCTAAAGCAGGAGTAAAATGGTTTTATAGGCAGTCTCGGGGTTTTAATACTGTAACAAGGATGACACCCAAATATTATATATATTTCTTTTCTATAAACATGACACTTTCTACTGACACTTCAAAAATTTATTGTATTTCATTTATCATAGATGTGAGTAAACTGCAACTGCATTTTTAGTTTCATGGTAATTTGATAAGATTTTTATAAAATCATCGATAAAAATCAGCTGTTCATGGGAGAAAATTGGACAAATCATTAGCATTTACCTTCATTTGAAAAATTCTGACACTGTAACGCCTAACAGACGAGCAATATGACATATATATTTGTTTACTTAGATCAATTTCCAAGCAGAAAAACACTGGCAAAATACCTGTCATCCACCTCGATTTCACACAATTTTGTTGACAAGGAACCTACTATTTTAATGCATCAGAGACAGCTAAAGCAGGAGTAAAATGGTTTTATAGGCAGTCTCGGGGTTTTAATACTATAACAAGGATGACACCCAAATATTATATATATTTCTTTTCTATAAACATGACACTTTCTACTGACACTTCAAAAATTTATTGTATTTCATTTATCATAGATGTGAGTAAACTGCAACTGGACCATACTACTATATTAAGAAATTTCACAGGGTGACATTCGAAACTAAACTACAAAACCGTATACTGCTACCTAGTTCTATGGAGGTTTAAATAATATGAAGAGTTATCTTTCTTTGTGTATATCAGTATATTTTGTGTTTTCAAGAACTAGTAGTTATTGTAAATGGTTGTCATATTAAAGTTTTTATATTACATTTTTTGAATACTCGAGCAAGTATAACATCTTTTTGGGGTGTATACTTCAATTTCAAAAGCATTTAGATGTACAAAACATTAAATCCATGTGTTGAAATCTTTTGTCTACATGTATGTGCCATCTAGGTAGGTCTATGGAGGTTTAAATAATGTAAATAGAGCTATCTTTCTTTGTGTATGTCAGTATATTTTGTGAAAAATAATTTACTTTCTATATTATACAGGAAATTAAATAATGTTTTAGCACTAAAAATATACTTCAATACATACTATTTAGAACCTAGATAGAAAAACATGCAAATTCATCAAAACTATCTCAATAATCTACAACTCGTCAAATGGTTTCTATTTGTGAACTTAATTTAGCTTAAAGCTTTATTACTAGTGTATGTATTTTTTATTGATGAACTCTTAACATGGTTTCTAGTCATGAATTTAATTTGCTTAAAGCTATATTTTATGTATTTCTTTGTTTTTTTTATCAGATCTTTAACAGGATGACTGTAAATAAAGCAATAATAGAAGTTAAGTAGACTTGAGTGATTCTCCATGGCTTAAACTGAATAAAGAATATTTGGGCTTTCAAAGAGATCTTTATATATGTGCATGTTACATACCACCTGTTAATTCTACTCATCATGATCATGATTATTTAAAATTCGAAAATGAGATATCTCACATTTCAGATAAAGGCAGTGTGCTTGTCATTGGGGATCTTAATTTTAGAATTGGTAATCATCTTGATTTTATTGCTAATGAGGGTCAGATACACCTATCAGTTCAAGACATTTTACCAGATGATTATAATATTGACTTCCATATGGATAGAAATTCTTTAGATAATATTTTCAATACTCAGGGGCAACAATTGATAAATTATATACTGCATTAGAAGACAATGTTGTCAAAGGTGCAATACTTAATTTTGAAAAATTCTGATTTTGTAAAAAAAATGAATGTGGTATAAATGAGGCTGAGAATGCATTGAATAAAATTTTTCAAAACTTAGACCTAAAATAATTAAAACTGTCAAAAAGAAGCAGAAGACGACGAAACCCTGGAATGATAATGATCTTACATGAAGAAAACAGTTTCTAATTTAGGTATTCTTGTAAGAAAGAAACCTTTCAATCAAGAATTAAGGACTAGGTTTTTGAAAACTTCTAAAGACTGCAAAAAATTTATTAAGAAAAAAACTCAAGTATATAGAAAAGAGCTTTTCTATAAACTTTCTACATTAAGGGATACTGACCCTAAGCAATATTGGAAAATATTAAAATCTCTAAAATTTAAAGATTCAAATTATAACATAGAGCTTCAAGCTGGTTTTACTGAGATTACTATCAATTTTAAACACAAGGGGAAACCTTTGACTTTGATAAAGGTTTTAAAGAAAAGGTGGAAGAAAAATCAGACTTGTCTCCCTTACCTAACGAGTTAACTGATACTCCATTTACAATATGCGAAGTGAATAAATGTTTAAAGAAATAAAGAACGGAAAAATGTGCTGGGCCAGATAAGATTTCCAATGAAATTATAAAATACAGTTGCATTGTGACTTGCAATGCCATTGTAAAAGTATTTAATATTATTCTTGACTCTGGAAAATATCCAGCTAATTGGAGAAAATCATTCATAATCCTTATTCATAAATTAGGAAACAAACTTAATGTTAACAATTGTAGAGGAATTTCTTTACAAAATTGTATTACCAAACTGTTAGTGCAGTGATCAATTCAAGATTAGTAAATTTTTATGAAAATAAGTTTGCTATACACCAGTTTGGTTTTCGAGTTATTGGTTTTCGAGTCGCTTTGTTGGAGATTCTCTTGGAAATATGACTTGTTTTAAACATAATGGATGTAGTGTTGTCGACTATGCTTTGACCAGTGTGGATCTTATTTAATTTAATGATGAGAATTTGGATGATGATCTTAATAGCAATAATATTGACTTTATTTTTTAAGTGGGAAGAAGTTTCAAAGCAGAAATTATATACTGTATTAGACGACAATGTTGTCAAAGGTGCAATACTTAATTTTGACAAATTCTGATTTTGTAAAAAAATGAATGTGGTATAAATGAGGCTGAGAATGCATTGAAAAAAATTTTTCAAAACTTATCCACTAGATCTAAAATAATTAAAACTTTCAAAAAGAAGCAGAAGACGACGAAACCCTGGAATGATAATGATCTTACATGAAGAAAACAGTTTCTAATTTAGGTATTCTTGTAAGAAAGAAACCTTTCAATCAAGAATTAAGGACTAGGTTTTTGAAAACTTCTAAAGACTGCAAAAAATTTATTAAGAAAAAAACTCAAGTATATAGAAAAGCATATTTTCTGCTTCTTTTCATAGAACCACAGAGAGCATATTTATATTGAAGTCACTTATTAATAAATATTTAACTAAAAAAGGGGGAAAATATTTTCTTGTTTTGTAGATCTGCGTCGTGCATTTGACACTGTGTGGCATGATGGATTACTTTAAAAGTTAAGAAATAATGAAGTAGGCTATAAAATATTTAATGTTATTAAGGACATGTATAGATGTTGTGAGTCATCTGCTAAAATTGAAAATAAACACTCAATTTTTTTTAAAGTTGAAAGAGGTGTTAAACAAGGGGACAGCTTAGATAGGGATAGAATAATATTGTCATAAATGGTAGTTAACTGTCAATGTTACTAAAACCAAAATAATGATTTTTAAAGGAGGAAATCAATCCAGAAATAACAATTTTTATTATAAACAGCAATTGTTGGAAGAAGTCACAGAATTAAATTTTCTTGGAAATATTATAGACCAAAAGGGAAAATTTTAAAAGTCTTCACAAGAATTATCAAAAAAGGGATTAAAGGCATTATTTACTTTTTAAAAATATATGTGCAATTTTAAACATGTTCCAGTGAATTTATCTGTAAATTATTTGATGCCTTAATTTGGCAAATTTTATTTTATAATAGTGAAATCTGGTTTATGGATGAATATTTTACTATTTTCAACGCTATTAAAGATCTATCATTAGTGACAGAATTGTAGACAAAATATCTTTAGTAGATAGATTTCCATTTGAGAAAATACCTAACAAATTTTGTAAAAATGTTTTGGTGTGAAAAAGACAGCCAGCATTATTGCTGAACTTGCCTCTAGATTCATTCATAAAACCTCAAGTAACTAACTATTTTGCAAGAATAAATTCAAAAGACATCAAATTAGAGGAAACTGCATGAAGAGGGTTTATATACATGGTACAGTTTTGCCACCTCCATTATGAATAAGTATAAGTTTGAACAAAATGATTTTGAAAATCCTGATAAATCATTCAAAGAAATAAGGTAACAAGTCAAAAGACATTGTGAAAAGTGTATAAAAGAAACATAATGAGCTCTTGACAAACACAATTTCAACATTTGATAACACCTCTAAACTTTACCTGTTTAGCAAATTAAATTTTGATAACAAGCACAATATTTATAAATCTCAAACTTTAAAAGGCGCAATATACTTACAAAGTTCCGCATAAGTGATCATAATTTGGAAGTGGAGCTTGGTAGATATAAAAAATATCCACAGGGAACACAGACACTGTAAGTTATATAAAGTCTTAGATTATGAAAATCGTTTCATTTTTAATTGTCAAATTAATAATGATATAAGGACTAGTTTTCTTAGTAAAATCTCTAATAAAAACTTAGATTTTAACCAGCTTGACTCTTTCAATAAACTTAAAACTATTTTAAATTGCGATATGAATGCTTTGCCAATTATATAGATTTTATAAAGCAATCTTTAGAGTTGCGAAAATAAGATCCATACTGGTCAAATCCATAATACTTGCAATTTGTTATATATCTTATGTCAATATTTGTTACATATGAATATATGCTTGTATGTTATATGTTTTGTTCAAATGTTTTATTAACGTTGTTGAAACTTTTGTTACATAAAAGTTAATTTTTTAAACAGTGTGATGTGGTGCTGGCAAGCGTGTACTCTTAGATTTATTTCCTCATAAACTGGAGTGTGTTCTTATTCACAACAATTTCCTGGTAAACAGGCGTGTGCACTTACTCCATGTACTCAGAATTGTTTTCTTGTTCGTGGAAGTGTTGTTTTCCATAAATAAGTAACAATTTACCTATCCTTTTAAATTCTTCAAACAGCTGCAATAGAAAAAAAATTACAGGTAGATTTAAGGTTTTAATTCAATGTCGATCAACTTCGTGATAAAAGATCTTGTAATGATGAATGATGTGTTTATTTAATGCTGTACACATTTATACTTGAAATATTAGTCCGGATATAGACTTAAAATATTTTTTTAATTTTTACAGGTACTTCTATGACAACTGGCAGTATCACTCATTTCCGTGTGAGGTTTATTACACGAAGGAACCCTTGGCAGTAATTGTAAATGAAAATAGATTACATGTAAGTTATATTCCAGCAACACTTTTTCTACAATTGTAATTTCATTCATCGTCGATGACCTCGTACACATCAATAATTAGGGTGCTGGTGTGACTATATTTTGCCAACTTCACCAACTCTTACGTACACGTTGGAAGCAGTACCAATTTGCCTATTTGCATATACTCTGTCCTTGTGCCATTAATTGCAGACTGTCTCTAAAACTGTGAATCTTTGTCAGCAGTGCTGCATACTTCTATTTGACCATATTAGAGCTAGAATTCACTAACCAAACCCCAAGTACCTAATATTACACTTCATGTATTTCCACTATACTTCTGAAACCAACTTTAATATCAATTTATCGGCACCATTGCTTTTTCATTCTGATTTTTCTGACTCTTATCGCCACTAGCTCCTTATATACAGCAGTCTGTTGAAAGAACTTTCCGCTAGTTCATATTGTAGCTGTTGTACTAACTTCCATCACGACAAATCCTTGACTGTTCACAGTTGTTACTGTCCTGATTGTAGACGCTAGAAAGCATAAAGATCGAGATTTCAGCTTTATAACAAGTACCAGGTCCTGTCTTACTATCATATATAATTCTGGTATGGTTTTATTTTTTTGAAAATATCAGCGACGAAAATCTCCCTATTAAATCACAACCGCTGCCAATTGCGCCTACCACGTTTGATTCCCTAAAATGCGACTTTCTTCTTATAAATAAAATAAAGTTGAGAAAATTGGACCATTTAACAAAATGAATCAATATTAACCGCAGATTTGTTTATGCACGTTTTCAATATTTTGTGGGTTTTTTTTATTCAATTATCTTTTGTTTGGAAATTGTAAATATCGTCCCTTTGAGACAATTGTAATTCGTACACTGTACCTTAAGAAGTAGATTACATCTTTTACAGAAGTTATTTTAATAATAGGAGACTGACATGCCTATATTGCAGTAGAATAAAATGTGTCATATGAGCAAACGTTGATAAAAATAACATTTAAAATATATATGAATATTGTTGGTTAAAATTGAACCAGAGTGTCACACGGAGGACCAGAGGGTCACACAAGAGGACCAGAGTGTCACACGAAGAACCAGAAATTCACACTGAGGACCAGATAGTCGCACGGAGAACCAGAGTGTCACATGGAGAACCAGAAAGTCCGACAGAAGACCAGAATGTCGTACAAGAGGTCCCGAGTGTCACACGGAGAACCAGAGTGTCACACAGAGGAACAGGGTGTTACACAAAGTTTAAGAGTGTCACACAAGAGGACCAGAGTGTCACACGGTGAACCAGAGTCTCACACAAAAACCAGAGTGACTGTCACATGGATAAGCAAAGTGTAACACGGAGGATCAGAGTGTCACACGGAGGACCAGAGTGTCATAAGGATGACTCGAGTGTCACACAAGAGGACCATATTGCCAAACGGAGGACTAGAGTGTTATACAGAGGACCAAATTGTCGTACAAGAGGACCAGAGTGTCACACGGAGAACCAGATTGTCACACAAGAGAACAGTGTCACACGAAAGTCAATAGTGCCTCACGTCAATTCTTACTTTCATTGCCTAAACATTTTGAAAAATTCTTCTCCGGGAATTATTTATAAATTTATACTAGTATTTGTTAATGTGGCTACTTTATACTAATATTTGTTTTAATGTAGCTAATTTTTAAAGTTGATTTTTCAGACACCCTACCCCACACTTTTCCTAGTGTTTTCTAAATTGTAAAGTTTAATAACTCTTTGATATGTTTTGTATATGTCTACGCTATAGAGAAACGACATTATCATGATCCACACAGGAAACAACATGTGAAGTAACAGTCTACACAGAGTTGTTTTTTTTTAAATCTGTACAATATTAAATGGCATGCAGCTCCGTGTTACTGTATCTTGCTTGAGCATGGAGTAATTCAATACTCGTGTATTGATTTGTTGCTTAAAATGCAGTTAAATCTGGTTTACACAGTAGTGGAGACTATGTGCTAGTAACTAAATAATTATAACAATAAATTCTGGTGACAAGTTGCGGAATCCGAAAACTGAATACAACAGTTTTTGATTTTAAACCCTTTTTGACTTTTCCTGTTAATTCAGCTTTCTCCCCTCCCCTTTTAAAAACCCAAAAAATTTGGACATCACAATAAAGCTGAATATGGCGTTAAGCCACATTAAAACAAACAAAACTAAATCTTTTTCGGCAGTCTAATTAGAGACACTATATACTTCTCTGCAAGACCAGAGTGTCTCACAGAGATCCAAATGTCCCACTGAGGACCAGAGAGTGTCACATGAAGGACAAGAGTGTCACACTGAGGACCAGAGTGTCACTCAAGAAGAACAGTGTGTCACACAGAGGACCATAGTATCACAGGGAGGAGCAGCGTCATACGGAGGACTAGGATGTGACACAAAGTACCAGAGTGTCACATGGAGGACCAGTGGGTTACATGGAGGACCAGAGTGTCACATAGAGGACCAGGCTGTCACACGGTGGACCAGAGTGTCACATAGGGGACTAGAGTGCCACATGTAAGACCAGAGTGCCACATGTAAGACCAGAGTGCCTTACAGATGACCAGAGTGTCACACGTATAACCAGACTTTCACACAGAGGACAAGAGTGTCACACAGAGGACCAGAGTGTCGTTCAAGAGCAACAGTGTGTCACACAGAGGACCAGAGTATCACAGGGAGATGCAGAGGGTCATACGGAGGACTAGGATGTGACACAAAGTACCAGAGTGTCACATGGAGGACAAAAGTGTTATATAGAGGACCAGAGTGTCACATAGAGGACCAGACTGTCACACGGAGGACCAGAGTGTCACATAGAGGACTAGAGTGCCACATGAAAGACCAGATTGCCATACAGATGACAAGAGTGTCACACGGAGGACCAGACTTTTATACAGAGGACTAAAGTGACACACGGAGGACTAGAGTACCACACGGAGGACTAGAGTACCACACGGAGGACAAATCTTACTCCAATCAATCAATGTAGAACTAATATCTAATACTGATTTATTCATTAGAACAAAATAAATAGGTTCCAAAACAATTAAAAAAAACAGTACGTGTGTGCAATTCCTGGCAGCCATCGAAATAAGCTGAAAACGATTTAATATTAACTTAATTGCCTACTGGCAATGTGATGTTTATTTATTTGGGGGCAGGCAAGAAATACTGAAATGTCCAATCTTGTTGAAGAAATTGGACCTCAATTGGTTATGCATGTTTTCTTAATGGAGATGCTGCAAACTTCCAATTGAATGCTTCGTTGTGAATATCATTGCAATAAGCATAATTGAAGTTACCGTTTAATTCTATTGTTCAACCACGAAATATTGCTTTATTAAATCAATGTATTGGTAATTAATGATACAAATTATATATATTGTTTTAATTTCAGTCAATGTTAACAGTTTTGTATAAAAAATGTTAATTACTCAACTCCGATGTTTGTTGAACATTACCGCGGTCTGCTACGTTGAAAAACAATAGACATACGGGACACCACATATGATCACGTGTGGTCAATTGTGGTCCTAATACCTTAACACTCCATTTATCTAAAGAAGATCTTAAGAACCCACGCCACTCGACCGCCCCTCACCACCATAAATCCTATAATCATACGCAAACAGTGACAAATTCACGCAATACACCCATTTAAATGTCATATTTCTCGTTTGAAGAAAATGTCTTTGTTAATATTTAAGGTTATTACAAATTCGCAAGTATTTTTTTCGCATAACATCTTTACAAGGTATATGAAGAAAACCTGAAGCTGTTTTCAAACTAACTTGATATTTAATATCAATTTTTCTTGATAGTCATCATGCACCAATTTAAATAATACATAAGTGGTACTAGAATATGAGTGTACAATTATGTACAAGGACGGAAATGATTCCCGTAAACAAAATTACCAAGTACCTCCATGACTAACTTTCTACGTATTAAAACTGTAAAAGCGTACTCCATATAAGGGATAGCGGTGTTTTAACAATATAGACAAATTACAGGTAAGTTTTTTTATTAATTCGAAAACAAGAAAACACAATATTATTTGTTGCTGATGAGACGGGGATGGTTCCCAGTGCTCTGTCCATAGGGTTGCCCAGCACGTTTTCAGGTGGCGGATAGGGGAGGCCTTTCATTTAGGGTCGCATTCGTAGTCATTTGTTTGCTCCCGTTGGTCTATCCCTTTACCTGTTCATTTATTTGTAAACTTCGTCCTGAATATAACTTAAATATTGCTTTCTGACAGTCAATCAATCAATCAAACATTTTGACTATCATATCGTATATTGTTAAATTCACGTTGAATAGAGAACTCACGTATGGTGTTTGTGCTTTTTTTTATTTCTGTTTCGTGTTGTATATGTGTGTCTTAATCCGGATTTTTAATGACCTTTGACCTTTGGTTCTTGTTGTTGGTCGGTTTCCTTGCGCTATGTGTCTTCACATACTGACAAATAAAGTGGTTTAAACTGCAGAAAATATTCGGTTAATCACATAATTCGTTTAATATGAATACATTTCCGTGCAAAGCGTCAGTTACAGACGCAAAAAACGTCTATAGTTTTTACGAAATATTTCAATTTATGTAAATAGGCTGTAAGAGATTTATATAATCACTTTTTAGCAATACTTTTGTTATTTTACATTTATAAATGACTCAAAATATCTTTCAAATTAAAAGTGGATAAAAAAAAATTTCGCTGTATTTTTGCTGAACTGCAGAACAAATCTATTGTGTTATTTTGGATGTACTAAATGAAATTCAATATTACTTACTAGTGTTACTGTTTCGAAAATTCTTCAAAGTATATTATAATCTTAAGCCATAAATAATTCTAGTCTTCGTTCACTGAATTTGCACCAATGTCAGCTTATTACACCCACGTAGTTGCTTGTAATTGTATATTATATATTTACCTGATGCAAATAATATTTAATTTAATTAATATATATTTGTGTCTGCACCTTAGTGTAATTCCTGAAATTCTGAGAGAAGAGCGTTGATATATCATACGTTGTTTTTTTTATTTAGGGTTAATTATATTTACCAATTAATTTACAGGTAGTTAATAGCTAATGAAAATTAAAGATAATTTAGCAACTTTACAATTGATAATTTCAAAGACTGAGTATGAGTAAACTCTAGTTAGGTGGAAATGACCTTACGCCATCGATTAATTAGACTGATTAGCTACATTGTATATACATGTATCTACATGTGAACGTTAATTTAATACAGACATAAAATTCCTGCAAATGAAACCTCAGTGCGTTGTCTATCTTCTAACTTAAACTGAAATTGTATGAGGCAACATGTATTTAATATTTTTTAAAAATTTTAAAAGAAGAATTATAAGGATTAGATACATATTTTCGGTTATTCATCGATGTATGAACGAGGTCGACTCCCTCACGAACTTATAACTTACGGTAGTTTATTTATTTGTGAGTGAGTTGTCCTCGTTCATATATCGATGAAGCGTTTAATCCTATAAACCTTCTGCCGATGACACTATATTAACACTATTTTGAAATCTGCGATGCTGATTGTTATTGATGTGGAAAAAAGGAATTGTAACGGTTTTGAACGAAAAAATTGTCCACAAGAGAGAAAAGAAAACACTGTATTAATTTGCATTTGTCGTGGATGTATAAAACCAGAAATCTAAAATACAAACATTATAATAATTGAGTATTGTCAAGTAATACCGAGTTTATTCACAACTAAATATATTATATCATTAAACATTGGGTTTTAGGAAATTATCAATGTGTAAACTCTGGCGACTCACTCACAAACTAAATGAAGTCTGAATGACTTTATGTCAAGTTTGTGAGGGAGTTTACACATTAATAATGTCCTAAAACCCATTGTTTAATCCTTATAATTCTGTGAAATTGTTGCCATTTTTAAAACAGCAAAAACTGTTACCGAAACCCATCTAGACCTCAAAACGTACAAAGGCCGGAAAGCGTAGGGATATGCAAAACATAGTACCAAGGGAATCGCGGTTCTGTAGATATTGATAAAAAAGCAAACTGAAACACTAAATTGTATTTATATTATATTTTATTTGAAATCTCAATCGATTTAATTGGAAATCATTGCGGCAGACAAAACATTGACCCTTCTCCGCGACGATACGCTAGGAGGACGCCATCTTGTTTACATTGGATACTAAATGTAGTCCGCTCAGAGGAAATATCGATGAGATGACGCCATTTAAGTGTTTTTATCCAATTAAAGCACTTAATATAAATAAATTACAGCATGAATGGAATTATTTACATCTAACACAACTACAATTAAAATAAATTAAAATACCCCCCCCCCCCGAATTGTAATAATAAAATAAAGTCTAAATGTATCTCTAAAAACGACAACGTAAAATATTTCAAACCCAAAATACAAAATTGCAAATGACATGTTTACAGAAAATATCATAGAAGCTAACTGTTTAAAATACGCAAGTATGCGTTTAACAAATAAATATCTAACTTACATCGGATATCATTCTTTATGCGGGGCCTCGGTAGCAGAGTGGTTAAGGTAGTTAGTCTACTATTGATCACGTGGTCTGTCAACACTGCGGTTGTGGGTTCAGTCTCGCCGCGGGCAGGGTGAACTCAACTCTAAACTTAATTGCATTTTACCTACCGAAGGTCGGGATTTTATCCATGTATTCTAGCTTCCTCCCCCAATAAAATTTGTACGCTACGATATAGCTGAAAAGTTGTCTAAAGTGGCAGTAACCGTCATCAAACAAACAAACAAGCATTCTAAATGCGTTCTTTTTTTTAATGTCACGCCTCGTTATATACTGTTATATAGCCTGGAATTGCATCTTGCATATAAGTCCGTGTTTCAACAACGCCATGTTTTCGCGCTACAAAAATTAGCCTCGAAAATTACATTTTTCATTTAATCATAAGAGAGATAGGTTCCACATATCGTGAGAATTGTATATCACTTACAATTATCCCTCATTATTTAATTTCAGCAAACTTATAAACTCGCAATACGCTCGTTTATTATTTTGATGAAACTAAATAACTCGAGATGATATAAAGCGATATAAATTTTTCTCACTCATTTTGAAACCTTGAAATGTTCCATGCGATGCCCTCGAAACATTGCAACTCATAAAATTCTATATTCATTTGTTTCATTTCTGGAGTTAAAAACGTCATTTTTGAAATAAAAAGATGACAAGTGAGAAAACACATAAATGTACATACCCCCCGCCCCCCCCCCCCCCCCAAGAACGCACATTGTAGTATTCTAGTTTACGCCACTCCTAACGCGCATTAACGAAGCCAATACAAATGGCCTAATACTTCATTCCCACCCAATCTATTCTACCATACCCAATCAATCAATCTCAATTTAATTTGTAACATTGATGGCTCGTAGATTTATATTTTAAATTAATATAAGTAGTCGAAATTTTTTTCGGTGGGGATTGAAATGTGCAAATTGAATCGACCTGATCAATTCTACATATTTTCTATTTAACAACATTTCTTTTTTTCACTAGACATTACGTTGAACGCATTCTTATTTTAATATTTTACCAAAGTTGTTTCTTTTCGGCAAACTCACAGCAACACCTTAAATATGTCCATTGATGAACAGGCATACAGTTGAAACATTCGGCTGTCCTGGTGGTAACAAATAGTGGTTGTATGTGGAAGTTTTGTTTGATATTTTTTTAGTATTTACCAGAAATTTGTTTTCCTGGTGGTAACACATAGTGGCTGTATGTGAAAGTTTTTGTTTGCTATTTTTTTAGTATTTCCCAGAAATTTGTTTTCCTGGTGGTAACACATTGTGGCTGTATGTGGAAGTTTTGTTTGCTATATTTTAAGTATTTACCAGAAATTTCTTTTCAATATTTGTGTCATTTGATACATATATAATGTTTGGAAATTTTACAGAGATCGTCGTTTTTACGATATTTTACTTCGTAATCCCAATCACTGTAACTTTAAAAGTAGATTCCATCGTTTGCTACCATTAATTGAATGGTAGGACTGACAAACCTCTATAACGGGTGCATAAAATTTGTCATATTAACCAAAATAAAATTGCATGTGTCGGTTGAATGGTGGCTGCTGTTAATAGACACTTTGTGTCATGAGTTTAAATGCAGGTATAGTCCAACTGCATTGTAAGACAATCTAAAACTTAATTTAAATAAAACGAGACTTTAATGGTACATACACCAAATATTCGGGCCGTAAATCAAGTGTTTGCTGCATACAAAGATTTCCTTCCATGGTGTAGGTAGCAAACAGGTATACAAACTGTCATATCCGATTTATTAATTCAATGAGGCATGAAATGTAGAACAAAGTGATTTCATTGTGAAATAGAGAACAATTTTCAAGAAACATCGACACAAAAAACTGCGTAATGGTACTTAGTACCATACACTAAAGTACTTACATTTTAGAAAATCAACTTAAACTTTAACTAGTATAATTACAGATGAGTAGAAAATTATCTATTGTGCCAGATGTGTGTAAGTTTTAACAAAGTTGAAATTTGTGTTTAAACTTAACGTTTGGTATAAGATAGTTTCTTTAATGACTGAGAACCAACAAATGAAAACCATAAATAACAAAACAATTTCTTATTTAACTTGTAAAAAATGTATGTTGACAACTAAGAATTTCTCAATATATAAATATAACATATTTTTACCACTGTCATATCAGGACATGGTACTGACTAATTTTATAATTAATATGCATCCATGAAAATAAGTAAGGTGTTAAACAAATGTTAAACAATATTGAGAATCAAAGTGTCCAGTCTACAGAAGCTATTAATGAACAAGAAAAGATATGTGTGTAACCATATCGGGGAAACTCAATTAAAGTAATTGGAGGAATAAAAACAGGAACCCATTTTGTATTGTAATATGAGAGATTAATTGTTGTTTACAGCTTGTGAAGATATGTACTTACGATATTCTATAATATGCTTTAACCAAGTCAGAATCATTTAATACAATAAAATTTGTATGATTTCTCTTTGTCATGTGTTGCTTTTTCTTCTTTGATATAAGAAAATGATCATCCGAGACATCAGAGTTCTAAACATTTGATTTCTTTATATAATAATGCATAGATATTAAGGAAACTAGTTAAATAATACAATACAAGACATAAAAAGTAAAATATAATACAGAAACAATTGTGTTAAATGTATTGTTTGTGTTATCTTGTAAAATATATGTTTATATTAATATTTATATTTTGGCATATCTGTTAAAACATATATTTAAAAGCAAATTTCATTTTTGTCCCTTTTGGGCCCCTTATTCCTAAACGGAAACAGGAGGAACCCCCAAAATCAGACTCATTCATCCTTTTATGATAAGAAAAATTATTGTAAAATTTCAAAGCAATCTGTAAACCAGAACCAAAATTATTGGAAACAAATAAAAAAGTAGCATTTTTTGCCCCTTTTTGGGCTCCTAATTTTTAAACTGGAAAAGGAGGGACCCCAAAAATCAATCTCATCCATCTATCTATTAATGGTATGGAAAATCATTGGAAATTTTCATAGCATTTGGATAACTAGAACAAAAGTTATTGTGGGAACAAACAAAATAGTGGTATTTTTGGCCCCTTTTGGTCCCCTTATTTCTAAACGAAAAATGGGGGGGGACCCTACAAAATAATCCCATCCATCCTTTTATGGTAAGATATGTGTGAAACATCACTGTAAAGTTTCAAAGCAATTGGATAACTAGAACAAAAGTTATTGTGGGAACACTTAAGTTAACAGACAACGACGCAGACGACGACACAGACGACAGCATCATACGATTATATGTCTGAATTTTTTTTGGCGGTCGTATAAAATAGTAGGCATGCATAGTAAATACACCAGTTAACATTTTTGTTGGACATTTGAATTATTGAAAGTTAAAGAACGATGCAGGAAATTGCACTTGAGACCTGTATTTAAAAAAAACTAAATAATTTGTTTCTATTTGATGCGACAAAAACAAAATAACTGGAAAATTAAAAAGTTCAAAAAACCAATAATAAGAAAATGCTAAAGTAGAAACGTTTTCATCATTTTAATTTTCGACAGAAATTACAGATTCGTAATACTTCCCTCATCAAGTCAGTGTGCCATCTTTGTCCCAAATTTTTTACATTTTTACCGTTTGTTAAATCTGCAATCACAATGGGGATAAAGGTCTGGTTATCACTTGTTTTAAAAATATTATAAATTCTTAATACATTGATTTATGTGTTATTTTTATTTTGCAAAGATGATCAAAGATGTACATGTGCAAATCTTGTTTACAGTTATTTATCATGATGATCAGCTGCAGCAGCACAGACATCCATGGAATATTAACTGTTTACATCACGAAAATTGCTAAATACACCATTAAAAACAGTAGCAAGAATATCATTATTGTTGGACATACTTATTATGCGTTAATTATATAATTAACAATTCAGATGAAAGCAGATTGAATGAGCATTTATGATAATATGATCGTTCACCTAGCCAGCTTTATCGCGTAAGAATATATGAACAGAATTATATTTTTATTCAAATGCAAAGAACAAAATTATTACATTTCGTAATACAAAACATACTGTTTTTCACCTGAAAAATAATCAAAACACAATTACAGATAGAAATCACTTACTTCGGTAAATGTAAACATCGAACTATATTTTCGCGCAATAGTTCAGTAAACCGTACCCAAAATTAGTTATATCCCATGTGTGATACAATGCAATGAATAGCCATGTGACTGACTTTCACGTCTTTTTAAAAAAAATTTACAACTAAACGTTGTATTGCTGATATTTCGGGAAAATACATTATCACATAGATCTAAATGTATTGTCAGTATGATATATATCAACAAATGTACGTAGACCTGATCTAGATAACATGTTCTAAAAATAACATGGTAAACAAAATGTGACCGACTTATAATTAACTAAACATTGCATTGCAAAATACCACATTAATCTCAACATATATACTATTTATGCCAGTGTTACTTAACATAGCCGGTAAAACAAACCCCCATGGATGGGGTTGCTCTGTTTGACCTTTATGCCAGTCTTACTTAACATAGCCGGTAAAACAAACCCCCATGGATGGGGTTGCTCTGTTTGACCTTTATGCCAGTGTTACTTAACATAGCCGGTAAAACAAACCCCCATGGATGGGGTTGCTCTGTTTGACCTTTATGCCAGTGTTACTTAACATAGCCGGTAAAACAAACCCCCATGGATGGGGTTGCTCTGTTTGACCTTTATGCCAGTGTTACTTAACATAGCCGGTAAAACAAACCCCCATGGATGGGGTTGCTCTGTTTGATGTTACCAATATATATTTAAAGGCTTTGTAGAACAACACATTATTTGAACTTGAAAAGGTCATTTATTGCTTAAATGACAAAGATCGATTTGAAAACAGTTCTACTCTAATATATACAACATAATCATAAAAACAGTATTATCATTATCCTAAAAAGAGTATTATCACAATAACAGTTTTTACATCAACAGAAAATCAACAGATGGGCAATATAAGAGTAACATCAAAGGTGTGTAACGGAAAAAATGCCACATATTGCCATTTGAAATTTGCATTGTACAACTATTAAAAACCGCAACAGGTTCAAAAACTTAAACATTTGAGAATATAAATTAATTTCAAAGGGCAATAACCCCACCCAACCCCATACAAACATGGGGAATATACAAAAAATGTCTTACACTCAATACATGGAACCAGTCTGTTCTATTTCATTCCATTCAATTATAGTTAGAGTAACTATAGCAGTTTGTACAGATAATTATAAGCTTGTGAACATGATGCTCTTACCATCAATGTACACATATTGGCAACAATGTTTATACCAGCTTAAGTGACTTATCTAATAGTAACATTAAATGACTAATAATACAAACTCATCTAAGTTTGCACAAGTAACCAAAACAAAAAGTCATCGAATGTACATGTATAAGATAAATCATGTAAAGCTATACAACATGTGAACCTGATGCTCTTGTCAACAAGGTACACCTACATATCATATTGAGACTTTTTGTTTACCAGTGTATTTGTACTACAGTTTCAACACAGGAATACGTATGTAATTTTTTAAATGCATTAGACGACCAACGACCCATTGATCTGATTTTATTGTCAGGAACACCACTAGCAGCTGCTGTTGTTGCAGGTCCAATTCTGAAACTATGACCTTTATACAGTTTTGGATTGAGGTTACACCAGGACAGACATAAGTTTAACTGTTGAGTGAAAAAAGTTCTGGTAACAGGGGAATTATCCATAAATGAAAACAGAGGCCCTGATGTAGGTTTTCTTAATTTAAAATATTGCCAAAGAGCTTGTACTGGACACAAATTTGTTTGGTTAAAGTTAGATTCAATGTATAAGGTATGTTGTTTCCCTTTTAGAATGTTTGAAACTAGAAATAAACAACTCAAATCCATTTGGTGTTGGTGACTGTCCATATTTAAAAGTGATGCTATTAACATGCACTAAGTGATCATTTTTGCCTGTTTGTGAAGTGAAATCACCAAGTCTTAAAAATGAATAAGTAATAACAGCAACAGAAGTATTACTAACTAAGTAATGACAGCAACGGAATTATTGCCCACTATGTAATGACAGTAACAGAATTATTGCCCACTATGTAATGACAGCAATAGAATTATTGCTTATTGTGAAGTGACAGCAATATAATTATTGCTTACCAAGTAATGACAGCAATAGAATTATTGCTTACCAAGTAATGACAGCAATAGAATTATTGCCTACCAATAATGACAGAAAATGGACAGTAGACTTTTTGCTCCATGTAACTTATAAGAATACGTACTACAATGTATGAATAATATATCTTCATAAAAGCTTGCATCCGATTTAAATGAACCTGTGTGACATTTTTACGTATCAGTTTTGTAAGAAGCCAATCGGTTTTGAGGGAAATCCGTCAAATGTTGATAGTCGACAAAATTTTTGTTTACACAAATAAGAATTTTCCGGACAATAACTCAAAAAGTTTGCATTTGATTTCATATTGAGTGGATCAGAAGTCTATTGATTTTGGGGGAAATCCGTAAAATTTTCTCAGTTGCCATAAATTGATGGAAATTTTAACCCGCAAAAAACCTTTTCGGACAATAACTCAGAAAGTGTGCATTTCATGTCAATAAAACTGAAGGATATTAGTGCATATCAGGTCGGTAAGAAGCCTATTGATGCTGGAGGATTCTCATCAAAGGTCAAGGTCACCAGTCGACGAAATTGTTCTGTAAAATTTAAGAGGGAGTATCTGTGATCGCTAGATCAACTTTTTCTTGTTTATTGTTTATTTATTCATTTTACATTATTTTAAAAAAAGAATATTGACGTTGTGTAATATTTGTCATATTAACAAAACTAACATTGAAAATATATATGCCACATTTTTTCTTAATAATGAGACATTGACAAACCTCCATCAGTTGTGTCAGTTTTGTCATATTAACAGAAATTGGAAAAATAACACTGGAAATTGTGTATCAGTGTATCAGTGGCTGTTCATGTCAGAATTGTGATGTTTCAATAGGCTTGCATTTTTATGTCGCGATACGTGTTAAAAGCATCGCGATGGAAAAAACTGTATGCATGATCTAAAAAGTATCGGCTTACTTTTTTCATCAACCTGACCGATCGTGCCACAATTGTGATGTTCTTATCGACTTGTTTTTTTCTATCGCGATACTTATTAAGACATCGCGATACTAATTAAAAGCAACGCGATACTTATTCAAAACTTTTGAAAAATCATCATGCACGAAACAAAAAGCATCGCGACACTTTTGAAAAGTCGATAGAATAAAGAACAGCAGAATCTGATCAAAGGACGTCATCGAATTCAGTACAACGCTTTAAGGAAATTATCTTTAAGTAAAAGTGCAGATGCAGATTGAATTTAACAACAAACACGAAAAGAAAATATTGAAAATGCACGATAGTGACATTCATATATGGACAAGACCCTATCTGGAGAATGTAGATACGAAATTTTTTCCCCAGTTTATTATTTTTAATAATAATATTGAATGACTTTTAAAGAAGCTGCCATTTTTGTTTTTGATTACCATCTGCAATACCCAACATTCATCAAGATCTTGAGAACATGTATGCGATGTATTTCGCCACATTAACTCTACAACTGGCCATAACACTGAGTCCACTAGTACATACAAGCCCTGAAGCACCCAGAAATGACCATCATCCTACAACAAACCTCAATGTTACTCACTATTTATTTCACTGATTACTGACCCCCTTAAATATGAACCACACCGATACATCCAGAGTAGACAAGTAATCCAACTCCTGTTACTTCTGAGTGGTATCGAATACAGCCCAGGTCCTTACACACCAAAATATCCATGCATGATACGTAGTAAAGCCGTTCAATGGGGTCAACTTGCGATTGTCTGCGATAAATGTGACAGATGGATACATACATCCTGCATCTCCATGGCGACTTCAGAATTCAGCCATTAAGACAATTCATTCACAACAGGGATATGTAATGCCTGTAGTACACCAAACTATTCTACCATCTTCAAATCAATATCAGCGGATGATAGCCCGAACATGACTTCATATAACATCTCCACATCAGACTCAATCTCCATCTCACATGGAAGTCCATGCGTCACATCATCCCGGAAGAAAGACTCTTCGCGTAAATCAACCGTAAAACCAAAACGTAATCTTCGAGCCATAATAGCCCTAATAGTCAACTTTCAAAGTATTCGAAACAAGGTTCCCGAGAATTCTTATTGAAGATGCGATCCAGCTGGGATTATTAGCACAAAGACATGGCTAAACAGCGAGATACTTTCACCCGAAGTTCTTCCCTCTAACTGCAGTGTTTTCAGGAAAGACTCTACTGGTGGAGGCATACTCATCGCAGTAAAAACGGACCTAGTCTGCACACTAATACATACCAGAAAGAATTATGAGCACCTGGCATTCAAACTAGCAGTCTCAAAATCCGAATCTATAATAATATCATCACTATATATTTGGAGTACATCAGAAGGTGATGCTAAGAACATTGTGGAGAAACTATCTAAACTAAGAGCAGACAAGCCGAAATGTGACTTTTGGATATCTGGAGACTTTAATCTTCCAGATATTGATTGGGAGAGCCTAACTATAACATCTAACCAATACCCTCAGAGGATGGCATTATAATATTTTAACATACCAAGTATATGTGGCGTAAAACAGATTGTCACCACTCCAACTAGAGAAGACAACATCATTGACCTCTTTTACACTAGTCATCCGGGACTTATTGGTAAATTTAAGACCATTCCTGGCGAAGGAGACCACGATGCGGTGCTAATTGACATTCAAAGTACACCCCAGAGAGCTAAACCGCAGAGAAGAAAATTGTACAGACAGGAGAAAGGCAACATCACCCAACTTAAAGATGACACAAAATCATTTGTATCATCATTCATCGTATGCAAACACCAAGATATCGACACCAGCTGGAGCACCTATTGAGATGAAATAATCAGACAATCATGTACCACACAAGCTCACCTGATCCAGACACCAACCCCTGGATGAACACAGAAACACGCAGACTAACTTGTCGAAAAGAGAAGGCACACAATAAAGTAAAAAAATCATAGAATGCTAAAGACATCAGAAAATATAGACATCTTAAACGTAACATCCGAACAGCACACAGAAATTACATAAACAACATCATCCGCCCAGAAGCCAAACAGAATCATAAAAGTTCTGGTCGTTTATAAAGAGCAGGAAACAAGAGGCATCTGATGCAGTTCCACTACGGACCTCTGATGGGCTCATTCACAGCATTCCAGAAACCAAGGCCAATATTCTCAACAATCAATTTATGTCTGTCTTCACTAACTACAATACAAATTCCATGCAAGACAAAGGCCAAACTCATATCCACCCATGCCACACATTGTTGTTGGAAAAAATGTAGTACAGAAACTCAACAAGAATCTCAATACCCACAAAACAACAGGCTCAGATTTAATCGCATCCCGAATGCTCAAGGAATTCGCAGTTGAAGTTGCACCAGTTCTGAAATACATCTTTCAGACTTCTATCGACAGTGAAAGTGTCCCTCTAGACTGGCGCATGGCACATGTAGTTCCTGTCTTCAAAAAAGCGACAAGAGCTCAGCAGTCAATTACCGACCAGTGTCACTCACCTATGTTTGCTCCAAAGTAATGAAACACATATTGCATTCGCAAATAATGGACCACCTAGAACGGTATTCAGTATTATTCCAGCTCAACATGGTCTCCGCTCCAAACGATCCTGCGAGACGCAATTACTTACTATTCAGGACCTAATCAATGGAATATCAGATTAATGGCAAATAGATGCAATTCTGCTTGATTTCGCCAAGGCATTCGACAAGGTCCCCCACCAACACCTCCTGAAAAAAACTGGACTACCATGGCATCCGATACAACATCAACAAATTTATCCAAATTTTTATACAGAACGAAAAAAGCACGTACTGGTTGAGCGGAAGGCATCAGACGAAGTGGACGTAGCCTCTGACGTTCCTCAAGGCACAGTCGTGGGGCCATCGCTATTTCTCGTCTTTATCAATGAAGATGTCCAATAGATCTCTGATCCATATAACGTAATGGGTTTTATTGTATGCTCAAAAATGTACAACATATGCAATATAATTTTTGCATTTGGAATATTGTTATTAAAAGTTTTTTTCAGTTTAAAAAAGGCTTTATTACCCTTATTTAAAAGTTCATACTTGGCTGCAGAAAATAAGCCTGATGCTGAGAAAACTAACCCTAAATACAAGTATTGCTGGACATTTTCAAGTAGTTGATTGTTATATATATATATTGAAAATAATGAAATTTTATCAACACATTGTTGGAGACTTTTTTCTGTTGTTGAGAGTAGTACATCATCTGTATATAAAAATGAACTTAATATGCATGTATAAGGCATACTGGAGCACAAGATGCATCAACATAAATTGGCAACTCGTTTATATATATTTGAAACAAACTAAGAGTGTCTCCTTGGCGTGCACCAATGTTATACAATTAAAAAATTCAGTTCTAGCTTGGTCAACTTTGACAAAGTAGAGAGAGTTTTCATACATACTTTTGATAATATCACTTACTGCCAACTTCTAACATCTTAAGTTTGTATAAGAGATAAATATGGGATATTGAATCAAAAGCTCGTTTAAAATCTACGAAGCAGGCATAGAGTAGTTTTGAGTTGTTTCTAACATACTTTTGTATAAGTGACCTTAAAATAAACATGTGATCGCTTGTTCGACACCCTGGTACAAACTTATTTGTTCCTTATTAATAATCAGTTTATCAGCTAAAACTTTAGATAATCGATTATCCAATATTCTGTTAAAAATAAGATTTCATCAAAGATACCAAAAGTTAATATTATTTACTGTTAAAAAGTTTGCCAATGTTGTCACCTATTGATAATCCCCTGTAATTTGAAGGGTCAAGTTTTGATCCAGATTTATGTAATGGACCCTAGAAGTCTTATTATTTTTTTAAAGATTTAATTGCCGTAATTATATCTGATGTATGAAATCCTCTTGTCTAATTCATTAAAGATCTTGTCATCTTTTAGATTTTTAAATTTGTTTATTATATTTTGGTTATCTTTGATATTATGATGGTCAGTGCTCAAGTCCTTAAAGTATTGATACCACTCTTGAATGTCTATATTAGACACATCACTTTTCTTATTATATTCATTATTTTTTAATTTATCTAACAGTTCCCAATATGCTTTGGGGTTTTCTACGTGTAACATTTCCAATTTTTCTCTAAGACCTTGTTCATATTTTCTGATTTTTTGTTTTCTTGTTTTGCGAAACAATTTATGAATTTAAAATATAATCCTCTGACAATTGGATCTTTATTATATTTTTGCAATAGACTAAATTTATGGTTCAATTTCCTTTTTAGAGTGTTAAGTTCTTGATCTATATTAGGTTTAGGTTTCTTTTTCCTGTTCAAACATTTTATCAAATTTTTCTTCTTCAGAGATTGATCAGCTGCAGTTATAAGTATTTGAGTTAGATCTTCAGCAGCTTGGTTAATCATAGTATTATTATACATTTTATTTACTAGCATAATCTAATTTACTCAACAAAGAAGCAAATAATCATGCATTTTTTCCTACAGCAGGTCGGGGTTCACTCCGGGTACTCCGGCTTCCCCCTAATAAAAAACTGGACGTCATAATATAGCTGAAGAGTTGCTGAAAGTGGCGTTAAAACACCATTCAAACAAACAAACACATTTTTTGAGACCACACCGGGACCAGCAGAAATTTTTTCCTCATAACCTTAAAAAATGGAGACGCACTTAGGGACCGCCCATTTAACTTGCAGGGGGGCCCTTGGTTTTTTCCTAAAAATATATTTTAAAAATGATTTTTGATGAAAAAAATATTTTGGAAGCAGAGGGTAAGAAAAAAAAATTCTGAAGAAGGATTTCTGCTATCTAAATTAATGCTAATAATGAAAAAAATATTCTGCCTTCAACAGATTTTCTGACCAAAACTTAAAAACAAGGCCCCATGAAGTTAAATGGTCTGTCCCTTACTGGCACAATGGTAAGGAACTTTTTTTTAAACTGAAGATAATTTATTGTACTGATGCTGTTAACAATTTACTCAAGTTACAGCTTAAAGCTTGAGTATCCCTGTAATTAGTCACTAGACAACCAGGGAGATTGCCTAGTAAAAAAAACACTTATCAAACAATTGTGTTAGTGTAAAAACTAATGTACAAATTGAAACATTTACACATTACAATGGTAAGGAACTTAAAGAATAGATTATTCCTGTATATAATTTATGTCTTTAAATATAAACTCCACAGTACTGACCAAGTCTATATATTTCTAGTACGATGTCACAGCTACATGGTAATAATCTGCCCACCCAAACTCCAAGCCACGTGCTCACCAGGTATCTGAGCGACTGGGCAATACTACTTTTCGCCCACTTAACTACATTTCGGTCTAAAGTCAAATTGGCCATAGTCCTTTCGACCAAACTATTTATTGGCCTCTTAGTCAATATCATAGTCACCGCAATCGCGTGGTTCTATGGGGTCGTATGTAGTTCCATTTATAAAACCTCCCATTTCATGTTTATTTTTTCATCATTTTTTAAAAAGATATTGATTGCATTTCAAATAATAATAAAAGATGTAAAAGACCGATGGGCATCATGTATTTTACAGAGTGGAGTTTGGAGCAAAGATTTGGAGTGATATTAATTTTTATAAATCACTACATTGCACTAATTTAAATTTTAATAAAACTCGGCCATTAATAGACTAACGTTGGAACAGTCTTGCATCTTAACCCAAAATTCTGCATCAAAACAGGGAAGTCTCTACTAAGTATAGACTGTCCGTGATCAAAATGATAGGATTTATCAGTATCATTTATTTACCATTAGTTTACGTCATGTAAATTTTATAATAGCAACCATTGCTACTAGTATATATATATATATATATATATATATATATATATATATATATATTTGTGGAGACTGGTATTATTATTCAGTTAGAACAAAGCGCAGAATCATGCTTGCGTAAACAAATGTTACTGACCTATCATTTTGCTGATTTTGGAGGTTAGGTGTAAGACTGTTGTATTTATTATATTTAATGTATAAGGATGAGATTTAATTAAAATTTAGTTTATAAAAATGAATATTACTAAAAAATCAAATAAAAATATTCACTCCAAAGTTCTCTCCAGACTCCACTGCAATACTACACTCTGTAAAATACATGATAAATATAAACATGAAATGGGAGGTTTTATGTTAAAGACCTAGGGTGGGAGAGAGGTATAAAATCGGCAGATCGTCTCTTTTCGTTTACAAAACCGCAGTAATGGTAAAAATCTGTGTGAAAGTCGTTGAAATTAGCCTGACGCAAAACACAATATGACATGTGTACGTATTGATTTGTGAAGTAAGTATTTTACTCTTCTGTTTCAGATCAATTAGATATCCTTGTTTTTTAAAAGTTGGATTGTTCAATATACATGTACATGTGTAGTTATATTAATGCAATAGTGTCTGCACTGTTTTATTCACAGAGAGAACATGTTGTGTATTGAGAATTGTATATGTAATGACCTGATTGATGTAAATAATTATGATAGTGGTCTTTTTCAGAATGGTTGTTTTCATGTATGCGGTCATATTTTGTAAGAACTATATCAATGTATTTCAAAATGTTCGACAGTATTATTTGAAGAAATAAATTTTTACTTTAGAAACTTGAAAGAATCAAACAGCTTCGTTCATATCAGCTAAGGGTCACAATCTGCAATCTTTTTATGCTCTTCAATAATACATTTTGAGAATTTCCCCTACTTTCATCATTACCATTTCTATTTATAAACAAAAACAAAATCCCTTGATGTGATAGTTTCGCAGACAATGGCTTTAAAATAAAGACGGACACTGTACCGACAACTTTTTGACAAACAACAGATGGGTTACAATCAAATTAAAATAATTTATTATACTATTTCATTGACGAAACCCTATTTCAGTTACAATTTGTCATTGCTTGCATTTTCACACTGTGTAAAAACGCAATTTTTGGTGCTTACGTGACCTGTGTTGATTGAAGTTGAGGTGTTTTATTTTCACGGAGAAAAATATTTTGAGAAGCGATATATATATAATTACAAAACTAACTCTCAACTTAAAGCTATTGTGTATGACAGATAAATTTTATAAATAACCACACACATATAAGCACTTAGAAATAATATGCCTAAAGTAATCACCATTTGATGTTTCTTTTGTATTTTGTTGTAGAATTGACTAAACGTATGAATATTTGTGTTGGTCTTTGAACTGTACTCAAATGTTATTCCATAAACCATTCTTTGATTATAATAAAAATAAACACACAACTAAGTTTGCACTTAAATCTATAACTTTTTAATTTCATAATGACCACAAGAAAAGTAACAATTCATCAATTTGATCTATTTAGCTCACCGTCTTGAAGGGTCAGGTGAGCTATTGCCATCACTTGGCGTCCGTTGCGTCGACGTCGTCGTCGTTAACTTTTCTTCAAAAATCTTCTCCTCCAAAACCACTAAAGGGATTGCTTTGAAACTTTGCACAGATCATCAGTAAACTGTTCTCTATCAAGTTTGCACAGACCAACCAACATGGCCGCCATGGCTAAAAATAAAACGGGGGAGTCAAAATACAGTTTTTAGTTTATTTTTAAAATAATAACAGATACAGGAAAACCGAAGAGACCTTCCTTCTACAGCATCTAAAGCTCTACAAAACACTCCATTGGGTCAAAGTTATATGATGACTCCTTTAAGGAGTTATTGCCCTTTAATTGTCGAAATTGATGATATTTGCCATTTTTGCCTACAAATCTTGAAAATTATTAGAACTAGAGAAAAAGTTAGCATTGCTTAATTGTTCTGCTCTATGAGAGCTACAAAAATGACTTCGTGTCAAGATTGTCTGATTAACCGTTTAAGAGTTATTTCCCTGGAACTGTTTTTTTTAATTGGTTTTAATTGATGTTTTAAAATCTCTTCTGACACCACTGAAAGTACTGCTTTGAAACTTTGTACACATCATCCATCAAATGTCCTCAACCAAGTTTGCACCAACCATGGCTGCAGATTAACCAACATGGCCGCAATGGCTAAAAATAGAACGAGTGGGGTCAAAATACAGTTTTTGGCTGATATTTAAAAAAGTGTAACAGATACAGGAAAACTGAAGAGACATGCCTTCATCTGCATTAAAAGCTCTACGAAACACTTCATTGGGTTGAAGTTGTATGATGACTCCTTGTAGGAGTTATTACCCTTTAATTGTCGAAATTGATTATTTTTGACATTTTTGCTTCAAAATCTTGAAAATTATTAGAACTAGAGAAAAAGTTAGCATTGCTCAATTGTTCTGCTCTATGAGGGCTACGAAAATGACTTTAAGGGTCAAGATTGTCTGATGAACCGTTTAGAAATTATTCTCCTTGAACATTTTTTTAATCAATTTTACTTGATTAAAAAAAAATCTCCTCTTTAACCAATGAAAGGACTGCTTTGAAACAATGCACACGTCATCTTGAGGACGTCCTCTACCAAAATTGTGCAAATCATGACACCTGACTACAGGTACAGCAAATTTGAAGTGAACCTCCCTTCTCCCTCTAAGCATCAAAAGCTCCTACTTATAGGAGTTTTTTCCCTTAGAAGGTCGAAATGACTTTTGCAGAAGTGTTGGGCAATTCCTTATAGCAAAGAAAATCTTGATAAAAAAGGGTCTAATTATACAAAATTCTAACATAACATCTCTATGAATATAATCATCATACCTTTAATCAAGATGATTTAAGTCCATTTCTAAGCTAATTTCCATCGATACCCTTACATCCGGACATTTCACTTTCATTTTGAACAAAAAGTCACGTGGCAAAAATTTGACTGAAGTCCAGTGTTTACATTAGCTTGATTGAAGGTATGATGATTATATTCAAAGAGAAAAATATCTAAAGAAGCAATTTATATATAGTTTAACTGGACGAAAATGTTTGTTAACGATGAAATTTGTCGTGACCCAGACCGGTGTAGCAAAATCCGCTGTTTTGCTTATGGAGAGCTCTCTGACGTCCCACGCAAAAAAAAAGCGTTGGACGGCAGAGGATTCTCGGACTAGGATAATGTGACCTAATTTTATTATAAACGTGCTAATTTGCATAGTACAACAACCATTCCGTAGTAAGAATCCAGTAATTTACATATGTATTACCCAAGATGCAACACGCAATTTCGTTTTCGGTTACTCAATGTTTTTTATGAAGTAAAGGTAATTAACAAGAGACACGAATGTCAATTAATACACAACGCACAGCGGGTTATTAAAAACGGCAATAACTATTATCACGTAACAATAATGAACGATTTTAAACACGAAGCTGATATCAAGATCTATCACGTTTGATTGTATATGAAACTTCTTTTGGACATCAAAGTGCCGGGAGTGATTCACTCCCGCTCTGCTACATAACGAGTATTGGGACTAAATTCGTACCCTCGCAAAAAAAGCGAGGATACGATTATTCGTTCTAGGTTCAGGTGAGCAATACAGGCTCCTGGTAGCCTCTAGTTTTATCTTTGTTTACACTGATTACATGAAATGTATGTCAACGTCTTTTAAATAAAAAAAAAATAAGTCAACTTCCTTTATCACTAAATAAAATTAATTTGAAAACCTATACCGGACGTCATCTCGACCAATCAAATAAATTTGAAAACCTCTACTAGACGTCATCTCGATCAATCAAATTAATTTGAAAACCTCTACCAATTGACGTCATCTCGACCAATCAAATTGACTTATTTCTAAATATGCAAATCATGCCAGAATTATGTGACTTAAATTACTATCCTGTTGTATGACAATGATAAACCACAGCCTACTTGAATAATTTTATAATCAATATACCAGTACCCGGGATGTCATTAGAAGGTGGCAACAGGCAAAAATTGCTGGCTATTAGCTCTTCTAAAGCCGGCTAATTGCAATAAAAAATAAGTGAAATCTTGACAAATTTCCGTTTGAAGTACATATATGTTTTTCACTACTTCCATGCATTCTCCGTAAATTACAAAAATGAGTGGAATGCGTAAACACTGGATCAGACAGCGTATTTTTCAGTAGCTAAATATAGATGAATTAATTAACAAATATGCCAATCAAAATGTGTACTTCTAAAATAAGAAACGGTTTCAACTTCAGATCTTGAAAATGTTTTCCTTAACTTGCTTATAATGATAATGAAAGTCGCACTGTCATTTTAGACAATCTCCCTCGTCCCCAGATGGTTATAGATACTTGTATATCTGGTCCAGCTAATTCGTCCACCTTATCAGAAAATAAATATTTCCAATAAAAACAACTAAGAATTTGCGTTTGTTACTTTTTTCAAAAGATTTACGTACGTGCCATTTGTTTATTTACCAGATACGTCTAGTTACCGGAAGTGAACAATGAGAAAAAGTAAACTACAACCGCCCATGATGAAAAATAGTAACCGTTTGATAAGCACAAATTTTTCATTGGTTTCAGAGTATATTATATTTTAGTTATTTTTCTTGATAAATATATAACTACTGAAATGATAAAGATAATTGGTCATTCAGGGATCTTCGCAATGTGTCTAAATGCGTATTGTACACGTCTGTTCAGTTCTAAATGGATGCGAGTTTTCAACATCTGTCGCGTCCCAGTATGCGCCCATGTCAGCAGTACCCACGCTGGGTCAAAATTATAGGGAGTAGTCACTTCTCGTTTGGGGGCTTACAGGGAGAAGTGAGGATAGAACAGGGAGAAGTGTGTGGACAACAGGGAGAAGATGAATTATATGTCGCAAAAGCAGTTTAATTTATTGAGTATAAAGTATAAAGATATTCTCACACATTTTCATTAATGTATTAAACATAACAATAAAAAAGTATCCAACTGTCACAAAACTGTTCATTAAAATAAATGTTGCTTTGTCATTGGTATACAAATTGATTGAAGTACTATTAGAACTACATGTACTAGTATAAGTAGAAAATTACATCATTGTGAGAAATAATATATTATGTAGTAAATAAAAAAATGTACAATTTTTTGGAATGGTATTTAAACATATTTAACTGAAATTTGTTTAAAGTAACTGCCAAATACTATTTTTTCTGACTATGTTTCTATCATTGCTAAACTCATTTCAACACTATCAGCATCATATTTGCAATTTCCGGGACCAAATTCATATCCGCTCCGGAAATTTTTACAAGTTCTTTTGCTCTAAACTTGTTTCCGGTCGTGTTTTAAACCTACGCTTGATATACCAAATAACAGTTAAAAGGGTACCAGTTGACTATGTGGCGCGTAAACATACTAAACATGACGCGGTTTCAAAAATACGAACATTTCTTATCAAAGTGGCAACAAAATTTGAAAGCGACATCAGGCGATTCTACAAAATGAAAGGGAGACTTAAATTCGCTTTTGAAGATGATCGAGGGCGAAGTGGGACCACAATAAGGCGACTTCTTCGCCCGAGTCGCCTTCCAACGCGAGCCCTGGACATTGTCGGACTCGTACAAATTTCTGTCATGTCAATTCCGTCTCAGATGCGTGACAACATATTCTTTCACAAGGCGATCGTTTCGTATGATTCTCAGCAGGCAGCAATCACTCTGGCAGCAAATATGCTTTAATTAAGATGTTATCAAACAATAATCATGGAGTGTTGATGGACACTCTTTATGGTTAAAATTGTAGCTGGTCAAATCGCCCCACGGAAAATCGCCACCGTCAAAAATGCCCCCACTTTTTGCAAAATAGCCCCCACTGTAAAATCGCCCCCTGTAAAAACACCCCCACCTTCAGCAAAATCGCCCCACTTATCAAAAAAGCCCCTTCAGCAAAATCGCCCCACTTACAAAAAATTACTATGAAGTATAAAATTGTTAAGTTGTACAATTATTTACTACTTCTAGGATTATATTGTCGCGTATTAAAAATTAGAAATGTTTTGCTAATAATGATCGATTATGTTGTCATGTTGCTTTAATTATTACAAGCATCCTAATTACCTTAAAGATTTTCGGTATAAACTATATCATTCTGTTGTAATTATGATTAAATAATCCAAGATTTGTTATTAAAAAATAAAAATCATAAAAGGAATATAAAGTGCATTGTATTGTTTGTGTTTGTTATTTTGTTTTCTGCTGTAATAAAAGGATTAAATTGTTGTTGTAGTATCTTCGTATTTTCCTATAAAAAGAAGAACAATTAGAAACTTTGAACATAGATGATTATAATAAGACCGAAGAAAGAGCACATATTTATGATTTGCCTTAACATATAAACAAAGGAAAAAATAATAATTCTGTACTACTGTAATTAGCAATTTTTGTAAATGGGGCGATTTTGCTCAATGTGGGGGCGTTTTGGATGGGGCGATTTTGTAAAAGGTGGGGCGTTTTTACAAGGGGCGATTTTACATTGGGGACGTTTTTGCAAAAAGTAGGGGCGTTTTTTGACTTGGGCGATTTTTTCGTGGGGCGATTTGACTTGTATTCGTTAAAATTAAGCGTTGATAAAACAATGTGCACGTATAGTTTCAAATTTCGATACACGAACCTTACAGTTGCACTTTTTGCGATTTTTTTTAAAAGTAAGAATTCTTTACCGGTGCAAGATATCTTCAACATGAACATTAGATTAGTTATAAACTTTTTTTATATATATCAATTAGATAATCTGCTGTAGACTAGGATCTGAAAAAAGGCGGGTGGGGGTGGGGGAATGAGTTGTTTGGAAGCTTCTGCATTTTGTGACATCAGTTCTAAAATGAGCAAGGTAACACAAAGTCTCTATTTAATGGGCAAACATCAGCATGTTGCTTATGTGGGACTCATGAAATTTATCACTGTCATTATTTACCTCATCTGTAATTTTATGCAGATGGGTGTCCCATGAAGCAGTTTGGACTCCGCACAAATTTGGGCATGTGGTAGTGTGCTGAATTTAAAAATCATTTCTTGGTTTAATAGAATTCTATTCATATTCTGTTGACATTCACCCCTTCTTGACAAACTAGGAACATTATGATGTCCATATATACAATAATTTCATGTACGTGTACAAATGTATGATGTTTATGGCTACATCTATCCAAAATTTTTTTAGTTGATCTATTTTTATTTCTTAAAGGGATGCAGGACACCATCCACTATTTTTGATGAACTTTTCAAAAATAGATACTATTAGAACATTAATGGAAAATTTAATAATAATTTATTTCATGATTAACTCTTAATTTCCATTAAATCGGAAATAATAATGAAAGTCTTATACATATATTATTACGTCAATTTATTAATGATTGAGATAAAAAAGTTTTCGCATTAATGAGTCTGTATTGTGAAAAAATATTAAAGGAAATTTTTAACACGGGAGATAATTTTGACCAAAAAATTCAATTTTTAGCAACTTTTGACCAGTTACTAAGTATTTCCAAATGGACACAAATTTCACTCAGAAACCCTTATTTTTCTTTCCGTCACTAAAATATAAATCAATTACTAGACATTATATCAAAAATTCAGAAAATGTCATTAGACAGCATTTTTGTAAAATTTTATTTTAGTGATTTTATCTCACCTGACCCAAAGGGTCAGTGTGAGCTCTTCTAATCACTTTGCGTCCGTCGTCGGCCGTAAACTTTTTTACATTTTAATCTTCTCCTCCACAACCACATGGCCAATTGGAACCAAACTTAATAGGAATGTTTATTGGGTGGTTCTTAACAAAGTTTGAGTTTTTGGTGCTGATCAAATATGAAACATGGCTGCCAGGGCCATTAATGCGTTCTGATTGGTTGAAATTCAAAAATTATCTTCTCTTCTCATAAACTGATTGTCAGATTGATTTAATATATTGCAGAAATGTGCCTTAGATGTGCCTTAGATGTGCCGATCCAAAATCCAAGATGGCTGCCAGCGCAGGACATAGTTTAACATAGAACCCTATAGGAAAGACATACAAACAACTTCTTCTATGAAACTGTTCCACACAATGAAGCCAAACTAATAAGGAAATGAAGGTTGCATAATTATCTTATTGCTTTGGGTTTTTCGAGCCAATTGCAAATTCAACATGGCTTCCAGGGCCGATAATGTGTTCTGATTGGCTGAAATTCAAA
The DNA here is from genome assembly GCA_944474755.1 of Limnoperna fortunei. NCBI lineage: Eukaryota > Metazoa > Mollusca > Bivalvia > Mytilida > Modiolidae > Limnoperna > Limnoperna fortunei. The sequence goes on from OX104112.1 coordinate 11,191,583, forward strand.
AATTTTCTCATAAAATATTGCAGAAATGTACCTTAGATAGTCCTCTACAAGGTTTGAGTTTTTTGTGCCGATCCAAAGTCCAAGATGGCCGCCATCGCAGGACATAGTTTAACATAGGACCCTATGGGAAAAACATATAAACAATTTCTTCTCTGAAACTGTTTCACACAATGAAGCCAAATTATGAAGAAATGATTAATATATATTTATCTGATTATTTTGAGTTTTTTGAGCCAATTGCAAATTGAACATGGCTTCCAGAAAAATGGGTTATCAAAATTTGCAAGAAAAGTCTTGTCTTAAAAAGTTTTTTTGTAAGTCAGGTGAGCGATACAGGCTCTTAAGAGCCTCTAGTTTATTAGCTCACCTGTCACTTTGTGTCCGTCGTCATTGTCGTTGTCGTCGTCGTCGGCGTCTGTAAACTTTTTACATTTTAATCTTCTTCTCTGAAACCACTTGCCAATTGAAACCAAACTTGGCCATAATGTTCATTAGATGGACCTTTACAAACTTTGTGTTTTTCATTTGGATTGGTAAACCAATATGGCCGCCACCGCAAGACTTAATTTAACAAAGGGCCTCATGGGAAAAAAGTTAAAAATGGCTTCTTGTCTGAAACCGTTTAGCCAATCAAGCCAAACCTTACTAGCAATATTGTTTGGATGGTTCTCTATAAAGTTTGTGTTTTATGGCAATTGGAAATTCAAAATGGCCACCACCGCAGGACTAAGTTTAACATAGGACCATATGGGAAAAAGTTTTAAAAGGCTTCTTCTCTGAAACCGGTTAATCAATGGAAACAAAAACTTACCAGCAATGTTGTTTGGATGGTTCTCTATAAAGTTTGAGTTTTTTATGGGAATTGGAAATTCAAAATGGCCACCACAGCAGGACTTAGTTTAACATTGGACCCTATGGGAAAAAGTTTAAAGGGATTCTTCTCTGAAACCGGTTAACCAATGGAAACAAAACTAACTAGCAATATTGTTTGGATGGTCCTCTTTAAAGTATGTGTTTTTTATTCCAATAGGAAATTCAAAATGGCCACCACCGCAGGACTTAGATTAACATTGGACCCTATGTGCAAAAGTTAAAAATGGCTTTTTCTCTGAAACCAGTTAACCAATCAAATCAAAGCTTACTACCAATATTGTTTGGATGGTCTTTTATAAGTGTAAGTTTTTTATGCCAATTGGAAAATCAAAATGGACGCCACCGTAGGACTTAGTTTAACATAGGATCCGATTGTGAAAAGTTAAAAAAGGCATCTTCTCTGAAACCGGTTAACCAATGTAAACAAAACCTACTAGCAATATTGTTTGGATGGTCCTCTATAAGGTTTATGTTTTTTTATGACAATTGGAAATCCAAAATGGCCACCAACGCAGGACGTAGTTTAACATAGGACCCTATGGGAAAAAAGTTTAAAAGGCTTCTTATCAGAAACCGGTTAACCAATCGGAACAAAAGTTACTAGCAATATTGTTTGGATGGTCTTCTATGAAGTTTGTGTTTTTTATCCCAACCGGAAATTCAAAATGGCCACCACCACAGGACCCTATGGGAAAAAGGTTAAAAAAGGCTTCTTCTCTGAAATCGGTAAACCAATGGAAACAAAACTTACTAGCAATATAATTTTAGATGGTCATTTATAAAGTTTGTGTTTTTTAAGCTCATTGGCAAATCAAAATGGCCACCACAGCTGGACTTAGTTTAACATAGGACCCATTGGGAACAATTTTACAAAGGCTTCTTCTCTAAAACCGGTTAATGAATGGAAACAAAACTTACTATTGTTTGGATGGTACTCTTTGAAGTTTATGTTTTTTATGCCAATATAAAAATCAAAATTGCCACCACAGCATTACATATATTAACAGTAGACCCTATGGGAAAAAGTTTTATTAGGTTTCTTTTCTGAAACTGATTAACCAATGGAAACTAAACCTACTGACAATATTGTTTGGATGGTCTTCTTTAAAGTTTATGTTTTTTATTGCCAGTTGGACTTGGTTTAACATAGGACCCTAAGGGCAAATAAAAAAGATCTCTTCAAGATCTTATACAACTTGTTAACCAATTGAAACAAAACTTTCTAGCATTATTGTTTGGAATGTCCTATTTAAAGTTTATTGAAAATCACAGAACTTACTTTTAACATCAGGGAAAGGCAAACTTCATTGCTTATAAAATCAGTTGAGCGATAGATGCTCTTAAGAGCCTCTGGTTCTTTTCTTTTTACTAGTGTAATCTAAATAAATTTGTGTGCTCAACCATTCCAAAGTATGGCTACAAGTACTGATGTAGATAAAAAAATAGTTGCTAAATTTTAAGTACTGAATACGCCCAAAATGCACCAAATTACACCATTGGTAAATAATTATTCAATAACTCAATGTGTAACTAATTAATAGTGTTGTTTCTACAGAAAATCATTCCATGAAATAGTAATTTTAACAATGATGTGTTTTCACATGAACGGATAACTGAAGGGTTTTCTAATTGCAACACCCCAGACCTCCCCCCACTCTCCTGTTACTTTTCAAATTTCTCAGTCTACTTAAAAAAATGTTAATGACATCCCTGCTGTACCATGTCGTACCATCATTTCAATTGTCATCAAAATCAGTTCAAAATCTAACTGTGGTCTTGTGAGTTCCATTAGTTTAACAATGTAAATTAGGCAAACTAGGTTTATTTAATAAAATTCAAATCCATTCTGAAGATTGTTTTGTTTTCTTTTGTACCGACTCTATACTAGTATCCACTTGTATTTTGTTATGTTACACACTATTTTCCCCATAAATGTCAGGCACGAACCAGCTTATACTTTTGATTATTTCCCCTTTTGTTAATAAAATAATAAACAAGACACTGTGACCAAAAGGCAATGATTTCTATCCAAAATTGCACTTAAATTGAAAGGCAGCATAGGACGACTGCTCAAGATTATCTAAGATTGACACTTTTCATGTTAACAAAAGGGGTGGTAGTTCTCTGGATACCAATCGGTGTCATTATATATCTGAAAGTGGCATTAAACCCCATTCAAAGAGAAAAACCAAATAGATTCGAAGGAAACAATACTAGTATATAAACATCAATATTTACATTCTGTTTTAGTTCAATTAGCAACACCCCATGGAAAGACCGAAAACAAATGTCCAAAAAAGATTTTTTAAATATGATTTTTTTTAACTGTATACAATTGCCATTATTTATTTACATTTAGGTTTAAAGTTGAAAAAAGGGGGAGTTTGTAGGAATTGGAAAACTTTGGTATCATGTTATTATATCCACTTTTTAAGACAGAGTTAACAAACTGGTATATGGTAACACAATATTTGTCAACTATATGGTGAACCATGTCTGGATACATGCATTTAAAGAAACTAAATTTATATTCAGTCTAATCAATAAATGTGTGTAAAAAGTAGTTTCCTTTATGTCGTTATATTGTTTAATGTCAGGAATAAAATATCATTGAGAAACGAGATTTGCAAAAATGTACAATTCATCTGATAGGTTGCTATGTACTTTAATACCTGGTCATGTGACCAGGGTCTGTTGCACTAATGATGTCCTTGAGGTGGTGCGATGAAGCTATTTAAATCTTTTCCAGTTGATTCCAGACTTTTTGTCTGCTTACACAATTTTTTCTCAACTAGCAGGCAGCAAAAAAGATGATTAACAAAGACATATTTTTTTTTAGATTTCAAAGAATATGGAGAAATTGAATGCAGTAAGTACAGTTGTTATAGGGAAGTTAATTTGTTACAGATCTGTGGCTTAATGCCACTATATCAATTTTTCAGCCATACATGTACATATATCATCTATCATGGTGTGCAGTGTTAATGGTCTAATTTGACGTAAGCAACATAGTTTTCCTTTGCTGTATGAACACAAACATACATTGTTTACTACACTCCTCCATTTTTGTTTGACTAAATAGAATTTAATATTTAATAAAACATTTATAACATAAATGGCAGGTCACATAAATGTGTTGACAGATTAACAAAATGGACAATGAACATTAGACTTGATGGTGGTCAATTAAAAATAATGTACATTTATCTACATTTACATATATTGTGTTACTGTTACTATGGATTGACTGTTATAATATCATTGCAGGGACTTCTGGAGGCTGCTGACAGAGGTGACACTAAGTCTGTGGAGGACTGGGTGGCTAGAGGGGCTGATGTCAATTATAAAGATAGAGTGAGTTACTTGTGTTTTAACATTTATCTGTGACAACAAATCATTAATAACACATCACACATGACAGACATCAGTCACACAAATTCAATATTTCAGAGTAAGTGTGACCGTCTGAATCAGAAAATATCAATCATAACAATGTCTGCTGCAAAAAGTTGTTTTACATCAACAGTACATCATGGCTTACATCACACTAATTGAATATTCCACCACGAGTGTGACGATTTATTTGACTCATGGCTGACATCCAACTTATTAAATATTTCACCACGAGTGTGACGATTTATTTGACTCATGGCTGACATCACACTAATTAAATATTTCAACACGAGTGTGACGATTTATTTAACTAATGGCTGACATCACACTTATTAAATATTTCACCACGAGTGTGACGATTTATTTAACTCGTATCTTTGTCTTGAATCAGAAAATATCAAGTTTGATTTGATCAGTTACAAAAATACTTTTGTTATATGTAGGTGTATTTCTTACATTGAGAAGAAATTGTGATAAAATGTTTATTTACATAGAATGTTTACCTGTTTATTTCTGTTGTAGTACGGACAGAGTGCTTTACATTGGGCATCACTGAACGGCCACACAGAGACAGTGTCCAGGCTGGTGTCCCTGGGGGCTGATATAAACAGCAAGGACAACGAGGTATGTATTTACTTAACTGATTTGTGTGTTTATCATTGATCACCAACAACAAATAAGTCACCATTTATTTTATGACTGACATTGTCCCTGTACAACTATAACCCTCCATTGTAGGTTGTCACGGGTCAGTCCCCACACCCTAAATTATGTACATTTTTTGTAATTTATATATTGATCAAAGTTTACAATCACAGATCATTAATCACACTTTAAGTATGGCAGACGTCGGATTATTTCACACAAATATTTCATTGTAAGTGTGTATTCATTCATTCATTCATTCATTCATTCATTCATTCATTCATTCATTCATTCATTCTTTCATTCATTTGATCTGTTATATGTAGGTGTATTACTAACATTAAGAAGATTTGATGATAAAATGTTTATTTACAGAGAATGTTTACATGTTTATTTCTGTTGTAGTTAGGACGTAGTCCTTTACATCAGGCATCACGGGACGGTCACACAGAGACAGTGTCCAGGCTGGTGTCCCTGGGGGCTGATATAAACACCAAGGATAATGAGGTGTGTATTTACTTAACTGATTTGTGTGTTTATCATTGATCACTAACAACAAATAAGTCACCATTTATTTGATGACTGACATTGTCCCTGTACCACTATAATCCTCCATTGTAGGTTGTCACGGGGTCAGTCCCCACACCCTAAATTATGTACATTTTTGTAATTTATATACTGATCAAAGTGTATTATGTTATATTAAACATATTTTATTTGCATACTATCAAAGCAAGATGAGATTGGGCACAAGTTTTTACAACATTATAAAAGCCCTTTCTCTACAATTTACAACAAACATTAAGATGACAGCAACGTAATTGTAAATAGAAACAAAGTGACAAATGACAAATGACCTAATACCAACAATTTCGATGTAAAATGTTCAGTTAGTTTAAGTGAAACATTTAGGTTTGTATTATTTCTTGTATAGCAATAATAAAACATATTAAGAACTAATAGAAAAAAGAAGAAAAAAATGCAAGGAATAATAGCCGTAATAAGAATACCAACCCCTGCCAAATTACGATATGCTCTAAATGGTTCTAAAAACCCTTGAATGCAAATATCTTTTGTGTCAATTTCATCATCTAGGTGTGTTTCAGTTACACATATAATATGGTATTCAGATGCTCAGTTCTCTAATAAATGCAGTCGAAATTGTATTCCTTGTGACCCATCCCATCCCCATTTTTCATTGATTTATTGTTTGTTAACTTGTTTCCGTCCTGAATATAGCTGAAATACTGCTCGCTGGACGTAAAGCAAACATTTAACCAATCAATCAACAAAAGAAAACTAGTATTTTTAGAGTATGCTTGCAAGAAATAACTGTTGCAGCGAACGCAGTTACGGTTACACTCATGTCATCAAGCATTTTCAATATAAATCATAAATAACATTTTTGGAAAGATATGAAGGCTTATGCCGACACAAATAACTATGACATTTTGCATAAAAACGTCCAATTGAAATTCTGTATGTCATTACATCACCCATTATCAAAAATATTCATGGCTGAATAATATAAAAATACTCGATTGGGCAATCCACAGACCGCTCGATAACTTCTGCAGGTTGCAATGATAAATACAGGTAAAGACAAGTAAACTACATACAAAATGAAACATATGTACACAATAAGCATACACGGTACATGTATCATTGCAATACCGCACACAAAAACAATGGTAAAAAAAAACTCTGTCAATAAGTTTATCCTAAACATAAAAATAAGCAATACAGCAACGTTCAATAATTTTGGTGGTGATGAAAAAGAAACTTGTGATAAAAATATCGGCTACAGGTTTTCCTACAAAAATCAAATGAGAATGAGAAAACACATCGAGAAATTCGGAAACAATAGTTACACGCGTGTTTTATAACTTTTAATGTTATACAATTAAAGAAGTGAACAGTTTTATCTGTTTAATAAAATGCAATGGTCATTGAATATTGTCAATTGTATTTTCGTAGCCAAAATGGAAGAAATTTAGTATATAAGTGACTAATAGTTTTCACTTTGCGAATACTGTTCACTCTTAGTTCATAAAACGCTGTTGGGTCAAAACAATAACAAAACAATAATGAGATACACATAAATAAATAATTTGTCAATAAGTAGTTTGTAGTATAAACATGATATATAACTTGTAATATAATATGATTTCTATGCAATGTTTAAGATATTTCAAATTTTTGCGTAACTAAATATTATTTAAAAATGTAAACAAATCAAGTAACACTAACATGTTTAACCCTTTGAAAGTTTGTTCAGGAAATAATATATAAATTAGTGTTTTGTAACAAGCAGAAGTTGTCACGATACTTATCCAAGTCGTGGATCAAAATTTTCCTAGATTCGTTGCGCAAAGTGTACAATCACAGATCATTAATAACATTTAAGTATGGCAGACGTCAGATTATTTCACACAAATATTTCATTGTAAGTGTGTAGCTATTCATTCATTCATTCATTCATTCATTCATTGAATTATTTCATTCATTTGATCTGTTATATGTTGGTGTATTACTTACATTGAGAAGATTTGATGATAAAATGTTTATTTACATAGAATATTTACATGTTATTTCTGTTTTAGTTAGGACGGAGTCCTCTACATCGGGCATCACTGAACGGCCACACAGAGACAGTGTCCAGGCTGGTGTCCATGGGTGCTGATTTATACAGCAAGGATAACATGGTATGTATTTACTTAACTGATTTGTGTGTTTATCATTGATCACTAACAACAAATAAGTTACCATTTATTTTATGACTGACATTGTCCCTGTACTACTATAAACCTTCATTGTAGGTTGTCCCGGGGATCAGTCCCCACACCGTAATTAATACAAATCTGCACTCTGAAGTAATACTTGTTTTATGTTTTATTTAGTAAGATAGTTTTTTGTTAGTGTACACGTACATGTTTGTGTACTGTTGTGGCGGTACGCAAGTTTTCCCCTGCCCCTTATGGCATCAGATATCTATTTCCTGATGTTACAACTGGTGAGTAAAGTTTTTCATTTTGGTGGGTTATCCCCACACCATCAGAAGATTGATGTTTTATTATCTTCAAAATAGTGGATATCCCCACCGTATAACAATATGTTCTAACATAACAAATGATAGGAAGTTTAACTGAATGAAATTTTGAATCCCCATGGGTCATTTTCATCCCCTCGCAGATTAATTATCTTAAATCTTCTGTGGGGGTGAGATCCCCACCCCTGTGGGGATGAGATCCCCACCCTATAAGTATATATTTTATGTTCATGATGACAAAATGAGTTATTTTATAGAATGTTTTGATACCCAGCTGTTATCCCCACCCGATAATTAATTGCTAATTAATTAAGGGGTTAAAATTCTGACCCTATGTTTTTTCCTGTTTACAAGACCGATTTTGTCAAAGAAAATTTGAATAAACGGGACTTTCCCAGTTCATCAGTATTTGTAATTTACTGAAAATAGGTTAGAATCCCCAGGGGCAATCCCCTGCCCCTGCCCACACCCCAAATGAATTGATAATTAAGTATCTTGTATTGTGTTGAAATCCCTACCATATAAGTACATTTTTTTATATTCCTTATTGCAAGACGGGTTTTGTCAATTTACTTTTCCTCCCCATCCGTTCAGCAATATGTGTAATTAACTTAAAATCGGTTAAAAACCCCAACCTATAAGAGTATGCTGTTAAGTTCCAAGTGGTTAAGCGAGTTAATATAAGTGAACGTTTTGATACACAGTGTCTTTCCCCAACCCGTCAGTGTAATGATAATTAATTTCCCATTAATGGGTTGAAATCATCACCTTATAAGTACATGTTTTTATACTCATGATGACTAAATGAGTTATATTTTAAAAAGTTTGCATACCCAGGGGTAATCCCCACACCACAAACAAATAGATAATTATTTATCTTGTATTGTGTTGAAATCCCCACCCTATAAGTGCATGTTTTTATATTCCTGATTGTAAGATGGGTTTTGTCAGTGCATAATTTGCTTCCCCCACCCCCTCAGTTCAGCAAAATGTGTAATTAACTTAAATTGGGATAAAATCCCCACCCTTTAAGAGTATGATGATAAGTTCTAAGTTGTTAAGCTCGTTAATATAAGTGGAACTTTTGATACCCAGTGTCTTTCCCGACCCCGTCAGTGCACTGATCATTAATTTTCTACTAATGGGTTGAAATCCCCACCCTATAAGTACATGTTTTTACACTCTTGATGACTAAATATGTTATATTTTAAAAAATTTGCGTACCTAGGGGCGATCCCCACACACCAAATGAATTGATAATTAATTTTCCCCACCCTATAAGTGCATGTTTTTATATTCCTGATTGCAAGACGGGTTTTGGCAGAGAATAATTTGCTTCCCCCAACCCTCATTTCAGGGTAATCGCCACATCCCAAATAAATTAATAATTAATTATCTTATAATGCGTTGAAATCCCCGCCCTATAAGTACATGTTTGTATATTCCTGATTGATTGCAATACGAGTTTTTTCAGAGAATAATTTGCCTCCCCAACTCGTCAGTTCAGCAAAATGTGTAATTAACTTAAATTGGGTTAAATTCCCCACCCTATAAGTGTATGCTGTTAAGTTCCAAGTTGTTAAGCGAGTTAATATAAGTGAACGTTTTGATACCCAATGTCTATCCACACCCTGTCATTGCACTGATAGTTAACTCCTAATGGGTTGAGATCCCCACACTACAAGTACATGTTTTTATACTCATGATGACTAAATGAGTTATATTTTAAAAAGTTTGCATACCCAGGGGTAATCGCCACATCCCAAATAAATTGATAATTAATTATTTTATAATGGGTTGAAATCCCCGCCCTATAAGTACATGTTTTTATATTCCTGATTGCAAGACGGGTTTTGTCAGAGAATAATTTGCTTCCCCCAACCCGTCAGTTAAGCAAAATATGTAATAAAGTTAAATTGGGTTAAAATCCCCACCCTATAAGTGTATGCTGATAAGTTCTAAGTTAGTGAGTTAATATAAGTGAACGTTTTGATACCCAGTGTCTGTCCACACCCTGTGATTGCACTGATAATTAACTCCTAATGGGTTGAGATCCCCACACAACAAGTACATGTTTTTATACTCATGAGTAAATGAGTTATATTTTAGAAAGTGTTGATACCCAGGTGCAATCTCCACACTCTAAATGAATTGATAATTAATTATCTTATAATGGGTTGAAATCCCCAACCTATAAGAACTTGTTTTTATATTTCGGATTGCAAGGCGGATTTTGTCAGAGAATAATTTACTCCCCCCATCCTGTCAGTTCAGCAATATGTGAAATTAACTATCAATGGGTTAAAATCCCCACCCTATTAATGTATGCTGTTAAATTTCAGGTGTTTAACTTAGTTAATATAAGTAAACATTTGATATCCATTGTTTTCCCCTAGAGTGTCAGTGTACTAGTACTTAAAATCAATTATCTACAAATGGGTTGAGATCCTCACCTATAAGTACATGTTTTTTATAGTCCCAAGTACATGATGAGTTATGTCTTTGAAAAATTAAATACACATTCTCCCACCCCCACATTTTGTGGACACATTTAAATACTACTTTCTAATGCTTTGAAATTCCACGTGTAAGTGCATGCTTATAAATGTCAGATGGTTGGACAAGTTTATTAAAGTGAAAGTTAAATACACTAAGGGTTTCTCCACCCGTAAGTGAATTGATAAGCGATTCGTTAAAGGATGTTAGATCCCCGCCCTATGAGTTCAGGTTTATTATTTCTGATAAAATGTTGTGTTATTTCAGATGGGTGTTTCATCTAATTCCATGGGTTTCCTCACCTACTCATTGCATTTATAATTAATTATCTTAATAGGTTTTGTCCTATAAGTATATTTATTCCTGATTACAAGACACATTTAATTATATCCCTGGTGAGAACTGTTTTCTTTCCCTATCATTTTCCAACCTGTCGTTGCACTAATCATAATTAATCCAAATTTTCATCACAACAATGATTGTATAATTAATGCTTTAATTAAAGAATGTATTAGACCTCAGCATTGGGGACTCAGTGATCATTGTATATAAATGAGGAAACTTAAGCCGAGGACAACTGTATATCTGTATTAGTCTTATTTGTTCTTACTGTTTTTAAATTTTTGTAAAACAGCTTAAAATTTATTGTAGGGTATGACACCATATGATATGGCCGATAATGATGAGATCAGAGAAATACTGAAGGTAGGTCTACTAATGAGCAACTATATATAAAACCAATGATGTGATCAGAGAGATACTGAATGTAGGTGTACTAATGAGCAGTTATATATAAAATATAAATGTGTTTATGTTTTACTTAGACTTGTTCAGTAGATGCAAATCAACTTTCTACAAGATTATAAATTACTTTTCGTTGTTGATCACCTATACATTGTGTGATTATTCTTTTATCATCTGAAATTGTGTTAGTTCATATAAACCAGCTGTCAGTATTCTGTTAACATCAGATATATTGTTGAATACAGTGCAGTTTGTAAACAAATTTAGAATAAAAATCTGTGTCATTGCAAATATTGTATTTAAAATAAAAGATAATGCTCAAGTTGAACATCTAGTAATATTGTTTTCATTTTTGTAAAGTCTGTTTAAAGACACGGACGATTGCGATGTGGCAGTAAATTATTTTACTGGTAATTTTCTCTTAACAATCGGCGACCAAAATGACAGGATATTCGTTCATCATAGATATCATGGGAATGTAAGCTTCAATAAACGTGGTATATGCACACTGTATATATATGCAGTTGCATACATGTTTCAAAATTTGTGATACAAATATTTGCTAGGTGAAGAAACAACATTTAGTTTCCTATTAGTGTTAAAGGTTTTGTTTCTAATAATATGTTATTGTTTCTAAGAGGTACTTTTATTGTAAATTCTTTAAGCAGTTGTGCATCTGTGAAAATTTATGACAATTATCGGCTTCTTTGATCTTCCCTGATAGATGGATGACAGGTGGACAGTCTGTGTGTTGAAAGTGTTGTGTAAACTGAGGAATTTATATTGATGTCATATTTTGGAACATTTTTACTGTTTTATATACACCCCCTGAAACGTAAAACGTTCCCATTTATCCGTTCGTATTTCGTTTTCCGTTCGTTCGTATATCGTTTTCCGTTCGTATATCGTTTTCCGTTCGTCCGTTCGTTCGTTCGTCCGCATGCGCAAAACAAGTAAATAAAAACCCGTTCGTTCGTTCGTCCGCATGCGCAGTACAGGTAAAAATAAAGGTTCATTTGTTCGTCAGCATTCGCAAAAGAAAATATTTTACACTTTGTTAGTCTAATAGAAAATACTACATTCTGTTATCAAATTAAAATAACCTGAACATTAAAATGTCAAATAAATTGTATTTATTTTAAAACTATAAATTCATTAAAACCATGAACATGATACAAAAACTGAATAGCTGTTTACACAGCAAACTTAATAAAACTGAATAATCTTGCATAAAATCTTAAAATTGCATATATATAATGTCTCATGATTGATTTAGCATCTCTTAGTTAGGTCAAAGAAGTTAATTATAGTATGCTATGGTTTAATATTGCATCTTGTAAGGTCTCAGGAGTGATTTTATATGTGTAATATAGTTACATGTAATTGAATAGCTAGGGTCTCAGGAGTGATTTTGTATGTAAAATATGGTTTTTAGTTGTATTGCTAGGGTCTCAAGAGTGATTTTATATGTGTAATATGGTTTTTAATTGTATCACAAAGGTCTCGGGAGTGATTTTATATGTGTAATATGGTTTTGAATTGTGGCGCAAAGGTCTCAGGAGTGATTTTATATGTGAAATATGGTTTTTAATTGTATCGCAAAGTTCTCCGGAGTGATTTTGTATGTGTAATATGGTTTTTTATTGTATCGCTAAGGTCTCAGGAGTGATTTATGTGAAATATGGTTTTTAATTGTATTGCAAATGTCTCAGGAGTGATTTTGCATGTGAAATAAGATTTTTAATTGTAATGCTAGGGTCTCAGGAGTGATTTTATATATATAATATGGTTTTTAATTGTATCACAAAGGTCTGAGGAGTGATTTTATATGTGTAATATTGTTTTTAATTGTATCACAAAGGACTCAGGGGTGATTTTGCATGTGCAATATTGTTTTTAATTGTATTGCTAGGGTCTTAGGAGTGATTTTATATATGTATATAATAATATGTGAAATATTGGTTTTAATTGTATCAAAAAGGTCTCAGAAGTGATTTTGCATGTAAAATATGGTTTTTAATTGTATTGCTATAGTCTCAGGAGTGATTTCATATGCGTAATATGGTTTTTAATTGTATCGCAAAGGTCTAAGGAGTGATTTTATATGTGTAATATGGTTTTGAATTGTATCGCAAAGTTCTCAGGAGTGACTTTATATGTGTAATATAGTTTGTAATTGTATTGCAAAAGTCTCAGGAGTGATTTTTGCATGTGAAATATGGTTTTTAATTGTATTGCAAAAGTCTCAGGAGTGATTTTGCATGTGAAATATGGTTTTTAATTGTATTGCTAGGGTCTCTGGAGTGATTTTATATATGCAATATGGTTTTTAATTGTATCGCAAAGGTCTCAGGAGTGATTTTATATGTGTAATATGGTTTTTAATTGTATCACAAAGGTCTCAGGAGTGATTTTATATGTGACATATGGTTTTTAATTGTATCGCAAAGGTCTCAAGGGTGATTTTATATGAGAAATATAGTTTTTAATTGTATTGCTAGGGTCTCAGGAGTGATTTTGTATGTGAAATATGGTTTTTAATTTATTGCTAGGGTCTCAGGACTGATTTTATATGTGTAATACGGTTTTTAATTGTATTGCTAAGGTCTCCGGAGTGATTTTGTATGTGAAATATGGTTTTTAATTGTATTGCTACGGTCTCAGTAGTGAAATTGTATGATTTATATGGTTTTTAACTGCATAGCTAAGGTCTCAGGATTGATTTTATTTTTGTATTATGGTTTTTTATTGCATTTCTTATGTATCAGGGGTCATTTTATATGTTTAATTTAGTTTTTAATTGTATCTCGAAGGTCTCAGTAGTTTTTTTTTATGTTAAATATGGTTTTTAATATTCTTGCAAAGGTCTCGGGTCGGAGTGATATTACAAATGTGATTTTAAATGTGTTATTTGAACACCTCCTTGATGAACATTTTCCAATTGAGAATTTTTGTAATAAATTACCCCTTAATTTATGAAACTATAAGTTTTAACAATTATATAACACATAATAAATATACAGTTGGATTTGTACATTTCATTATAAAGAGCTTCCTCTGGAATGTGTAATAATTACTGTTAGTAATTAAAATAAAATCGACGATTAAGCTCGTTTTGCGCATGCGTGGACTGGTGAAGACGTAATATTCTGGCTCTGTAAAGAAAGTGAATTTTCTAGGAAATAAGCTGATTTTTACCACATCCTAAACTTTTTGTATTATATACATTTCATTTAAAATCCTACAAAATCAAAATATCAGTACCTAATCATTACATTACAAACTTGAATGGAAAATGTTTTTTGTTTGAATGAAACCGCCTAGCGGTCACATGACACACAGTACATACCGGAAGTACATTTTGTAAACACTGATATCTTTGAAGCTTTACTATTTCTATGTATTAACATTGGCCTTTCTAAACCGGCTGCTCCTGTGTCGCCCAGGAGACGAAGATTAATATTTCTCAAACTAATATTACTGTGAGTACCCTCTTTTCACCCCTCTACGCTCGAGCACTATTTATTTATCTAAATAGACTAAAAAAAACAAAACAAAAAACCAAAAAACATGCGGTTATATTTTACATACCTCACTTTATCTATCTTGCTACTTGTTATTAACCAATCCCTCATTGCATCTAGAACATTATCTCAAAGCATTGAGTATCAAACGTGTACATATAATTGCCAAACTCGAGATAAGCATTCAATTCTAGCCCAGCTGAAAGTCAACAAAAGCAGACCAGTATGTAAGTACATCTTTCTTATATTACTTGCAAATTCTAATGACATTGAAACGAACCCAGGCCCGAGAACACCTAAATGGCCCTGTGGTACATGCAAAAAAGCAGTTACCTGGAAACACAGAGCTATATGCTGTGATTCATGTGAAGCCTGGTTTCACATTGAGTGCCAACATATAAACACCAATGCCTTTAGATTTATGGATTCTAGTAATGTTTCCTGGGAATGTATTAATTGTGGTATGCCAAACTATTCCACTGCACTGTTCAACTCCACCTACAGTTTTGAATCAGAAAATATCTACTCTAACCTAAATACATCAATCTCAACTGTAGGTAGCCCTGGTCTACCGACAGCCACATCGTCACCTAAACCAGCAAATAATACCTTAAGCACCAAACTCCCAAAAAGCAAGAACAAACGACCAATCCGAGTACTCAACATAAATTTTCAGTCAATTTCAAACAAAAAAGCAGACTTGGATGAGATTATTTACTCGGTCAAACCCGACATCATCATGGGTACAGAAACTTGGCTAAATAAAGATATACCTTCTTCTGAATTCTTCCCAGCAAACCTCTATAATGTATATCGAAAAGATAGAGCACCAAACAACAAAAACCAAAGTCATGGGGGAGTTTTACTTGCCATCACAAAAGAATTTATAAGCTCTGAAATAACAGAATTAAATACTAATTGTGAACTAATATGGGCTGAAATAAACATCGCAGGTGCAAAAAAAATTATCACTGGCACATACTACCGACCACCATCAGACAAAGGCACATCCTTGGATAAATTAAATGAATCCTTAAATAGAATAGGTAAAAACACTGCAAACTTATGGCTAGGTGGAGACTTCAATCTTGGCCATATTGATTGGTCTATACCATCAGTAGTTACTGGCAAACCTGAACCAAAATTACACCAACAACTGCTAGATATTGCATCTGATCATAATCTACACCAAATGACAGATGTCTGTACACGAAGCAACAGAACACTAAATCTTTTCTTTATATCGAATCCAACAAATTTAAACAAAGTTACAACATTACCACCAATAGGCCATGCAGATCATGACATAGTTTATATTGAAATAGATACATGGCTAAAAAGGGTACGGGAGTCACCTAGAAAAATCCATAAATATCATAAAGCTAACTGGGAAAAAATAAAAATAGATTTACAAAACACACAAGAGGATATAAAACATAAATACGACAGAGAAAATGTTGATTCTCTATGGAACATATTTAAGACCAATCTTCTAACATCTATCGAAAAGAATGTACCACATAAACTATTAACTTACAAACACAGACTACCATGGGTTTCAGATAAATTAAGAAAACTTATAAATCAGAAAAACAAAGCCTACAAAAAGAGAAAACAACAACCTGAAAAATTTAAAAAACTCAAGCATGAAGTCCAAAAACAGCTAAGAACATCTTATTGGCAATATATAGAAAAACTTATTTGCGACCTACCAGATGACGAGACTGTAATTAAAGAAAAGGCAAAACCAAAAAATTTATTCAGCTATATCAAAAGCACCCGAAATGAAAACTCCGGAGTGGCACCCCTTAAACGAGAAGGGACATTAGTATCTGACACAGCTGAAAAATGTAATATTTTAAATAATCATTTCCAATCTGTTTTCACAAATGAAACAAATTCAGACATCCCAGACAAAGGTCAAAGCCCACACCCTACAATGCCAGAAATTAAAATAAGCTCAAAAGGTATCATGAAGTTATTAGCAAACTTAAATATCCACAAAGCACAAGGCCCAGACAACATAAACGCTAAAATATTAAAAGAAATGAAAGAACAAATAGCACCAATATTGAATCATATTTTTACTAAATCACTTACATCCGGAGAAACACCTAAAGACTGGAAACACGCAAATGTTGCCCCAGCCTTTAAAAAAGGGGAAAAATATAAAGCAGAAAATTACCGGCCAATATCACTAACTTGCATATCATGTAAATTAATGGAACATATTGTATCTAGTAATGTAATGACCCACCTTGATCAGCACAATATTTTATACAAGTTACAACATGGCTTTAGAAAATCTCGTTCGTGCGAATCTCAATTAATAGACTTCGTTCAGGAACTATCAAAAAGTAACAATAGTAACACTCAAACAGACCTAATCATAATGGACTTCGCCAAAGCTTTTGATAAAGTACCACACCGCAGACTCTTATATAAACTAACATTCTATGGTATCAAAAACTCAACTTTAAACTGGATAAAAGCATTTTTAACAGATAGAACTCAAACAGTTGTAATCAATGGTACCGCTTCTTCCATGGTCCCAGTCACATCAGGGGTCCCCCAAGGAACAGTCATAGGACCAATATTATTTCTCATCTATATCAATGATTTTGCAGAATATCTAAAATACAGTAAACTTAGACTTTTTGCAGACGACAGTATAATTTACAAAGAAATAAAAAATCAGGATGATTGTAATAAGTTACAGTTAGATCTAGATGCAGCAGCACGATGGGAGGCCGATTGGCTCATGGCATTCCATCCAGATAAATGTACCAAACTTACTATATCACAAAACAAGAAAACTTTCATCCACAACTACATCCTACATGATCACGTACTTGAATCAGTTTCTTCGGCAAAATATCTGGGAGTCACCTTACAATCAAATTTAAAATGGAATACACATTACAATAACATTATCTCCAATGCAAATAAATCACTTGGTTTTCTGAAACGAAATCTCAAAGTATCTAATACAGAAATAAAGTCAAAAGCCTATAAAGTTCTAGTTCGGCCCAAACTTGAATATAGTTGCAGTGTCTGGGACCCTCACACCAAAGATGCGATACACCAAATTGAAATGGTCCAGAGGCGGACAGCTCGCTATGTATGCAATAACTACCATAACACTAGCAGTGTGTCTAACATGATAGATACATTGCAGTGGCCATCATTAGCTGAGCGCCGCCTCAGATCAAGATTAGTCATATTTTATAAAATAGTTCACTGCCTAATAGCCATACCTACAGATCCTCTCGTACCATCAGACACAAGAACAAGACAACAACACCAGCAAACATACAGACATATACAAACAGCAAAAGATTCATACAAATGGTCATTTTTCCCACATACAATAGTACAATGGAATGCTTTACCACAAAACATCATACAGTGTATTACAGTTGACAGCTTTAGAGAACAGCTTACTACAGCTGTTCTATATCCAATCCTTGTCCTTTAACTTTTGACATTTTCATTTTTAATCACTGTTTATTTTTTTTTTTATTTTTTTGTATAGTAGCACTACAATTAATTGATTTTGTAAATATTTTGATTAGTTATTATTATCTTATTTTTTTCATTTTTGGCTACATGCTTATAAATCTTTTTAGACACGCATGCGCAAGACACCGTTCAAGTAATCTTCAGTGACCTGAAGTTATGGACGTAATTACAAAGAAGAAGTTTCTTTTTACACTGTGATAAAAAATATTTATAGGTCCATTATTAAAACATTTCCATGTTTAGCCCAAATCACGAACATGAATATTTAATAAAAATACTCAACCCCACAAATTTTCTCGTAGGCTTTTTCGTGGGCTTGTTATGTTAATTGTCACGTTTTATTATGTGTGTATTACCTGTTTGAGCTGTCACAAATCATTTAAATGATGATTTAATGAAAATAAAGTATAATTATTTTATTATTTATTTCTTTTCAATTTTTTATTTGTTTACTATAAACCGGCTTGATTCTCAAGATTTTATTTAAAATGATCGAACGTTTCTTGATTTTTACAAAACACGATATAGGCGTCTCCATTCGTTTTCCCACATACGAACGATTGAAGCGTATAGCTTGTCTCTGATTGGTTAATTTTTAAATGGTTCGTCTGGACGATAAGAGCGTTCGTTCGTTCTTCGTCCGTTCGTATGTCGTTTTTGGTTCGTCCGTTTAACGTTCGTACGGGAACGTTTTACGTTTCAGGGGGTGTATGTATAATGATTATACTGTGTGAAATGATTGATTGATTGATTGTTGTTTTATGTGTTTAATGTCCAGCAAACAATATTTCAGCTATATTCATGATCTTATATTAGAAAGTTTCTAAAATCTAATTTATAAATGACAGATATTTCGAATCAGAAAGAAAGTAAATAATTTGAGATCTGGTAAAACAAAGTAAAATTCAAATAAATGTGTTCTTTTTGTTCAGTTTTAAGGGACGTGTATTTTTATAAAAGAGAACAAAGAGCTAAATGCATTTTAATTCAGATTACTTTTGTTGTTTAATTATACTCGTAAGGCAATATTGCAATCACCTTGTCTGTCTGTCTGTCCATCTGTTCTTCCGGTGCAAACTTTTGTAACAGATTTATTGGCTTCTACGAAACGGATTGATTTCAAATTTGGTGCACAGCTTAGCATAATGAGTTGTACCGTGCCTCCCCTTTCCAGGCCAGTCAGTTATCTACTTCCTGAAACCATACTTGCGAGTTATTACAAGGAATGGTCATAAAATAGTCGAGGGGGGGGGTATACTTAGAACCACTTTAGTGCTGGTCCATGTTTAATTAAACTAATATTGATACAACAATTTAAACATCAAAACCATAAAAAGACATATTTTTGCCATTTTTGAAAGATAATATGGCTTTTCCAAAAGTACCTAAACGTACCTATTTCTATTACTTTCACATCGCGACATCCTATTGACTCTCCACTGTTTAAGACTCAATTGTCTTTGACATCCAATCAGAGTGCCTGAATCAAGAACATTAAACATGAAAGTTGAAATGTTACCAAAACAACTTCCTTGTTACATGCATTTTGATTGTATGACACAACGAGTACAGACGAATGCTCTTGAACTCATCTGTGTCAGAAATCGGCCATTTACCGTAGAATTAATAAAACTTCACAAAATTATTCAGCTCAAAACCGACCAAGAACGATTTCAATTGCAACTGTGTTGGACAACTTTTTATAGTTTTTCCCTTTTAAATGTCTAATTAACATTTTTGACAAATTTTTCGCAAGATTTTAAAAACATTAAGAGCTAAACAAAATCCAAAGAATTGAGATTTTCTCCAGGTACTCCCGCCTTTTCCCCAAATAACAACTGGATGCATGATAATGCTAAAAAAGATTGGTGAAAGTGGAGTGTAACATCATTTAAACAATATAAATTGTATCTGTATGATTTTACTACTCTTCTACTATCAATACTGTTTTAAAGGGGAGTAATCAAAACAGTGTAGCTGGATCCTATTAAAGGTTCCTTTTATTTTGTAAAATGAGCATTGCACAAAACAAGAATGGATACCAGTACAAATCACAAAAAATATGACAGTCTATGAAATCTGTGCCACAGATTCCAAATGTTATGCCACTTCTTTTGAAGTGACTATTGCTAAGATTTAAACAGAACAAAAATTTGTATTTTGGCAGGCTGTTTAAATGCATATAAAATGCATTATACATTGAATACATTAATAATGTTGGACGATGATGTCATAAATAAAATTATTACACTTCATGCAAAAATACTGTCTTTTTTATTGGAGATTGACCATGTGTTAATTTCTACTGTACTGATTCCTATTATAGTCCTGCCCATTACCAGTGATTACAGGAAAGAGTGTTAAATTCTCTTGTTTTCCTCCAAAAGGTTGATATAAACAAAGCTAACACCCACTCAGATCAGAGATTGCCAAACTGGAAAATTATCACCTCCAGTTTAAGTTGAGACGTACATGCAATATGTAATATAGCAAAAAATAATTACCTGCTTAGAACAACAATTGTCTATCTGGAAAATGATCACCCGCATCAGCTGAAGTTTACTTGCACAACGTTTGTCTTTCCATGCAAACATGTCAAAGACGCAACAAATACATGAAAATGGTCAATCATTATTTGGAAAAACAACTGGTAGACTTAAAAGCACTTTCCATTTAATATATAATTCAGTAGTGTATCTATATGGTAGTTCACTATTCTTCTTTAGATAATATGCATTCAGTATAATGAAAATCATACTGCCCTTGAACTCAAGTGTTAAGATAGATTATCACATGAAGAAAAAATTATCACCCTAGACTTCGTCTCATAACGCCCCGGTTCAAGGGCAGTACAATTAAAATTAAAAATCAATAACACTGCATATATTATTTTAGTAACCTGAAGGGTAAGCAACATGCACTATTAAACCATATTTAAAGAAAGTATGGACAAGAAAGCTGTCTACACCACTTGTCTGAAAGGACAAGATACATGAAACAAAATGAATGTCAAAACCTGTCAACAGCAAAATTTGAACAAAAAAATCATGTCTCCTTAAAGTTTTTTTGGCAAGACATGCGAGTGTTACAGGGTCTTGAGGACTTCTTGTTAAAATTATATACATGTACAACATATTAATACATATGAACATTTTTATTCAACATAATTACATTGAATGACTGTCTGTATAATTGTAGAAGGCAAAAGAAGAAGACTATGTAAGGACTGAGCAGTCTGTTCAAGGTATAAATATTTTTATTCTACTTGAGTTGCATTATAGCTGTTTGTAAACACCAACCGATAGCGCAATAAAACCTCTAATTGTTTGAAAGCATGATTGTTTCAAACTACTTTTATATATAATACGTGTAAACTAGAAATCATGATGACAAAACATCAACAACTAGATTATAATAAACTAGCAAAACAAATGATTACAAAGGCAGTCACATTCGTCTGTCTGTCCATAACAAATTGTGTCGAGGTTTTAACGTTTTTCTCTTTTCGGGTAGGCCTTTGCTTTGGCGTGTGAGTAGATTAATTAAACATTGTTAAAGAGGACGTGTCGCATACCATGGTTAATGACATTTGATCTTGAACTTTGATCTCAAGGTCACATTATTGCTTGCTGAATGACAAATTGTTGTCAGAGATTTAACATTATCGATCCCCTGACCCATAGGGTCAGTGTGAGCTATTATCATAACTTGCTGTCCGTTGTCGGAGGCAGCGGCCATAAATTTTTCACATTTCAGTCTTCTTCTCCCAAAACCACTTGTCCAGTTGGAACTTAATTTTAACCAGAATGCTTAATGGGTGGTTCTGAACATAAAGTTTGAGATTTTGGTGTTGATCAAATATCAAACATGGCGGCCAGATGCTGATTGGCGGAATTTCAAAAATCTTCTCATAACCCACTGGCAAGTGAATTGATAAGCGATTCGTTAAAGGATGTTAGATCCCCGCCCTATGAGTTCAGGTTTATTATTTCTGATAAAATGTTGTGTTATTTCAGATGGGTGTTTCAACTTATTCCATGGGTTTCCTCACCTACTCATTGCATTTATAATTAATTATCTTAATAGGTTTTGTCCTATAAGTATGTTTATTCCTGATTACAAGACACATTTAATTATATCCCTGGTGAGAACTGTTTTCTTTCCCTATCATTTTCCAACCTGTCGTTGCACTAACACTTTAGATCACCTGACCCATAGGGTCAGTGTGAGCTATTATCATAACTTGCTGTCCTTTGTCGGAGGCAGCGGCCATAAATTTTTCACATTTCAGTCTTCTCCTCCCAAAACCACTTGTCCAGTTGGAACTAAATTTTAACCAGAATGCTTAAATGGGTGTTCTGAACATAAAGTTTGAGATTTTGGTGTTGATCAAATATCAAACATGGCGGCTAGATGCTGATTGGCGGAATTTCAAAAATCTTCTCATAACCCACTGGCAGATTTGAAATATCGCCGAAATGTACCTTAGATGGATGGTCCTCTACAAATTTCCAGTTTTTGTGTTGTCCCAAAAATTTAAAATGGCCACCACCGTCAAACACATCTTTACATAGGACCTGATGAAAAAAACATGCAGCTTCTTATCTGAAACTGTTCCACACAATAAAGCCAATTATAAAGTTTGGACAGTTATCTTATTATTTCAAGTTTATAAAATTCAACATGGCGTAATTCCAGGGCCATTAATGTGTTCTGATTGACGGAAATTGTGTGATGATCCAAAATTCCACATGGTCACTGCTTAACATAGGACCATATGGGGAGAACATACCTATACTTTGTTCTACAAAACTGTTCCACAAAATTACGGCAAATTATGCAGAAATAAATCTTGCATAATTTTATTATTTTGAGTTTTATTTTAAGCACATTGGTAATTCATAATGGCTACCAGGGCTTCTAGAATATTCTAATTGTCTTAATTTTAAAAAATCCTCTTGTCACAAACCACTTGGCAGATTGATTTGTAATACAACAAGACATACATAACCATAAATGCATTTTGATTGTCTGAAATTTCTAAATTTGTTTCCTAACAAACCACTTGGCATATTGATTTGTGATGTTGCAGAAATGTAGCTCGGATGGTACTCTAAAACGTTTTTGTGTTTTTGAGGCTGATTCAGAATCCAACATATGTATATAGAATCGTTGTCGAATGATTCAGAAAATGTATGGAATCCTTTTACATTTTCTTTTCTTTGGTGTTATGGTCTTTTGAATTGCGAGTTCAATCTCTAATTCATGAATTAATTTGTTATCAGCCACACAACGAAGTTGCAGTGTGTATATAGTTTTTGACGTCCGTCAGCACAACTCTTCTAAAACTACAAATCGGAATTTTATGAAACGGTAAAACTAAAGAACACCATCAGCAGTTGTGCATAATCAACAGGACATTATGATTAAGTATTTTTGTTGGGTTATTCCCCTTTGAACATAGAAATTTCTCAAAATATGCATGATATGTATATTACACAATTCGTAAACACTTCTCCCCTGAAACTACTGATCAGACTTTTAAGATACTTGGTAGGAATATACACCATATGTATTTTTATTACATTTAAAGAAATTATGCCATTAGAACTTAAAACATGTATTATACATCTTGTAAGCCCCTTCCTTCTGAAACTAATGATACGAATTTTATGGAACGTGGTAGGTATTTAGGCAGATGGGGTAAGTTAGCAGTCTTACAAATGTTCTTTAATTTAAATTTACCATCGTAGAAGTTTTGAAAGGAAAAACATGTTTGCCTGAATACAATATTCCCCAATATCATCACATGTTTCTCCATTTTACATTTAAGTGTAACTTGTTTAACACAAATGTTCGACTTATTTTCCTGTGCCTTCATCACATCACCAGCAATAACATACAGGTTTAACAGGTCCTTTTTGAGTTGCCTACAACATATAGCACATGATGTCCTTTAACCACAACACGTTTCTACATGTATTAAAAATATATAAGCCTGATGTCCCCTTTCCAGGCTCAATTGTCTATGACGGTTCATTAATGGGTTACTACAGTTAGACAGTATTTCTTACCCCATTCTCTGTAACTGACAGGTCCCTATTTAGATAACAGTAACACAATCTACCTATTTTGGTGCACCTTTCACATGTTATGCAGTGCGTTAATTGATCATTTTAGCTTCATTCAATTCAATCAACTTAGTTTGTTTACATATCTGATGATAAAGAAGTAAACCATTTTTTAGATCTCCTTAAAGAATTGGACCAGCTTGGGCTTGAGACGGTATCCGAGTTTAAAGAAATGCTCAAGCAGGGGACCTTTAAGTGTTTCTGGAACCGTGTATATTTAGTTGGACCATTTGGTGTAGGCAAAACTACCCTAGCAAAGCTCTTGGTAGGCGAGGAGATCCCTGATGAATGGAATTCTACTGATGGGATATTTATATATCTTGGAAGGGCCGCCATGGATACAGAAAGCAAAAAATGGGTTCTTCTGAAAAAAGGTAATCTGATATAGTGTTTATATCCGAATGAACTTGTGAAGAATACTTGAAACAGACCAGCAGAAGCTTTATTTGATGTATGTTTTACCTTAAGTTTTCATGTTTTTTAATTGCAGCAATTAATACAGCGTTATACTAGATAATGTACTTTAAAGCAACTTAAGTACACTACATTGCATATGATAGATGAATAAGAATAAAAGACGTATATGGATAGACGTAAGCGGCCGATGAGAAAACCACGGGTTTCTCTGCTCTTACAACTTTAATGTGTTTTCGTAAATCTACGAGCAATCTGATCAATTCCTTGTTTAATAGGATTTAACTAATTGTTAGTCAGATAGATTCACATACACAGTGGTAAAAATGTCACAAGAATACCAACTTTCAGAATGAGTTCAGGGGACACAAGATCAACAAAGAGACAATATGGCGACGTTCGCCAAGGTGGTGAGTTCTGGTCTTCAAGACAAAGCAGGGTTCGAAGACGAAATATCCAGTGTAAAACCAATATTCATTTTGGAAAAAGACCTGTTTGGATCCTTAAAACCACAACCAAAAGACTACTTGACACACGAGGAGATCTACAAGGAAGTAGACAAGGAAGTGCCAGCCACACACCTCAAAGGTCTACAAAGGGTAGGTGGTTTATGGAGAATATATTTTGATAACGAGAATGACAGAGACACTCTTCTTACCAAAGGTCTAACTATCAGAAAAAAGCTGCTGTCTCTTTACTCTAAAAATCCATTTGTAGTGGCAAAGGAGAAGCCTAACAATCTTAAGGTTAGAGTTAAGGGGATTCCCCTCTCGGCTGATGATGGCCAAATAGCCAGATTTTTAGAAGGTTCGAAAGTAATAATACATAGCTATCACAGAGAGAGGCTAAGGGTCAATGGTTATTTAATAAACTGTCAAACCGGGGACAGAATCTTTCTGTGTGATGAACTAAAAGATGAAGCATGGCTTCCAAAACTATGTAAAATAGGCAAATACAGAGCCCAGATTATTTTCCGATGACAGAAGAATGAAGAGCTAAAATGCAAGAAATGTCTTAAATCTGGCCACAAGATTAATACATGCACTGGAGACTGGATATGCATCAGATGTAAAAAGAGTGGACATAAAAGCAATGTATGTACAGACGATGTACCATTGTCTAGTGACGACAACGACACTGAATCAGAAAGTGATACAGAAAATGAAGCCTTGGATACAGAGATTTCAGCAGAACAATCGCAGTCGATTCTTATTTCCACTGTTGATAATGAACAAAAACCAACAGAAAAAGTTCAAGAAAAATCAACCCTGACGTAGTGGAACATGTAATATTTGTTGGGTTCTTTAACATAATTAAGCACACTATTAGAAATTACATGTTTATTGTTCAACGGTCTACATACACACAAAAGTTGCAAGATTAGAATTTCATGAAAGTGATAGCTAGATTGACATGAGAAAGTTACGCCCCTATTCCAAGTGCACATGTTTAAGATAAACAAACCATAGACAGAAACATTACTAAACATCATAAAATTAATTACTTCTGACACTTCAAAGCTTTATCTGATGAAAGCAACCAAATGATAAATAGTTAGTATAAACATTACAATCTTTCCCCCTTTAACCCAGATGTTCAAATAATAAAATTAAAACCAATTAAACTGTTGAAACAATAGAAAATATTTGACCTACGCTAAATGTCATATTAAACTACTTCCTAAAAACTAATAAAAGTAAAAACAATAAAGTCACATAGTTTCAATGAGTCTCTCTGTGGGTTTACACTTTCTGGCTGAACGACGCGGTGTAATGTTCGCAGTGCTAGGTGTCTCTGATAATTTATTTTCCGCACTATTTTCGGTTGTCCCAGTAAACTTTGGATTTGACAACAAAAATAGCTCACCATAATCAGGGTAATTTTCGGTATCAACGGTTTGATCGGATTTCGATTGAGTGTTATTTTCAGTGTCTTGTGGTACATATTCTCGAATCTGATCAATATGTCTTTTCCACAATAAATCTCCAACTTGAATACGGTATGTTACTGGTCCAAGTTTTTTAACTACGACACCTTTTATCCATTTGTTATTGTCCCTATAGTCTCTCACTAGCACTGGTTCTCCTATTTCAATTTCACGACGGTTAGATTTGGTCTAACTTCTTTGCTTTTGCATTCGATCGTTCATGTCTGGTTTCAATACATCTAAACGGGTTCTGAGTCTTCTTTCTACCAAAAGTTCGGCTGGCGAAACTTTTGTACTACTGTGCGGCGTAGTTCTGTAACTTAACAAGAATCGGCATAGTTTTTCGTTTAAAGTCCCTTTTTCTAATTTCGCTGTCTTCATTGCTTCTTTGAATGTGCGTACAGCTCTTTCTGCTTCTCCATTTGACGATGGATGATACGGTGCGGATAACACGTGTTTTATACCATTTCGTTTCAGGAAAATTTTAAAGTCCTGAGATGTAAACTGTGGTCCATTATCAGATACGATTTCGCTGGGTATACCATGTGTAGCAAATATCCTTCGCAACGCATCAATAGTCATTTCAGTTGTTGTACTTGACATTCGGACAACATCCATCCATTTCGAGTATGCATCAATGACTATGAGAAACATTTCATTCATAAAGGGTCCACAGAAATCAATATGAATTCGTTGCCACGGTTTAGACGGCCATATCCAAGGATTGTGACTGGACACTGGCGGCGCGGCTTGTGTGGTCTGACAAGCAGTACAATTTCTAACGGTTGTCTCAATGTCAATGTCCAAATTAGGCCACCAAACATGCATTCTAGCTAGTCCTTTCATACGAACGATTCCAGGATGATTGACGTGTAGTTCCTTTAGTACTTCCTCTCTGAATTTCTCTGGAACAATTACTCTTAGTCCACGCAATAAACATCCTTCTTCCATTGAGATTTCGTCTTTGATTCGATAATATGGTCTCAGGTCGGCTGAAAACTCTGCAAATTTCGGCCACCCATACAAGGTATTGTGAACGACCTGCAACAATGTTTTGTCTTTCTCTATTTCCCGTTTAATTTCTTTTGCGCTAACAGGTAATTCCCTCAAAGTCTGCAGATTCCGCTTTTCAATTTCTTCCCAAAATATGTTGAATTGCGATTCACAACGCTCCTCTCTCAACGGTAGTCTCGATAATCCATCTGCATTTGCGTTTTCACTAGACGATTTGCATTTCACCTCATACTCATATCCACTTAGTTGAATTGCCCATCTTTGTATTCTTGCAGCGGCTAACATTGGTATTCCCGTCTTCGGTCCAAGTAACAACGATAACGGTTTATTATCCGTAACTAATGTAAATCTCCTTCCGTACAAGTATTGATGAAAACGAGTAACTCCAAAAATAATTCCTAAAGCTTCCCGTTCAATCTGAGAATAATTCCTTTCAGCACTAGATAAGGTACGCGATGCATATGCAATTGGTCGTTCTTCTCCATTATCATAGACATGTGAAATCACACAACCTAATCCATATGGTGATGCATCAACAGCCAGTTGTACCTTTTCATTTGGATCATAATGAGCTAACACTGATTTTGAGCTTAGCATTTCACCAATTTGCCTGAATGACTTATCACACTTTTTATTCCATTGCCATTTTGATTTCTTGGCTAACAACTCATTTAGAGGTTGTAACACCGTTGACATATCTGGACAAAATTTCCTATAATAATTAACACATCCAAGCCAAGACTGCAACTCTTTCACATTGGTCGGTTTAGGTAATTTTAACATTGCTTCAACCTTTCTCGGAGATGCCTGGATACCATCCTTATTCACAATGAATGCAAAGTATTCAATTTCGGGCTTCATGATTGAACATTTTGACTTTTTCAACCTTAAGCCATACTCGCTTAGACGGTTTAACACAATTTCAACATTTCTCAGATGCTCTTCATCATTTTTGCCCGTGATAATTAAATCATCAAGAATACATCCAACACTATCTATTCCTTCAAGCACTTTATCCATCAATTCCTGAAAAATTGCAGGACTAGACGCAGCTCCAAACGGTAATCTTGTATAACGGAATAAGCCCAAATGGGTATTGATAGTGACAAGATTTCGTGAATCTTCATCAAGTAACACTTGTTGATATGCTTGCGATAGGTCCAACTTGGTGAACTTCTGACCACCATTTAAACGTGAAAACAAATCCTCGGCTTTCGGTAACGGATACTGCGGCACTTCTAAACACGGATTTATAGTAACTTTGTAGTCTCCGCAAATTCTAACGCTTCCATCGGGTTTCAACACTGGCACAATCGGTGCACCCCATTCGGAAAATTTGATTTTCTCGAGTATTCCTTCCCTTTCAAGTCGCTTTATTTCGTCGGCAACTTTGTCACGCATTGCATACGGTACCGGTCGTGGTTTGAAAAACTTCGGCACGGCTCCATCCTTCAGCTTCAGTGACGCTGTTATACCTTTGACAGTGCCTAATTCATCTTTAAACACATCTAACTTCATGAGTTTATTCACCTTGTCCTTAACTGAACTTGGCATGCTGACTGACCTGATATGCCTCCAATCTAAGGTTATCTTTGACAGCCAATTTCTTCCAAACAATGACGGCCCATCTTTCACAACAATTAACGGCAGTAATTCAAATTGCTGATTATACTCCACATTGACAATTAATTCTCCTACCACGGTAATTGAATCTCCAGTATAGGTGTTTAATTTCACATCTGTTTTCTGTAGCGGTACATGAGAGAAATATTTGTGATAATGACTCTCACTGATTAACGACATTGCTGCACCTGTGTCTAATTCCATTTCATAATCTTGATTTTCAATTTTCACTTGCACCTTTATTTCGTTGTTTGACGATGTTCGGCAAGTTTTGATGGTGAAGACTTCATATGAGTTTTCGTTGTCTGATGACTCTGATTCCTTGTCAACTTGATGAACTTTAGACGGTTTTGCCTTGAATTTATTTCGCTTTTTCTGAAACTTATGTGGGTTTCTTTCCTTTTCGCTGGTTTTTCGTGCTGGCTTCTTACACTTTCGACTTAAATGTCCAATTTCTCCACATTTATGACATTTGGAATTTCGGTAAAAACAACTTTCGGCCCTGTGACCTGTCTTTCCACAACAGTAACACTCGGTGTTAGATGGCTTCAATGTTACTTTGTTGGTAGTTGACGACACTTCAGCTCGGAAGTCATTGCTTTCCTTCTCCGCGGTTTCCATTCCAACTGCTATTTCAAAAGCTTTTTGTAATGTCAATTCTCTTTCTGACAATAGTTTCCGTTGTATTTGCTTAGAATACAACCCACATACAAATCGGTCTCTTAGTGCTTCTTCAAGAAATCCTTTAAAGTCACATGAGTCTGCTAACTTTCTCAGGTTTGCTAGATAATCCCTAACTTTTTCATTACTTTCTTGCTTCCTCTGGTGAAATTTATAACGCTCGGCAATAATTAACGGCTTTGGTCTTAAGTGGTCTGTCAATATTTTCTTTAATACTGCATAAGTTTTTGAATTCGGTTTGTCAGGAGCACATAAATTCCTAAGTAAACTATAAACTTTTTCTCCGCAAACAGTTAAAAATATCGATTTTTGTTTGTCAGTTTCATCAATTTCATTTGCCGTAAAATATTCTTCTAATCGTTCAGTATATTCCTCGAAATTGTTTTCGAACTTAAATTCCTCAATTCTACCGTAAGTCGGCATTTTCAGGTGTGTCTTTTATATTTCAGCAGACTTCACAAAAACAGTCTATCTAATAATGTCCAATTAGCACAATTCTCGTCGCCAATGTAATATTTGTTGGGTTCTTTAACATAATTAAGCACACTATTAGAAATTACATGTTTATTGTTCAACGGTCTACATACACACAAAAGTTGCAAGATTAGAATTTCATGAAAGTGATAGCTAGATTGACATGGGAAAGTTACGCCCCTATTCCAAGTGCACATGTTTAAGATAAACAAACCATAGACAGAAACATTACTAAACATCATAAAATTAATTACTTCTGACACTTCAAAGTTTTATCTGATGAAAGCAACCAAATGATAAATAGTTAGTATAAACATTACAGAACAAGAGGAAAAGAATGATATGACAAATGAAGAAAGTGACTATAAAGGAACTAGTGAGAAAAAAAGAAGAAAAAGCAAGCTAAATCTAACCTCAGAGGGCCAATGGTCCAATTTGTGGACTTGAAAAGATCAAACACACCAAGTAAACAACAGTCAAACAAAAGGCCACCTACAACTTCAACTGATCAAATCCATGAAAGAGCCAAAGTAATTACAAAACAACGCTTAAGGGAAGACAAAACGAAATCCTAGTAATGGAAAATGATTCAATACATTCTGTCAAATGAAGCTATCTATACTGTACTATATTTTTTTAACCCTAGTTTTATGTAAAAATGTAAGAAAGGAAAAAATAAGTCAGATAATGACATGGTATTAGACTATGTATTTCTGAAAGAATATGATGGTTTATGTATGAAAAATAACAGAAGCGAAGATTATACGTTCTTGTTTCATCCATATGTAACAATGTGTATAGTTTATGTAAAAGAAAATAATATTGTTACATACAAGAATATCAAATAAAAATACTAAAAGTATCAAAACATGTCATAATAAACTTAATTATGAACTTAACTCGTTGTATCTTGCAAAATTTTATAAGAAGACAAAACGTTAAAAATGTAAACAACGTAATTCTATTTTAATCACGTATATATTTACACACATTGTAGCGACACCTATACGCAGCCATAGTTACGACCCACTTTCAATCAACAGAGATATACCATTTTACCTTTATATCGTGACACAATTACAATTTATAACCACGATCAACAATTTATTTGATAAATATAGACGTGAAAATAGTTATTTTAAAGATTCATCGAAATATGGTGTCAAATTAGGCTTAGAAAACGTTTTTACGCGAAATGAAGTTGTAAAAAGGCGTAATGAAAACGAAAATATTCAATCTTCTTCACCATTGAAAAACATTATCATGAAAGTTTTGATTTGCATGCCTTTTTATAGTGTTCGTAACAGTTATTATTATACAAGTATTCAATAATTTATTCACCTATGTATACCAACAAAATTCATATGCTGTGTTAAAGGAAAAATATTTTCAGAATATAGATATACTATGTTTTTTGTTATCGTCTGAAAATAGACTGTTGCTATTTTTAGAACAGGGAATTTTAAAGTGTATTGTGTACTATTTTAAGATAGTCATGTGTTTATGCATATCCAAAGTGTATTTGTACTTACATGTAAACATGTATACTATAAACCTGAAAATGATTTATTTGTTTGTAATTATAAATGTACATGAGAATGGTCAGATGGTGTTTAAAACTATAGATCAAATAATCAAACATTTAAACATTAACAAAATTTTATAAACATGTTTGAAAATCTTCATATTTGCTCTTTAAACTGTCAAGGATTAAATCAAAAGGATAAAAGAGGTAGACTTTATGAAAGAATGCAAAATCAAAAAAGTGATATCATATTTGTTCAAGAGACACACTTTATAGAATCTGAGACAAAGTTATTGACAAATGAATATAAGGGTAATATGTTCCATTCCTTTGGAAGTTCAAATTCTAAAGGAGTTTCAATTTTTATAAATCAAAGATTTCAATACCACTTTATCAACTCTTTTAGCGACAAAGAGGGAGAGTAATTTTATTAAATATTGAGGTAGATAAAACACTTCTTACATTGGTTAATCTATATGCTCCAAACAAAAAGAGTGAAAGAAATTCATTTTTCAAAAAGGTAATTGAAATTATAAACAAAAATGGACAAGGTTTACTAATCATTGAAGGTGATATGAACGATAACTTAAAACCAAAAGACAGGTCAAGCAACGGGTCACAGAAAAAACAACATAAAACTGTAACTTATCTTAAACAATTAATAAAGAAATATGATTTAATTGACATATGGAGAGAAATGAATCCACATAAAATACAATATTCATGGAGAAGGAAAAACGACTTTAAAACAGCAAGTAGGATAGACTATTTCCTTATTGGCTCAAATCTTAAGTCAAAAATTAAAAGTGCAAATATAAGACCGGCAGTAATCAAATATACAGATCATCAAGGAATATCTCTATAAGATAAAGCTTGATTTTAACAAAAAGGGGAAAGGCTTTTTAAAAATCAATAACAGTATCTTGACAGATTCAATTTACAAACAAAATATAGAAAATCTTATTGATAAGTATACTGATTTAATGCAAAGAGAAGAAAAAGATTTAAGAAAACTTTGGGATCTGTTTAAAGTAGATGTGAAAGAAATAACTATTGATTTTTGTAAACAAAGAGCAAAAAATAATAAAAACTTAATGACTGAACAAGAAAGCAAAATGCAAAGCTTGTTAATAAAATTTGATAAAACTGAAAATGAAAGTGAAAAAAAATTAATTAAAAATGAAATTGAGATAGTTGAAAATAACATAGGACAAATGTACAATGAGAAAGAAAAAGGAGCAAGAGTAAGATCAAGAGCAATAAATATAGGAGAAAAAAATTCAAAATATTTTTTAGCTTTAGAAAAATCTAGACAAATACGATAGGCAATAACATGTTTAAAAAACAAAGAAGGTAAAATAATACAATATCAGGGTGAAATTTTAGACATGCAAAGAGACTACTATCAGCAATTGTATATGTCTAAAAACATAGATATTAATTGCATAAAAACATATATAAAAGAAACCAAAACTAACAAGATTCTAAGCAATGAAGACAGTAATAGCTTAGAAGGGACATTCACAGAAGAAGAATGTACAAATGCAATATTTAAAATGAAACTTTACAAATCACCAGGATTAGATGGATTAACTGTTGAATTTTACAGAGCATTTTGGTCTAAGTTAAATTTTTTTATAATGTCTGTATTTAACAAATCATATGAGAAAGGAGAACTAAGTGACATGCAGAAAATTGGGCTTATTAGTGTTATTTTTAAAAAGGATGACCCTTTATCACTGGACAACTACAGACCTATTACTTTATTAAATGTAGATACAAAGATAGTTGCTTTTGTCGTAGCTCAGAGACTTAAACCAATTTTACACAAAGTTATTCATAGCGATCAAAACGGGTATATTAAAAATAGATATATTGGTTTTAATTTAAGACAAATCCAAGATATTATTGACCATACTAAAAGATATAATATTGAAGGGGCAATCCTATTTTTAGATTTTGCAAAAGCATTCGATTCCTTAGAATGGAATTTCATGTATGAAACACTTAAAAAGTTTGGAATTAAAGACTCTATGTTAAGGTGGATTAAGACTTTGTACACTAATATAAAAGGATGCATAATAAACAATGGCTGGATCTCATCACCATTTAATATATTAAGAGGCATAAGATTAGGATGTCCAGTAAGTGCATTAATTTTTGTCTTTGCAGTTGAAATACTAGCCGGCAGGTTAAGACAAGATAATAATATATAAGGGATTGAAATAAAAATCGATGGCAAGACGCATAGTCTTAAGCTAACACAATTAGCAGACGATACAACATTGTTCTTAAGATCAAAAACAGATATCACAAAAGCTTTAAATAACATAGAAATTTTTGGAACATGGTCAGGTCTTAAGTTAAACAGAAATAAAACAGAAGGCATTTTGATAAGAAAACTTAAGCATTGTAAAGATAAATTTCAAAATATCAATTGGAATACAGACATTGTTAAATGTCTTGGAATATATTTTGGACATGACAAAAAGAAGTGCAATTAGTTAAACTTAGAGAGAGTCTACTCAAAATCTGAGAAAACTCTACAAATTGGGAAAAAAAGAAACCTAACTATGATAGGAAAAATAACAGTAATCAAATCACTAATTTTACCTAATATTACTTATCTTGCCTTGGCAATGATTATAAACAAAATACAAATTGATAAATGTAAACAGTTGCTGTTTAAATTTATTTGGGATGGGAAAACTGAAAAGGTTAAAAGAAAGATACTTTGCAAAGAATACCAAGATGGGGGATTGAAAATGACTGATGTTGACATATATATTCTGGCCTTACAAGTCAATTGGGTCAAAAAATTAACTTCAGTTTCACCTTCAGAAATCCCTAGCTGGGCTGTGATACCTTACTACTACTTTAATATGTATGGGCCAAATTTTCTGATATTTCATTATAATGTAAATGACTACCCCCTTTTGGAAAATATAAAAGATAATTTACCAGAATTTTATCTTGAGATTGTAAAATCTTGGATTAAATGTAAACAAGACACTCAACCTCAGTGTCGAGATATTTCTAAATTAAATTTTAAAGATATAAGACAACAGGTAATATGGGGTAATCACTTTTTAACATTCAATGGGAAAAGTCTGGTTTTCGATAAATGGATTAAAAGCAACATTATCTTTATGAATGATATTATTAACGAAAAGGGTGAAATTTCTCAAGAACTTATCTTATCTAAGCTTAAATGTCAGGCAAACTGGCTTTCAGAATACTCTAAATTAATTAAAAGTATTCCAAAATGTTGGATTGAATCTCTTAAGAAAGAAGAATCAATTAGTACAAAAGTCAACACAAAATTAAAACTTTCTGTATTCATTAAAAAAAGAAAAACAGACTTGGAAAACATAAATAGTAGAGATATTTATAAAATTTTAGTAAATAAAGGTAAGGAAGAAACTCTAGGCATACTTAACTGGATAAATAAACTACAAGATCAAGACTTGTCTTCTAAGTCTGTTAAAACTTTTAACTATATTTCATATGACATACCAATTAAGGATAAAAGACTAAGAATAATGAGATGGAAATTACTCCATTTTGTATTACCATGTAGAGAATTGCTACATAGATGGAACATTTCTGATAATAATCTATGTACTGTATGCAAAGTCAAAGAAGATTATGTACTTTACTTTATTAATTGTGAATATCTCAAAGAATTTTGGGAAAAAATATTTAAAGTTTTAGACCAAATGAAACTTGACAAACATATAATCACTTTAAAAAATCTTGTATTTGGATACAAACTGTATGACAGCACTTATAATGAAATAAATTTTCTTTTATCCGTTGTGATATTTAGTATTTATAAAACATATCACTTATCAAATTGCAAACAAATATATGTAAACACATTTGCTGTCTTCAAGAATGAGTTAATCAAAATGCATGAACTTGGGTATCACTCAAACATAAAGATTTCCCCTTTTATGGGAAAAATTAAAACTGCAATTGAAAATAAATGAAAGAAAATAGGCTGTAGTACAATAAAATTGATAAATATTAGCAACAGGTAATATGTCAATACACATGTTTATGATTGACTAAAACACATTCATGAACTATTCATGTACATGTACTTTTTGTGCACTGAATTGTTGAATTACTAAGATAATGCACATTAAACACTCTCAAACACAGAATTTAATGAACTATTCTTGTACATGTACTTTTTGTGCATTGAATTGTTGAAATATATAATGATATGCTACATTTTGTAAATCTGTGATGATTATATTGTAGTATGGTTAATCTAATTAAATCTACTAAAAACGTGCAATACCTTGCGCCATTGAAATATTTAGAATATTCGTATAAATCCATCTTTGATAAATTTCCATCAGCGAAAATCACATTTATTTTTGTAAACAAATACACGTGTTGTGATACTAATTCAAAACGTATGACGGAAAACAATATACTATGCGGAATTGTGGATCATCACAGGTTATATCTCACTTCATCTTATGTCAATGATTAAATTATTTTGTAATGTTATTAACAATTTTATACATATTATCTTGCTCAGATAATACCCTGCTTATCGGAGCATTAATATTACTGGGTGCTTCGTAATAAATGCTGTAATTGCGAAGTCATTGTTAGCAGCAATCAGTGCA
This sequence comes from Limnoperna fortunei, assembly GCA_944474755.1. Taxonomy (NCBI): domain Eukaryota; kingdom Metazoa; phylum Mollusca; class Bivalvia; order Mytilida; family Modiolidae; genus Limnoperna; species Limnoperna fortunei. Next base: position 11,228,264 of record OX104112.1, read on the forward strand.
ATAAATATTGTTATTCAAAAAAAAAGAATAAAAGACAAGCAAATGTTGCAGAACCAGCTATATCATGTTTTTGCTCAAAATATTTATAAACCACACAATTGTATTACCCTAACAAGACTGAATATTGATCTTTTTAGATATTCATCTTTTAATCTGTATTGCCCTAACAAGAATAGATATTCATCTTTTGATTTGTATTGCCCTAACACGACTAGATGTTGATCTTTTGATCTGTATTGCCCTAACAAGACTAGATATTGATCTTTTGATCTATATTGCCCAAACAAGCCAAGATATTGATCTTTTGATCTGTACTGCCCTAACAAGATGAGATATTGATCGTTTGATCTCTATGGCCCTAACAAGACAAATATTGATATTTGGATGTCAATTGGCTAACAGAAGAAATGCAGTAAAAATGCCAAAATTTAATAAACGATAGTCTTCAATGAGGCATTGGGTTCAAACTGATATTACTGGTACTGGATGACCGATTTCTGGAATGGGATCATACATGCTGCATCAACTTACAGATATCACATTCTGATAGGAAATAAAGCAAAACTCTAGTATCAAACACCAAAACAAAAAATAGTTGAAATGCACTGTCCAGAACAAGTGTTTTCTTTTTTGCTGAAAATGAAATTTATCTTTCTCAAAAAAGGTCTCCATGTCGGAGTAGTCAGTTATCGATTGTTGATCACATGGTCTGTCAACACCCAGTCTCACTAGGGCAGGGTATAATTGACTCCAGTTGTAACTGACAAGGATTGCCAGTTTTCCTACTGCAGGTCAGGTTTTCTCTAGGTACTCAGACTTGCTCTCCCCCAAAAAACCGACACCAGACAGACTATTTGATCAATAGTAGAACTACCTTAACCAACCAGCCACCGACACCCCTTTATGGAACAAGGCAAACTTGAATCCACTAAGAAGTTGCCCATATATTGTTTGTGATGTAAAATTTTTGTCGTTTTTGTATTGCCTGCGACGATAGTCGCTGGCATTGGCACTAAAGGCGAGACATATATATGGGAATCCGGCAACGGCAGCGGTAACTATTTATGGTAGGTTACAGTATTTGGTATACAAGTTGCTGACGAATAGTACATGACTGTCTTGTAGGTGTAACCTGACTTTGACCTCAATTTCACGGTCCAGCGATTACATTGAAGTTTTTGTATTAAGGCAGTTCCTCTGTAACTATGCATGGTAGGATGACAATATTTGATATATATGTTGCTGATGATTAGCACATGACTGTCTGGTAGGTGTCACCTTACCTTGACCTCAATTTCATGGTCCAGCGACTAAGTTAATGTTTTTGTATTAAGGCATCTCCCGCTGTAACTATGTATGGTAAGATGACAATATTTGGTATATTGGTTGCTGATGAATAGTACATGCCTGTCTGGTAGGTGTCACCCGCCCTTGTCCTCATTTTCACAGTACAACGACTACATTAAAGACTTGGTGTTACGCAGTTCCTGTATAACCATGCATGGTAAGATAACAATATTTGGTATATAGGTTTCTGATGAATAGTACATGACTGTGTGGTAGGTATCACCTTACCGTGACCTCGGTCCAATGACTACGTAAAAGTTTTTGGATTATGACAGTTCCTCTATAACTATGCATGGCAGGATGACAATATTAAGCATATATGTTGGTTATGAATAGTACATGACTGTCTGTTAGGTTTCACCTGACCTTGACCTCAATTAACGGTCCAGTTGCTGTGTTAAAGTTTTGGTTCATGTCAGTTTCACTGTAACCATGCATTATATATGTTAAGTGACAGCAATTTAATGCTATTTACGTGATTCACATTATGTAATTGTTTTCTTTTCTGATGCGAGTACAGGCGAGACATTTTTCTGTGTCCACAATTGTTTAAATTATATTTAACTCAGGACGAGAACAAGCATATTCACCTTGTGTTCTGTTAACAAAAAACTTTAAATTGTATCACAAATATATAAAGAAAATAAGTGTATTAGAATTTTTTTTCAGGCACAATTCTTAATGCAGCTGTAATGAGTTTACTCAAATCCGGCAAGAATACTGCAACAGTTACAGAAGTGACACAGCTATCACAAGAACCTACTAGTGAGTTTTATATATTTAGCAAATAAATCCAACCATCCAAATAGCAATAAACAAAAGGACGGGTCATAATTAGGAAGCATGGTCATTTACACTAGATGGCGACATAGTTGGTTAGAGCCATGCTTCTTGCATGATAAGGGCTTATAGTAGCTGCTACAAAAAGCTTAAATTATCCTTCCCTACCCTAAGCTCCTTACTTATCTTTTCTGTTGGTCTATCCTTTTTGCCCTGTTGAATTGTTGTATGTAAAATGTTCTAATTCCAGAATATAGCCGAATAATTATATTATGTGTAAATACAGACTGTATAGTTTTGTGTACCCATTGATGGTTGTCAATGGCAGTTTCTGGTGCCCTGAGGCTGATATCCTCTTTAGCATAAGATGCCTTTTAATATAACATTAGGTCAGGAACATTGGATTCAATGGGGAGAGTGTTAAAATTTTACGTTTGGATATTCTCTAGTCTAACCAATTTGTAACATAGATAATTTCAAGTAAACCGAAAGTATTATGCCATCATTCACTTTATGACATTCTAGTATGTTGATTGTACATTTAGATTGCGTAATTTAAATGTAATGTTAAAATATAATTTATATTTCAGTTTTCTATTGCAAAGATATTCCCAGCTCTTAAAAAAGATAGACATGTGAATACGATGTTAATATATTGTCATTTTATTAACCAATGAAAACGCTTACGAGGTTCTGACCTGGTGTTAAATTCAAAAGTGAAGCTTGCTTAAATTAAAAATATTTTACCAGGAGACCAGGTTATAACTACAGTTGCAACTTTTGAAATGTGTTATATAATGTATGGTACAATGAATGGTAGGATGACAATATTTGGTAAATAGGTTTCTGATGAATAGGTGTTGCCTGACCTTGACCACAATTTCACGGTCCAGAGGAAGTTTTTGGATTACGGCAGCCATGATAACTATGCATTGCAGAATGACAATATTTGGTATATATAGGTTGATCGCAATTTATCGGTCCAGTGACTATGTCAGTTTTTTTAATTAGGTCAGTATCTGTTTAACCATGCATTTTATATTTCAACTGAAAACATGGTTTAATGTTATTTATTTTATGCTTATGTCGTAATTTTTTTTCGTTTCTGATGAGGAATGCAGGTGAGACATTTATCTGTATCCACACTTGTTATTGAAAGTGTTTTACTAAATATGATTTTAATTGTATAGCACAAATAAAAATTAAAACAGATACAAAAATAGCCTGTTGCATTAAACGCAAATAGGGTCATTACGTAACCTAAAGTATTTAAAGATGGATTTTTTAATTGCAGTCGTTAAGGGATTACCATAATAGGTATAATCTTTTTTGTTTTCTTTTCTTTTGTTCAAAATGAAAGTTGACAAATGGTTTGGCTTTGAAATTTTTGAGTATTTGTTTTAACAACAATCATAATAGACGCCATGACAAAAATCATAATAGACGCCATGACAACAATCATAATGACGCCATGACAACAATCATAATGGACGCCATGACAACAGTCAAAATAGACGCCATGACAACAATCATAATAGACGCTATGACAACAATCACAATAGACGCTATGACAACAATCATAATAGATGCTATGACAACAATCATAATAGATGCCATGACCACAATCAAAATAGACGCTATGACAACAATCATAATAGACGTCATGACAACAATTTAAATAGACGCCGTGACAACAATCATAATAGACGCCATGACAACAATCAAAATAGACGCCATGACAACAATCATAATAGACCCTATGACAACAATCATAATAGACGCTATGACAACAATCATAATAGACGCTATGACAACAATCATAATAGACGCCATGACAACAATCAAAATAGATGCCATGACAACAATCATAATAGACGCCATGACAACAATCATAGTAGAGGCTATGACAACAATCATAATAGGCGCTATGACAACGCATTATTTATGATTTTATTTATTACAGTAACAAGACATAAAACTCTAAAAATAATGATTCACCATAGAATAAATTATGTATTACAATTAAAAATTTTAAAACAAAAACTCAAGTGGTACTTGGGTGTCTTCATCTGCCGACGTTTTGTGAAAACTTGTACGTGCAGATTGTACATAAAAATAAGAATTTTTCTGCTGAAAGAATGGTGCGGATAATATTGTAAATGCAGACTATACGTGGCTTTTTATGGTATACAATGTAAACAGGTTTGTTTGCGCATGAATATATTTCCTAGTGTTTAATCATAGGCTATCCTGTCATTTAAAGGCAATTTGACCTGTTACATTCAAAAGCATTGTCTTTCATTGTAGGACCTGATTCTATAACAAGGCCTGTGCCTAAAGTAGAAGCCACGTTGGGAGCTGTAGGCGGTATCGATTCTACTAGTAATAAACAATCAGATCAAGGAGGTCCTTCAGATGATGAAATTATTGATTTAGTTTTGAAAGAGTGCAGCAAAGGAGACTATAAGTTGATTGTTGTACCAATCGATATTTGGGATTTTGGGGGTCAGAAGATTTATTATCTGACCCACCAACTGTTTATTTCCAGTAGAGGAACCTTTGTCATCACTTTCAATGGAAGTAAAGATATAAAAGAAGCCATGCCTGAAATGTCATTTCTACCAGGATTCAAAGAAAAAACCACCACAGCAGGTATAACTAAAATATCTTACTTAAAAACCTTGTGAAAGTTTTAATGCAAAATCAGAACTTACTAAAGCCTTAAAGACAATACGTTGTTGACCTAGAAGTTACAGATACTCTTGTTTGTGTCAACTGATTCTCTTTACACTCACCGTCTTTTTTTACATTAGCCAGATTAAGCTTAATTTGTAACATTTGTTTCGTTATGATTTTCATCAGTACTAATGATGTACTTTTCCCAAATGGGTGTGAAACATAAACAAATATGATTTATTTATATGGACTTGAAATTTGACAAAACCCACCATGCAGGAAAGACGATTCAATTTTAGAAAATACAACTGAACTCCTAAAAAATTTCCAGAATTTTCACTTTCAAAGAAGAAAGCTTTCCTAAACTGAAATGCTGGAATGGCACAATGACATGCTCTAGATTGAACACTGAAAAATATAATATGTGTAGACATTCAACATTTATTGTTATACTTTAAAAGTGCTCAACACTGACCTCAGTGCATCTTTATTGTGACATAAGGAACTTTTCAGGCTAAGCATTTGTCAGTAAATTGCCAATATCAGGCTGAGATAACAGAGTACAGATGATCTCTACCACACTCATTTGAACTTATGTCATCCAATCACAAGGCCGGAAACAAGATTGTAGTTATGGTAGCATACCAACATTATCTTTTTGTGTGTTCTGATTGCATGTCATTGCAATATATGGAAGATTATAGTTTACCAAAGAAATAGATACTTTTATTCCACTGTGATCTTCCTCTTGTTATTTCTATCACTCTTGTAAGATCATCGGTCTTTCCCAAAAGCGTATGTTGATTCTGTTACGGTATCTCCTAAGTAATACTTACATCAGCTATGAAGTTAGTATGTATTCGTTTTAGCTCACCGGGACCAAAGGTCCATATGAGCTTTTGCAATCACTTGGCGTCCGCCTGTCTGTCGTCCGTCTTAAACTTTTTCAAAAATCTTCTCCTCTGAAACCACTGGGTCAATTTTTTTTAAACTTGGCCACAATCATCCGTAGGGTTCCTAGTTTCAAGTTTGTACCCAGGGTGTTGATCAACAGACAAAGATGGCCGCTGTTACTAAAAATAATAGAACATGGGTGTCAACACAGGTTTTTGATTATTATCTCAATAAATATAATAGTTATAGAGTGTGAAGTGTATTGGCTTCTTGTATGAGCTATTGCCCTTTATTGACGGTTTTTGACAAAATTTTTGGTTTGTTTGTTTGTTTGTTTAATGGTGTTTACCGCCACTTTCAGCAATTTTTCAGCTATATCGTATTTTTGTATTTACAATATTTACAATATAACTTGAAAACATAAGAGGTAGAGTGAAACTGTAATCTCAATAAATATAATAGCTATAGAGTGTGAAGTGTATTGGCTTCTTGTATGAGCTATTGCCCTTTATTGACGATTTTTGACAAAATTTTTGGCTTGTTTGTTTGTTTGTTTAATGGTGTTTACCGCCACTTTCAGCAATTTTTCAGCTATATCGTATTTTGGTATTTACAATATTTACAATATAACTTGAAAACTATAACAGGTAGAGTGAAACTGTAAATGGCAAAAATGATCAGCAATACAAGCCCTACAATTCACTGTATTAGTTTGAAATTGTCAGATGACTCCTTGTTATTGCCCTTTAAATAGCAATTTTTTTGAAATTTTCCGTTTTTGTCCTGTAACTTGAAAACTATAGCAGCTAGATTGAAACTGTAAATTACACAAATGATCAGCAATAAAGGCCCTACAATTCACTCGATTGGTCTGAAATGCTCAGACAACTCCTTATATTAGTTATTGTCCATAAATGGCAATTTTTTATGAAATTTTCTGTTTTGTCCTGTAACTTAAGAACTGTAACAGCTAGAAAGAAACTGTTAAATAGCAAAAATGATCAGCAATAAAAGCCCTACAATTCACCATAATAAGTCTAAAATTGACTGATAACTCCTTATAGGAGTTATTGCCCTTAAATTGCAATTTTTTATGAAATTTTCCGTTTTTGTCCTGTAACTTAAAAGCCATAACAGCTAGAGTAAAATTATACATAGCAAAAATGATCAGCAATAAAAGCCCAACAATTCACGTAATTGGTCTGAAATGGTCAGATGACTCCTTATAGGGATTATTGCCCTTAAATGACAATTTTTTTTATGAAAATTGTATTTTCGTCCTGTAACTTGAAAACTAAAGCAGCTAGATTGAAACTGTAAATTGCACAAATGATTAGCAATAGAAGCCCTACAAATGATTCCTTAGTCCAAAATTGCAAGATGACTCTTTATAGGAGTTATTGCCCTTTAATTATGAATTTGGACAAATGAACAGTTTTGTATTATAAATTAGTCTATAACGCACCTAGAGTAAAACTGTTACTTTCTAAGTTTCCCTGAAGGACAAGGCCCACAAACCATTTAATTTTCAAAATATGTCTGATGGATCCTTATAGGAATTTTTGTACTTCACTAAAATTTTTGAAGAAATGTTTTTGCACAGTAACTTAAAAGCTATAACAACTAGACTGAAACTGTTAATTTCAAAAATTTAAATATAGTTGAAGTCATTTGGGTTCCAGGTGAGCGATTACAGGCTCCTGGGAGCCTCAAGTTAGAGTTAAGAAATAAAACAAACAAAATTTTCTTTGTTTTTGGTTTAACCCTTTGAAAATACGGTTGATAAGTCCGAATATGTGTTCATGTAAATCATTGAATATATGTATTTTTTCATCCCTTTCTCTATCATCATATTCGAAAAATAGTTGGTTAATGTTGTACATAATCAGGAATGGTTGTCCTGTAGTTCTTGCTAAGTTGCTGTCCATGTCACATTTTGTTGACAACCAGGATCCAACAGCTCGGATGTCAGTTAGCCATGATTGTTTTAGTATAATATAAATATATATATTTGTACAAGAATATCAGTCATTATTTTAAGCACAAAGAAGGCAACATTTATGACTTTAAAGGTATTGCTAAACAAATTTGGAACCGAATCTGAAAAATGGGTAAGGTCGTCAGCAAAATCTAGGGTCAGACAGGGAACCATTTACAGATTTGTTGTTTGGCTTTTTCCAAACAAATTTAATCGCTCAAGGACACGACAACAAATCTGTAACATTTTGCAAAAGGACAAATATAATGCTGGAACAGTTGCAGTCAAACAATATGCTAATAAATATTTAATATAGCTAATTGATGATTTTATTTATTTCAGATTTCCTCCTTCATTGGGTAAATTCAATTTTAACATTCTGTGAAAAGACGACAACACACAGTGGCAAAAAATATCCCCGGATTTTATTTGTCGCAACCCACAAAGACAAAATGGTAAGGAACATAGATGTTGCATAACTTTTCTATCAAATTCTTAGGTCCTTTTCTATTAAAATATGAAGAGTGGCTATTACATATGCTTATAAGGTTGAATATTAAACAGTTAAGTTAACTATGACAAACACCTATAAATGCTAAATACTGTTTTTGATTTAATGTCAGAAACTCATAAATAAACAGAAATGTTATCATGTTTCAACTGCTATTTAAATTTACCGTAGTGTCAGTTGATATGTATCAATACGTTGCATACTTTGCAAATATTTAATCCTTAAGAGGGTTCAGGATGCTTTGCAATGAATGTCTTCAAACATGCCCTGTAGTTCGTCTTTTATACGAGAAAGGAGGGGTATGGTGAGCACAGAAATTTCACAAATTTCCAATCGATTGTACAACAAATAGAATATAAAAGCACTAAAACATTTTATTTACATGACCATTAATAAATTGATATGATAGTTTTGGCAGAATGTTTTCAGTATCATTTATTTTTATGGCACTCAATATTAAATAAGAAACTAATATTTATTGTACCATTAATGTGTTATCTATTCTAATATCTTAAGAACAAATGGCATATGTTGCATGTACATATTTAGTCATGTTGTTTTCATACAACCAGCACCTGTTTAATTGTGTAAGCTGTGAACTCACAATTGCCTATATTTTCTTTCAGACTAATGTTGACCAGCAAAGAAATACCATCAAAGACAATTTGAAGGAGTTGTTCAGAGATCATGCCGGTAAGGACCACCTCTTGATTGATCAGCTATTTTTCCTCAATGCAAAAGATACAGAAGACGAAGATCTTGCCGCACTCCGTGAAGCCATGATTGATGTTGCCTTTGAACATCCATCCTGGGGGGAACCAATGCCAACAAAGTTTGTTCCACTAGAACTGCAACTGGCAAAACAAGCTTCAGAAGGAAAGAAGATTTTATCAATTAAAGAAGTTCGCGATTTAAACACAAGTAACGAGAAAATGTCACTTAAGCCTAAAGAGCTCGATATTTTTTTGAAAGTTCAGCATGCTTTAGGAAAGCTTATCTATTTTGATGAAGATAATCTGAGGGATTATGTTGTCACAGATCCTGCATATCTAATAGATGTCCTCCGTTCCATAGTAACCGATAAGTTATTTTGGCCTAAGGATAAAGCCATACGAGAAACATACGAAAAATTAAGCGCAACAGGCATTATTGGAAAATTAGATATTGTTCAACTTTGGCAACAAACTGACTTTAATCATATATTTCCATTCAAGGAATTTATGATAAACATGCTGGTCCGTTTGGACATTATGTTAGAACCAAGGGCACAATCTGAGAGTAGTTATTTCATAGTACCGTCTATGATTAGAGACCGACCATTCAAAGATACTTTCCGGAAAGAAAAATGCATTTACCTGGCGTATAGATTTAAAGAACAGATAATACCGCCTGCTTTACTGTATCGTTTTCTTGGATCATTTATTGTACTGAGGAATTTAAACACAGATATTAAACAATTACACCTGTTTACTGATAGTGCTGTTGTCACCATTGACATTAAACATCAAGTTCAAGCCTATGTTGTGGGAAATAGAATCATAGTGGCATTAATGCATGAACAAAGCAAATCAGACATCAAGCCCTCCATTGCTTCAACAGTACAGGAGTGTCTCACCAGGAGTATCGTAGGAGCAACAGACTTCTACTGTGCTATTGCAAACACTGCCCACCAAAAGAGCATGAAATTCCCCTTTGTCATGGAATTTGGCGTACCTTGCGAAAATGGCCTTTGTTTTGTAGAACATAGTAAAAAAACAATGGTAAAAGGTCAACCTTGGAGGTGTGGAAAGCATAACATATCACATGACAGGACCAACATATCATTGTGGTTCTCTGACAAAGTAAGTATTTGGTGAATTGTTAGTGTCAATCATTTATCAGTCTGTAAATGAAAGATTTTAAATAAATAAGCATTTAATGCGATGTTGATCCTGATTACTAAATAGTTAAAAATATCGAATTAAGTAAATGTATTTATTAAATGTGTCCAATAATCGGCTACAATGTAATAATCTCCGACTAATACAGTCATACTATGTAGTCAAATATTAGAACTGCACCAGTACCCATCATTTAAGGGGATGCAGGACACTATCACTGAAAATGATTTGTCAATAATTTTTTTTAAATTCGCCAAATAGTTAGTTTTTTATACAAGTTATCATAATTCAAAATAAAAAAAAGAGGTTTCAGAGTTTATTTTCGAAGGGCTAAGCACTGAAATTTTAAAATTTCATAATAGATTTTACAGAGAAGAGCATAAAAAAGCACTAATATAAAAGATTACAAAAATTCTGTCCCATGAAATTTTCTGAATTTTTGATATAATGTCAAGCAATTGGTTTACATTTTAGTTATAGAAAGAAAAATAGGGGTCTCTGAGTAAAATTTTTGTCAATTGGGTAAGAACTAGTCAAAAATTGCTAAAACTGGGTATTTTTGGTCAAAATTACCTCCCATCTTAAAAATGTCATTTTTATTATTTTTGCCAATACCAAACTCATTTAAACGAAAACTTTTCATTTCAACAATTAATAAATTGAAGTAATAATATAGGTACAAGACTTTCATTTTATTTTAAACCTTTTTTACATTAAGAAATTAATAATGAAAGAAATTATTATTACATTGACAATAAATGTTCTATTTTGTAATTTTCACAAAAAATGGCGGATGGTGTCCTGCATCCCCTTAAAGTAAATATTTTCTATCATCTGGTGTAAATATTTTAAAAGAAATATCAGATAATAAGGTATCGTGTATTTATAAAATATAATTCTGATCTAATAACATAACAGCTTAAAAATATTAAATATATTATTTTAATTTTAGGAGCCACTTCAAGGCAAGAACTGCCCAGAAGGTTGTACAGGTAGGTTATATTTGCTTTTAATTTACTATTGATTCCTATTGAATAAAGCTTCAAATGAGAAAACACCATTATAAACTAGAGTGATTAGTGATTTGTTTATATTGCAGACTAGTTATATATCATTATTTGCTTTTACTGTAGGTCTTGAAGAGTCATGGTTGCTACTTTACCCAGAAGCTAAACATCTGAGACGATTAGGTGCTATTCTGAATCATGATGAATCTAGGGATCTATTTATAGCTCTTGGCCTCGAGAAAATAAAATGGGATAACCTGGAAATACAGTTGGACAAACGAGATCTAGAGGATATGCATTTTAAAGCATTTTGGCACTGGACAGAAATAGCAGAATCTCCAACATTTAGACTTCTGTTAGAAACATTTAAAAAACGTGAAATGAAGGCTTGTTTATTGTGCAAGGTATCTATCTTTTATTGACTTTTTATTACATAACATTACATTACTGAAAAGAAAACATGTATTTTAGTACAATATGAAACAAATACTGTTTTACCATGTTAAAAATAACCATCTAAACCCATTTCTCCATTTCAGATTAATCACAATTTTCATTTCCGTTTCCTACACCTTTACCTGCTTGATTTTGAATAATTTATGACCCTTTGTTATACAGTGTATTCCACTAAATTACATACCTGTTAATTGTATATTTCTCTTTAGTGTGCAAGACTTAAACACCAAACCATTTCCTATACTCTCCATGTTGAAAAATTGTGTTAATTGCATGACAAATATTAAGAACTTAAAAATTTCTGTTAATTGCCCAAAATTATCCAGAAATGGACTTAATGCTAGTCCAAAACTGACATTTTCCTAATGAGATTATAACGGTGTCATGGATTATCAGAACATGGTTTGACAACATTCTTTTATATTATAACTGTTGTTACAAGAATTAAGGTTAATAGAAAAGAGGCAACTGAATTGTTTTATGTATCAACATACAATTAAAGTGAAAACTTGATATTTTCTGTTAAAACATTGCCTTGAGTGGATATGTCTGTTAATTGCAAATTGTTCTCTGACAAATTGATGGTGCAATAAAGAAGATTTATGTTAGATTATTTTTTTAACTATACAGCATTTTTAAATTCATATATCAAGCATTTTTGTGTATATCATTGGTACATCATGGTATGCCTTTTAAATGAGTTATGGCCCTTTGTGGTAAAGAATTATCTGCATTGATGTGTCTTATTATTTATAAACATTTTCTCTATTTATTCAGATTGTCTGTGACATAGAGTTGGAAGGTTGGTAGATTTACCTGTATATAACATAAAGCAAAATATTTAAATAACTTTGTCACCTCTTTCTCTCTTTGAAATTCTTAGAATAATTTGACAAAATGTAATCGCCAATAAACAGTCTGCATTCCATAACATTGTTCATGTGAACAAAAAATCAGAGTGAGCTTGGTTGGTTCATTTTTAGCTATATCGCACCCGTAAAAACTTCTATCCTTCATAGGGAATAAGAATAAGGAGGTAAAAACTAGATTATAATAAGTTGGAAACAGTTACAAAGCTAAGTACGTATATAACTTGTCTGTCTGGTCTGCTCTCTCGGAGGCAAAGAAGTAACTGCTTAGGCAACTCCGGACATTTCATTCTCAATGGGTCTGACGTTAAAGTATCTGACATAGAAGTAATCATGAGTGAGGTGCCACGGTCGCCGAGAAAGTGTAGATTATCACACATGTCAAAGTCAAAGACACAACAATCCTCATGTTTTCTATGTCCGCCAAAAAGGACACAAAGAACACACAATAATGGTCACTTATTATGTGGCAAAAACAACTAGTAGACTTGCAACCATTATTTATTTAATATATTTTTCAGTTCAATATCTATATGATTGTTTACATTGCGAAAATGGTCCGTTTTTTTTCTTTGAAATTCTTAGAATAATTTGACAAAATGTAATCGCCAATAAACAGTCTGCATTCCATAACATTGTTCATGTGAACAAAAATCACCACTTAACAGTCAGTTTTCTAGAACATCTTGATCACCAATATTGAACTGAATTCAAACGGTAATGAAAAGATTGACTTGGAAATTAATCACCCTGTCATGAATGAAAGTAGTCGTGTGAGAATGATTATTTTCACAAAAACTTTTTTAATAACAAGAAAACATTGTATCATTGTATTGGTTTTTTAGTAATTTAGTTTGTGTGATAACCATATATTATGTGTGAACAATATTAGGTAACCAAAGTGTTCATTGTTGTTTTGAAATGTTTGTTGTTTGTTGTATTTAGGGTTTTTATTACAATTAACCAAACCAGATGTTAAATTAATGTTGTTTGTATTTGTTAGATTTCTCAGAAGACTTGATGGCATGGATACCAGATGATGCAACATTGGAGAACTTGTGTCATAATGTTGGGAGTGCTACATTTCAACTTGGTATAGAATTAGGACTTACAGTAACTGATCTGGAGAACATTGAACGAAATCATAAGGAACTTATGGATCAAACCCGGGAAGTTCTCAAAAAATGGAAAGAATGCTTAAATCCTAAGGAACATGAACGTCCTGTTATAAAACTTGCAAAATCATTTAAACGTGTGGGAAAATACCGATATTTTAAAGACAATTTTGATATGGAAAATTAAATGAATCAAACATTACAGTAATACTAGTAGATCATATTAATCTCCACTGTAATTGCAATACCAGGACCTAAAGCATTGATATAATTAAAATGTAGTACAAACATTATAATTGTTTTGTGTAAACATGTAGCATGTATTTCTCCAGTTGTCATTAAAATAGTTACACATCAATTTTCCAGATTTCGATTTATTTGTCAAGAATAAATCTGTTCCAACTACTCACATGGTCTGTTTATTATCTTTTGGTAGGATTCCAGGGTTCGACATTAAGGCACGACTGAACGACATTGTCCAGTAAATGTATGCTCCGTTCTAGTAAACATGCCCAGTTGCTTGTACGAATGGTCGTGCTGATAGTTATCAGCCATTATTTTTTTTTTCATCTAGAAATGTAAGAAATCTTTGAGTTTTTCCATCCATTTACTATGTATCAGTATGATGTTGTATTTATTATTATTTCTCACTTTTAACGAGTTAAAATGTTGGTGTTTTTTCATTTAATTAAAGATTGTTTGTTTACTGTAACAAAACGTAATTATCTCCCCAAATGTGATATATCTTAAAACCAGAAACATTAAAAATCATGTATAGATATTCGTTTTCTTATCATTTAATAGTCGAACGCAAGGTTTCAAAAATAGATGATACCTTAAATTAGAACAGCAAGAAATAGGGTTTTCAATTCAAATTTTAATTAATAAAAAAATGTAATGTGTGTTTAAGTTAATTTATCTTCATTGTCGATGTTCAGTTGTACCGTGACATAACCGGATGAATGATGTAAATATGTAATCGATAGTAAGTATAATTACAAAGATGGAAATAAACTGAATAACATAAATAATGCACAAGTAAAAAATCTTTATTAATAATTTTAATACGCCTGATTTAGTATAGTTAAATAGGGATCTGTCTGTTAACTACATTCAAGTCTACCTTCGTCTTCAAATTTCAGCGGAATTCTTTCCTCTCTTCAGTCTCGTGGTATGATTTCCTGATAAAGTAGGAACAGTTCCCTAAAACCAAATCTTAACTCAGAATTTCTTAATTATGTATGGCCTCTTCGTATGTGGTCTATTTTACATTAGTAGATTTGGTCAATTAAGTTCTAATGTTACCAAGACCGGTGGTCCAGCAGTAAAAAATGTTAATGTCGAACCCTGAGGATGACAGTTTATTCTGAATAAAATGCAACAATGGCTACAAATAACAAAAATTACATAAATGGCATATTGCTTAGTTAATATGCCATTTGTAAGAGCAATTTGCATTACAAAATAACGGCACTATTATCACTCCTTGTTCATTGTATTCCTCCACAGTTCTTTGTATTGGATGATATAATCTAGCTTTATTATCTGCATCTCAGGCTCAGCTTGATGTGATATAGGAAACTAAGTTGCCCGTTAATTGGATCTCCAACTGATCTGATATAATTATGTCTCCCCCCACTTGGTGGGGAGACATATTGTTTTTGTCCTGTCTGTCCGTCACAAAGTAATTCCACTAAATTCCTCTGAAACTGCTCAACCAAATTTTACGAAACTTGGTATGTAACAATACACCATATGTAGTTGTGCATATTACCTGGAAATTCTGATCCTCAAAATATTGTGGGAGTTATGGCCCTTTGAACTTAGAATTTTCGAAAAAATTCCTCATAAATCATGGTTTCCGCTCAACTCCTCTGAAACTACTGAACCAAATTTTACGAAACTTGGTACATAGCAAGTGCACCATATGTGGTTGTGCATATTACAAGGAAATTTTTATTCTCAAAATTTTGTGGGAGTTATGGCCCTTTGATCTTAGAATTTTCCAATGATTCATTATAAATCATGGTTTCCAGTCAACCTCTCTGAAACTACTGCATCAGATTTTAGGAAACTTGGTGTGTACATAGCAAGTAAACCATATGTGGTTGTGCATATTACCAGGAAATTTATATTCTCAAAATTTTGTGGGAGTTATGGCCCTTGATCTTAGAATTTTCCAATGATTCATTATAAATCATGGTTTCCAGTCAACGTCTCTGAAACTACTGCATCAGATTTTAAGAAACTGATTTGGGAAAGGCTAATTTGTCGAAGACTGACACAATGCGTCATGTAACACAGATTAAAGATGAAATGCAGGTTAAAATTCAGTTGTTCTCTGCTTGATGGCATGCAGGTTACAGTTATTGCCGACACTGTGTGGTTTTCTGCTTGCTGTAATATATGTGTGTGGCACTATCTTGCCCAGTCTCAGTGTGTTTTCTGCTTGATGGAATGGAGGTGACATTTACTTTCCGACATTCAGTGGTATACTGGCTGATGGAATACAAGTGACAGTTACTTGCCAGCATTCAGTGGTTCTCTGGTTGATTCAACGCAGGTAACAGTAACTTACACACTCGGTGGCTCTGCTTGATTTTATACAGGTTACAATAACTTGCCCACACTTGGTGGTTTTCTGCTTGATCTTATACAGGTTAAAGTTACTTGCCCACACTGGGTGATTCTCTGTTAGACCTTATACAAGTTACAATTACTTGCCCACACTCGGTGATTCTCTGTTAAACCTTATACAGGTTACAATTAATTGCCCACACTCGGTTGTTATCCGTTTGAACTTGTACAAGTTGCAATTACTTGCTCACACTCGGTGATTCTCTGCCTGATCTTATAGAGGTTCAATTATTTGCCCACACTCGGTGGTTCTCTGCTTGATCTTATACAAGTTACAATTACTTGCCCACACTCAGTGGTTCTATGCTTGATCTTATACAGGTTACAATTGCATGCCCACACTTAGCGGTTCTCTGCTTGATCTTATCCAAGTTACAATTACTTGCCCACACTTGGTGGTTCTGTGCTTGATCTTATACAAGTTACAATTACTTGCCCACACTCGGTGGTTCTGTGCTTGATCTGATACACGTTACAATTACTTCCCCACACTCGATGGTTCTGTGCTTGATATGATAAAAGTAACACTTACTTGCCCACTCTCGGCGGTTCTCTGTTAGACCTTATACAGGTCACAATCGATTGCCCACACTTTGGTGGTTCTCCGTTTGAACTTATACAAGTTGCAATAACTTGCCCACACTCGGTGATTCTCTGCTTGATCTGATACAAGTTACAATTACTTGCCCACACTCGGAGGTTCTCTGCTTGCTCTGATACAAGTAACAATTACTTGCCCACTAACGGTGGTCCTCTGCTTGATCTGATAAAAGTTACAATTACTTGCCCACACTCGGTGGTTCTTTGCTTGCTAATATACAAGTTACAATTACTTGCCCACTATCGGCGGTCCTCTGCTTGATCTCATACAAGTTACAATTACTTGCCCACACTCGGAGATTCTCTGTTAGACCTTAAAAAGTTACAATCGATTGCCAACACTCGGTGGTTCTCCGTTTGAACTTATACAAGTTGCAATAACTTGCCCACACTCGGTGACTCTGCTTGATCTTATATAGGTTACAATTACTTGCCCACACTCGGTTGTTCTATGCTTGATCTTATACAAGTTACAATTACTTGCCCACACTCGGTGGTTCATTGCTTGATATGATACAAGTAACAATTACTTGCCCACACTCGGCGGTTATCTGTTAGAAATTATACAGGTTACAATCGATTCCCCACACTCGGTGGTTCTCCGTTTGAACTAATACAAGTTGCAATAACTTGCCCACACTCGGTGATTCTCTGCTTGATCTGATACAAGTTACAATTACTTGCCCACACTCGGCAGTTCTCTGCTTGATCTGATACAAGTAACAATTACTTGCCCACTATCGGTGGTCCTCTGCTTGCTCATATACAAGTTACAATTACTTGCCCACTATCGGTGGTCCATACTTGATCTCATACAAGTTACAATTACTTGCCCACAATCGGTGATTGTCTGTTAGACCTTATACAGGTTACAATCGATTGCCCACACTCGGTGGTTCTTCGCTTGAACTTATACAAGTTGCAATAACTTACCCTCACTCGGTGATTCTCTGTTATACCTTATACAGGTTACAATTCCTTGCCCACACTCGGTGATTCTCTCTTAGACCTTATACAGGTTACAATCGATTGCGCACACTCGGTGGTTCTCCGTTTGAACTTATACAAGTTGCAATAACTTGTCCACACTCGGTGACTCTCTGCTTGATCTTATAGATGTTACAATTACTTGCCCATACTCGGTTGTTCTCTACTTGATCTTATACAAGTTACAATTACTTGCCCACACTCGGTGGTTCTATGCTTGCTCATATATAAGTTACAATACTTGCCCACTATCGGTCGTCCTCTACTTGATCTCATACAAGTTACAATTACTTGCCCACACTCGGTGGTTCTCCGTTTGAACTTATACAAGTTGCAATAACTTACCCACACTCGGTGATTCTCTGTTAGACCTTATACAGGTTGCAATTACTTGCCCACACTCGGTGATTCTCTGTTAGACCTTATACAGGTTACAATCGATTGCCCACACTCGGTGGTTCTTCGTTTGAGCTTATACAAGCTGCAATAACTTGCCCACATTCGGTGATTGTCTGCTTGATCTTATAGAGGTTACAATTACTTGCCCACACTTGGTGGTTCTGTGCTTGATCTTATACAAGTTACAATTACTTGCCCACACTCGGTGGTTCTGTGCTTGATCTGATACACGTTACAATTACTTCCCCACACTCGGTGGTTCTGTGCTTGATCTGATACACGTTACAATTACTTCCCCACACTCGATGGTTCTGTGCTTGATATGATAAAAGTAACACTTACTTGCCCACTCTCGGCGGTTCTCTGTTAGACCTTATACAGGTCACAATCGATTGCCCACACTTGGTGGTTCTCCGTTTGAACTTATACAAGTTGCAATAACTTGCCCACACTCGGTGATTCTCTGCTTGACCTGATACAAGTTACAATTACTTGCCCACACTCGGAGGTTCTCTGCTTGCTCTGATACAAGTAACAATTACTTGCCCACTAACGGTGGTCCTCTGCTTGATCTGATTAAAGTTACAATTACTTGCCCACACTCGCTGGTTCTTTGCTTGCTAATATACAAGTTACAATTACTTGCCCACTATCGGTGGTCCTCTGCTTGATCTCATACAAGTTACAATTACTTGCCCACACTCGGAGATTCTCTGTTAGACCTTAAAAAGTTACAATCGATTGCCAACACTCGGTGGTTCTCCGTTTGAACTTATACAAGTTGCAATAACTTGCCCACACTCGGTGACTCTGCTTGATCTTATATAGGTTACAATTACTTGCCCACACTCGGTTGTTCTATGCTTGATCTTATACAAGTTACAATTACTTGCCCACACTCGGTGGTTCATTGCTTGATATGATACAAGTAACAATTACTTGCCCACACTCGGCGGTTATCTGTTAGAAATTATACAGGTTACAATCGATTCCCCACACTCGGTGGTTCTCCGTTTGAACTAATACAAGTTGCAATAACTTGCCCACACTCGGTGATTCTCTGCTTGATCTGATACAAGTTACAATTACTTGCCCACACTCGGCAGTTCTCTGCTTGATCTGATACAAGTAACAATTACTTGCCCACTATCGGTGGTCCTCTGCTTGCTCATATACAAGTTACAATTACTTGCCCACTATCGGTGGTCCATGCTTGATCTCATACAAGTTACAATTACTTGCCCACAATCGGTGATTGTCTGTTAGACCTTATACAGGTTACAATCGATTGCCCACACTCGGTGGTTCTTCGCTTGAACTTATACAAGTTGCAATAACTTACCCACACTCGGTGATTCTCTGTTATACCTTATACAGGTTACAATTCCTTGCCCACACTCGGTGATTCTCTCTTAGACCTTATACAGGTTACAATCGATTGCGCACACTCGGTGGTTCTCCGTTTGAACTTATACAAGTTGCAATAACTTGTCCACACTCGGTGACTCTCTGCTTGATCTTATAGATGTTACAATTACTTGCCCATACTCGGTTGTTCTCTACTTGATCTTATACAAGTTACAATAACTTGCCCACACTCGGTGGTTCTATGCTTGCTCATATATAAGTTACAATACTTGCCCACTATCGGTCGTCCTCTACTTGATCTCATACAAGTTACAATTACTTGCCCACACTCGGTGGTTCTCCGTTTGAACTTATACAAGTTGCAATAACTTACCCACACTCGGTGATTCTCTGTTAGACCTATACAGGTTACAATTACTTGCCCACACTCAGTGATTCTCTGTTAGACCTTATACAGGTTACAATCGATTGCCCACACTCGGTGGTTCTTCGTTTGAGCTTATACAAGCTGCAATAACTTGCCCACATTCGGTGATTGTCTGCTTGATCTTATAGAGGTTACAATTACTTGCCCACACTCGGTTGTTCTCTGCTTGATCTTATACAGGTTACAATTACTTGCCCTTACTCAGTGGTTCTATGCTTGATCTTATACATGTTACAATTTCTTGCCCACACTTGGCGGTTCTCTGCTTGATCTTATCCAAGTTACAATTACTTGCCCACACTTGGTGGTTCTGTGCTTGATCTTATACAAGTTACAATTACTTGCCCACACTCGGTGGTTCTGTGCTTGATCTGATACAAGTTACAATACTTGCCCACACTCGATGGTTCTGTGCTTGATATGATAAAAGTAACAATTACTTGCCCACTCTCGGCGGTTCTCGGTTAGACCTTATACAGGTTACAATCGATTGCCAACACTCGGTGGTTCTCCGTTTGAACTTATACAAGTTGCAATAACTTGCCCACACTCGGTGATTCTCTGCTTGATCTGATACAAGTTACAATTACTTGCCCACACTCGGCGGTTCTCTGCTTGATCTGATACAAGTAACAATTACTTGCCCACTATCGGTGGTCCTTTGCTTGATCTGATACAAGTTACAATTATTTGCCCACACTCGGTGGTTCTTTGCTTGCTCATATACAAGTTACAATTACTTGCCCATTATCGGTGGTCCTCTGCTTGATCTCATACAAGTTACAATTACTTGCCCACACTCGGTGATTCTCTGTTAGACCTTATACAGGATACAATAGATTGCCCACACTCGGGGATTCTCCGTTTGAACTTATACAAGTTGCAATAACTTGCCCACACTCGGTGATTCTCTGTTAGACCTTATACAGGTTACAATTACTTGCCCACACTCAGTGATTCTCTGTTAGACCTTAAACAGGTTACAATCGATTGCTGGCATGCAGGTTACAGTTATTGCCGACACTGTGTGGTTTCTGCTTGCTGTAATGTATGTGAGTGGCACTTTCTTGCCCAGTCTCAGTGTGTGTTCTGCCTGATGGAATGGAGGTGACATTTACTTTCCGACATTCAGTGGTATACTGGCTGATGGAATGCAAGTGACAGTTACTTGCCAGCATTCAGTGGTTCTCTGGTTGATTCAACGCAGGTTACAGTAACTTACACACTCGGTGGCTCTGCTTGATTTTATACAGGTTACAATAACTTGCCCACACTTGGTGGTTTTCTGCTTGATCTTATACAGGTTAAAGTTACTTGCCCACACTGGGTGATTCTCTTTTAGACCTTATACAAGTCACAATTACTTGCCCACTATCGGTGGTCCTCTGCTTGATCTCATACAAGTTACAATTACTTGCCCACACTCGGAGATTCTCTGTTAGACCTTAAAAAGTTACAATCGATTGCCAACACTCGGTGGTTCTCCGTTTGCACTTATACAAGTTGCAATAACTTGCCCACACTCGGTGACTCTGCTTGATCTTATATAGGTTACAATTACTTGCCCACACTCGGTTGTTCTATGCTTGATCTTATACAAGTTGCAATTACTTGCCCACACTCGGTGGTTCATTGCTTGATATGATACAAGTAACAATTACTTGCCCACACTCGGCGGTTATCTGTTAGACATTATACAGGTTACAATCGATTCCCCACACTCGGTGGTTCTCCGTTTGAACTAATACAAGTTGCAATAACTTGCCCACACTCGGTGATTCTCTGCTTGATCTGATACAAGTTACAATTACTTGCCCACACTCGGCAGTTCTCTGCTTGATCTGATACAAGTAACAATTACTTGCCCACTATCGGTGGTCCTCTGCTTGCTCATATACAGGTTACAATTACTTGCCCACTATCGGTGGTCCATGCTTGATCTCATACAAGTTACAATTACTTGCCCACACTCGGTGATTGTCTGTTAGACCTTATACAGGTTACAATCGATTGCCCACACTCGGTGGTTCTTCGCTTGAACTTATACAAGTTGCAATAACGTACCCACACTCGGTGATTCTCTGTTATACCTTATACAGGTTACAATTCCTTGCCCACACTCGGTGATTCTCTCTTAGACCTTATACAGGTTACAATCGATTGCGCACACTCGGTGGTTCTCCGTTTGAACTTATACAAGTTGCAATAACTTATCCACACTCGGTGACTCTCTGCTTGATCTTATAGATGTTACAATTACTTGCCCATACTCGGTTGTTCTCTACTTGATCTTATACAAGTTACAATTACTTGTCCACACTCGGTGGTTCTTTGCTTGCTCATATACAAGTTACAGTTACTTGCCCACTATCGGTCGTCCTCTACTTGATCTTATACAAGTTGCAATTACTTGCCCACTATCGGTGGTCTTCTGCTTGATCTCATACAAGTTACAATTACTTGCCCGCTATTGGTGGTTCTCTGCTTGATCTTATAACAGTTACAATTACTTGCCCACACTCGGCGGTTCTCTGCATGCTCTTATACAAGTAACAATTACTTGCCCACTATCGGTGGTCCTCTGCTTGATCTGATACAAGTTACAATTACTTGCCCACACTCGACGGTTCTCTGCTTGCTCTTATACAAGTAACAATTACTTGCCCACACTCTGTGATTCTCTGTTAGACCTTATACGGGTTACAATCGATTGCCCACACTCGGTGGTCTCCGTTTGAACTTATACAAGTTGCAATAACTTGCCCACACTCGGTGACTCTCTGCTTGATCTTACATAGGTTACAAGTACTTGCCCACACTCGGTTGTTCTCTGCTTGATCTTATACAGGTTACAATTAGTTGCACACACTCGGTGGTACTGTGCTTGCTCTTATACAAGTTACAATTACTTGCCCACACTCGGTGGGTGGTTTATTGCTTGATATGATACAAGTAACAATTACTTGTTACTCGGCGGTTATCTGTTAGACATTATACAGGTTACAAACGATTGCACACACTCGGTGGTTTTCTGTTTGAACTTATACAAGTTGCAATAACTTGCCCACACTCGGTGATTTTCTGCTTGATCTGATACAAGTTACAATTACTTGCCCACACTCGGAGGTTCTCTGCTTGATCTGATACAAGTAACAATTACTTGCCCACTATCGGTGGTCCTCTGCTTGATCTGATACAAGTTACAATTACTTGCCCACACTCGGTGGTTCTTTGCTTGCTCATATACAAGTTACAATTACTTGCCCACTATCGGTGGTCCTCTGCTTGATCTCATACAAGTTACAATTACTTGCCCACACTCGGTTATTATCTGTTAGACCTTGAACAGCTTACAATCGATTGCCCACACTCGGTGATTCTCCGCTTGAACTTATACAAGTTGCAATAACTTGCCCACACTCGGTGATTCTCTGTTATACCTTATACAGGTTACAATTACTTACCCACACTCGGTGATTCTCTGTTAGACCTTATACAGGTTACAATCGATTGCCAACACTCGGTGGTTCTCCGTTTGAACTTATACAAGTTGCAATAACTTGCCCACACTCGGTGACTCTGCTTGATCTTATATAGGTTACAATTACTTGCCCACACTCGGTTGTTCTCTACTTGATCTGATACAGGTTGCAATAACTTGCCCACACTCGGTGATTCTCTGCTTGATCTGATACAAGTTACAATTACTTGCCCACACTCGGCGGTTCTCTGCTTGATTTGATACAAGTAACAATTACTTGCCCACTATCGGTGGTTCTGTGCTTGATCTGATACAGGTTTCAATTACTTACCCACTATCGGTGGTTCTCTGCTTGCTCATATACAAGTTACAATTACTTGCCCTCTATCGGTGGTCTTCTGCTTGATCTCATACAAGTTACAATTACTTGCTATCTATTGATGATTCTCTGCTTGATATGATACAAGGTACAATTACTTGCCCACTATCGGTGGTTCTGTGCTTGATCTTATAAAAGTTACAATTACTTGCTCACACTCGGCGGTTCTCTGCATGCTCTTATACAATTAATAATTACTTGCCCACTATCGGTGGTCCTCTGCTTGATCTGATACAAGTTACAATTACTTGTCCACACTCGGCGGTTCTCTGCTTGCTCTTAGACAAGTAACAATTACTTGCCCACTATCGGTGGTCCTCTGCTTGATCTGATACAAGTTACAATTACTTGCCCACTATTAGTGGTTCTCTGCTTGATATGATACACGTAACAATTACTTTCCCATACTCGGCTGTTCTCTGCTTGATCTTATACAAGTTACAATTACTTGCCCACACTCGGTGGTTCTCAGCTTGACCTTATACAAGATACAATTGCTTGCCCACACTCGGGGGTTCTCTGCTTGATCTGATACAAGTTATAATTACTTGCCCACTATCGGTGGTTCTGTGCTTGCTCTTATACAAGTTATAATTACTTGCACACTATCGGTGGTTCTGTGCTTGATCTTATACAAGTTATAATTACTTGCCCACACTCGGTGGTTCTGTGCTTGATCTTATACAAGTTACAATTTCTTGCCCACACTCGGTGGTTCTGTGCTTGATCTTATACAAGTTACAATTACTTGCCCACTATTGGTGGTTCTCTACTTGATCTTATACAAGTTACAATTACTTGCCCACTATTGGTGGTTCTCTACTTGATCTTATACAAGTTACAATTACTTGCCCACTATTGGTGGTTCTCTGCTTGATATGATACACGTAACAATTACTTTCCCATACTCGCCTGTTCTCTGCCTGATCTTATAGAGGTTACAATTATTTGCCCACACTCGGTGGTTCTCTGCTTGATCTTATACAAGTTACAATTACTTGCCCACACTCAGTGGTTCTATGCTTGATCTTATACAGGTTACAATTGCCTGCCCACACTTAGCGGTTCTCTGCTTGATCTTATCCAAGTTACAATTACTTGCCCACACTTGGTGGTTCTGTGCTTGATCTTATACAAGTTACAATTACTTGCCCACACTCGGTGGTTCTGTGCTTGATCTGATACACGTTACAATTACTTCCCCACACTCGATGGTTCTGTGCTTGATATGATAAAAGTAACACTTACTTGCCCACTCTCGGCGGTTCTCTGTTAGACCTTATATAGGTCACAATCGATTGCCCACACTTGGTGGTTCTCCGTTTGAACTTATACAAGTTGCAATAACTTGCCCACACTCGGTGATTCTCTGCTTGATCTGATACAAGTTACAATTACTTGCCCACACTCGGAGGTTCTCTGCTTGCTCTGATACAAGTAACAATTACTTGACCACTAACGGTGGTCCTCTGCTTGATCTGATACAAGTTACAATTATTTGCCCACACTCGGTGGTTCTTTGCTTGCTAATATACAAGTCACAATTACTTGCCCACTATCGGTTTTCCTCTGCTTGATCTCATACAAGTTACAATTACTTGCCCACACTCGGAGATTCTCTGTTAGACCTTAAAAAGTTACAATCGATTGCCAACACTCGGTGGTTCTCCGTTTGAACTTATACAAGTTGCAATAACTTGCCCACACTCGGTGACTCTGCTTGATCTTATATAGGTTACAATTACTTGCCCACACTCGGTTGTTCTATGCTTCATCTTATACAAGTTACAATTACTTGCCCACACTCGGTGGTTCATTGCTTGATATGATACAAGTAACAATTACTTGCCCACACTCGGCGGTTATCTGTTAGAAATTATACAGGTTACAATCGATTCCCCACACTCGGTGGTTCTCCGTTTGAACTAATACAAGTTGCAATAACTTGCCCACACTCGGTGATTCTCTGCTTGATCTAATACAAGTTACAATTACTTGCCCACACTCGGCAGTTTTCTGCTTGATCTGATACAAGTAACAATTACTTGCCCACTATCGGTGGTCCTCTGCTTGCTCATATACAAGTTACAATTACTTGCCCACTATCAGTGGTCCATGCTTGATCTCATACAAGTTACAATTACTTGCCCACACTCAGTGGTTCTATGCTTGATCTTATACAGGTTACAATTGCCTGCCCACACTTAGCGGTTCTCTGCTTGATCTTATCCAAGTTACAATTACTTGCCCACACTTGGTGGTTCTGTGCTTGATCTTATACAAGTTACAATTACTTGCCCACACTCGGTGGTTCTGTGCTTGATCTGATACACGTTACAATTACTTCCCCACACTCGATGGTTCTGTGCTTGATATGAAAAAAGTAACACTTACTTGCCCACTCTCGGCGGTTCTCTGTTATACCTTATACAGGTTACAATTCCTTGCCCACACTCGGTGATTCTCTCTTAGACCTTATACAGGTTACAATCGATTGCGCACACTCGGTGGTTCTCCGTTTGAACTTATACAAGTTGCAATAACTTGTCCACACTCGGTGACTCTCTGCTTGATCTTATAGATGTTACAATTACTTGCCCATACTCGGTTGTTCTCTACTTGATCTTATACAAGTTACAATTACTTGCCCACACTCGGTGGTTCTATGCTTGCTCATATATAAGTTACAATACTTGCCCACTATCGGTCGTCCTCTACTTGATCTCATACAAGTTACAATTACTTGCCCACACTCGGTGGTTCTCCGTTTGAACTTATACAAGTTGCAATAACTTACCCACACTTGGTGATTCTCTGTTAGACCTTATACAGGTTACAATCGATTGCCCACACTCGGTGGTTCTTCGTTTGAGCTTATACAAGCTGCAATAACTTGCCCACATTCGGTGATTGTCTGCTTGATCTTATAGAGGTTACAATTACTTGCCCACACTCGGTTGTTCTCTGCTTGATCTTATACAGGTTACAATTACTTGCCCTTACTCAGTGGTTCTATGCTTGATCTTATACATGTTACAATTTCTTGCCCACACTTTTCGGTTCTCTGCTTGATCTTATCCAAGTTACAATTACTTGCCCACACTTGGTGGTTCTGTGCTTGATCTTATACAAGTTACAATTACTTGCCCACACTCGGTGGTTCTGTGCTTGATCTGATACAAGTTACAATACTTGCCCACACTCGATGATTCTGTGCTTGATATGATAAAAGTAACAATTACTTGCCCACTCTCGGCGGTTCTCGGTTAGACCTTATACAGGTTACAATCGATTGCCAACACTCGGTGGTTCTCCGTTTGAACTTATACAAGTTGCAATAACTTGCCCACACTCGGTGATTCTCTGCTTGATCTGATACAAGTTACAATTACTTGCCCACACTCGGCGGTTCTCTGCTTGATCTGATACAAGTAACAATTACTTGCCCACTATCGGTGGTCCTTTGCTTGATCTGATACAAGTTACAATTATTTGCCCACACTCGGTGGTTCTTTGCTTGCTCATATACAAGTTACAATTACTTGCCCATTATCGGTGGTCCTCTGCTTGATCTCATACAAGTTACAATTACTTGCCCACACTCGGTGATTCTCTGTTAGACCTTATACAGGATACAATAGATTGCCCACACTCGGGGATTCTCCGTTTGAACTTATACAAGTTGCAATAACTTGCCCACACTCGGTGATTCTCTGTTAGACCTTATACAGGTTACAATTACTTGCCCACACTCAGTGATTCTCTGTTAGACCTTAAACAGGTTACAATCGATTGCTGGCATGCAGGTTACAGTTATTGCCGACACTGTGTGGTTTCTGCTTGCTGTATTGTATGTGAGTGGCACTTTCTTGCCCAGTCTCAGTGTGTGTTCTGCCTGATGGAATGGAGGTGACATTTACTTTCCGACATTCAGTGGTATACTGGCTGATGGAATGCAAGTGACAGTTACTTGCCAGCATTCAGTGGTTCTCTGGTTGATTCAACGCAGGTAACAGTAACTTACACACTCGGTGGCTCTGCTTGATTTTATACAGGTTACAATAACTTGCCCACACTTGGTGGTTTTCTGCTTGATCTTATACAGGTTAAAGTTACTTGCCCACACTGGGTGATTCTCTGTTAGACCTTATACAAGTCACAATTACTTGCCCACTATCGGTGGTCCTCTGCTTGATCTCATACAAGTTACAATTACTTGCCCACACTCGGAGATTCTCTGTTAGACCTTAAAAAGTTACAATCGATTGCCAACACTCGGTGGTTCTCCGTTTGCACTTATACAAGTTGCAATAACTTGCCCACACTCGGTGACTCTGCTTGATCTTATATAGGTTACAATTACTTGCCCACACTCGGTTGTTCTATGCTTGATCTTATACAAGTTGCAATTACTTGCCCACACTCGGTGGTTCATTGCTTGATATGATACAAGTAACAATTACTTGCCCACACTCGGCGGTTATCTGTTAGACATTATACAGGTTACAATCGATTCCCCACACTCGGTGGTTCTCCGTTTGAACTAATACAAGTTGCAATAACTTGCCCACACTCGGTGATTCTCTGCTTGATCTGATACAAGTTACAATTACTTGCCCACACTCGGCAGTTCTCTGCTTGATCTGATACAAGTAACAATTACTTGCCCACTATCGGTGGTCCTCTGCTTGCTCATATACAGGTTACAATTACTTGCCCACTATCGGTGGTCCATGCTTGATCTCATACAAGTTACAATTACTTGCCCACACTCGGTGATTGTCTGTTAGACCTTATACAGGTTACAATCGATTGCCCACACTCGGTGGTTCTTCGCTTGAACTTATACAAGTTGCAATAACGTACCCACACTCGGTGATTCTCTGTTATACCTTATACAGGTTACAATTCCTTGCCCACACTCGGTGATTCTCTCTTAGACCTTATACAGGTTACAATCGATTGCGCACACTCGGTGGTTCTCCGTTTGAACTTATACAAGTTGCAATAACTTATCCACACTCGGTGACTCTCTGCTTGATCTTATAGATGTTACAATTACTTGCCCATACTCGGTTGTTCTCTACTTGATCTTATACAAGTTACAATTACTTGTCCACACTCGGTGGTTCTTTGCTTGCTCATATACAAGTTACAGTTACTTGCCCACTATCGGTCGTCCTCTACTTGATCTTATACAAGTTGCAATTACTTGCCCACTATCGGTGGTCTTCTGCTTGATCTCATACAAGTTACAATTACTTGCCCGCTATTGGTGGTTCTCTGCTTGATCTTATAACAGTTACAATTACTTGCCCACACTCGGCGGTTCTCTGCATGCTCTTATACAAGTAACAATTACTTGCCCACTATCGGTGGTCCTCTGCTTGATCTGATACAAGTTACAATTACTTGCCCACACTCGACGGTTCTCTGCTTGCTCTTATACAAGTAACAATTACTTGCCCACACTCTGTGATTCTCTGTTAGACCTTATACGGGTTACAATCGATTGCCCACACTCGGTGGTCTCCGTTTGAACTTATACAAGTTGCAAGTACTTGCCCACACTCGGTTGTTCTCTGCTTGATCTTATACATGTTACAATTAGTTGCACACACTCGGTGGTACTGTGCTTGCTCTTATACAAGTTACAATTACTTGCCCACACTCGGTGGGTGGTTTATTGCTTGATATGATACAAGTAACAATTACTTGTTACTCGGCGGTTATCTGTTAGACATTATACAGGTTACAATCGATTGCACACACTCGGTGGTTTTCTGTTTGAACTTATACAAGTTGCAATAACTTGCCCACACTCGGTGATTTTCTGCTTGATCTGATACAAGTTACAATTACTTGCCCACACTCGGAGGTTCTCTGCTTGATCTGATACAAGTAACAATTACTTGCCCACTATCGGTGGTCCTCTGCTTGATCTGATACAAGTTACAATTACATGCCCACACTCGGTGGTTCTTTGCTTGCTCATATACAAGTTACAATTACTTGCCCACTATCGGTGGTCCTCTGCTTGATCTCATACAAGTTACAATTACTTGCCCACACTCGGTTATTATCTGTTAGACCTTGAACAGCTTACAATCGATTGCCCACACTCGGTGATTCTCCGCTTGAACTTATACAAGTTGCAATAACTTGCCCACACTCGGTGATTCTCTGTTATACCTTATACAGGTTACAATTACTTACCCACACTCGGTGATTCTCTGTTAGACCTTATACAGGTTACAATCGATTGCCCACACTCGGTGGTTCTCCGTTTGAACTTATACAAGTTGCAATAACTTGCCCACACTCGGTGACTCTCTGCTTGATCTTATAGAGGTTACAATTACTTGCCCACACTCGGTTGTTCTCTACTTGATCTGATACAGGTTGCAATAACTTGCCCACACTCGGTGATTCTCTGCTTGATCTGATACAAGTTACAATTACTTGCCCACACTCGGCGGTTCTCTGCTTGATTTGATACAAGTAACAATTACTTGCCCACTATCGGTGGTTCTGTGCTTGATCTGATACAGGTTTCAATTACTTACCCACTATCGGTGGTTCTCTGCTTGCTCATATACAAGTTACAATTACTTGCCCTCTATCGGTGGTCTTCTGCTTGATCTCATACAAGTTACAATTACTTGCTATCTATTGATGATTCTCTGCTTGATATGATACAAGGTACAATTACTTGCCCACTATCGGTGGTTCTGTGCTTGATCTTATAAAAGTTACAATTACTTGCTCACACTCGGCGGTTCTCTGCATGCTCTTATACAAGTAATAATTACTTGCCCACTATCGGTGGTCCTCTGCTTGATCTGATACAAGTTACAATTACTTGTCCACACTCGGCGGTTCTCTGCTTGCTCTTAGACAAGTAACAATTACTTGCCCACTATCGGTGGTCCTCTGCTTGATCTGATACAAGTTACAATTACTTGCCCACTATCGGTGGTCCATGCTTGATCTCATACAAGTTACAATTACTTGCCCACACTCAGTGGTTCTATGCTTGATCTTATACAGGTTACAATTGCCTGCCCACACTTAGCGGTTCTCTGCTTGATCTTATCCAAGTTACAATTACTTGCCCATACTTGGTGGTTCTGTGCTTGATCTTATACAAGTTACAATTACTTGCCCACACTCGGTGGTTCTGTGCTTGATCTGATACACGTTACAATTACTTCCCCACACTCGATGGTTCTGTGCTTGATATGATAAAAGTAACACTTACTTGCCCACTCTCGGCGGTTCTCTGTTAGACCTTATATAGGTCACAATCGATTGCCCACACTTGGTGGTTCTCCGTTTGAACTTATACAAGTTGCAATAACTTGCCCACACTCGGTGATTCTCTGCTTGATCTGATACAAGTTACAATTACTTGCCCACACTCGGAGGTTCTCTGCTTGCTCTGATACAAGTAACAATTACTTGACCACTAACGGTGGTCCTCTGCTTGATCTGATACAAGTTACAATTATTTGCCCACACTCGGTGGTTCTTTGCTTGCTAATATACAAGTCACAATTACTTGCCCACTATCGGTTTTCCTCTGCTTGATCTCATACAAGTTACAATTACTTGCCCACACTCGGAGATTCTCTGTTAGACCTTAAAAAGTTACAATCGATTGCCAACACTCGGTGGTTCTCCGTTTGAACTTATACAAGTTGCAATAACTTGCCCACACTCGGTGACTCTGCTTGATCTTATATAGGTTAAAATTACTTGCCCACACTCGGTTGTTCTATGCTTGATCTTATACAAGTTACAATTACTTGCCCACACTCGGTGGTTCATTGCTTGATATGATACAAGTAACAATTACTTGCCCACACTCGGCGGTTATCTGTTAGAAATTATACAGGTTACAATCGATTCCCCACACTCGGTGGTTCTCCGTTTGAACTAATACAAGTTGCAATAACTTGCCCACACTCGGTGATTCTCTGCTTGATCTGATACAAGTTACAATTACTTGCCCACACTCGGCAGTTTTCTGCTTGATCTGATACAAGTAACAATTACTTGCCCACTATCGGTGGTCCTCTGCTTGCTCATATACAAGTTACAATTACTTGCCCACTATCGGTGGTCCATGCTTGATCTCATACAAGTTACAATTACTTGCCCACACTCAGTGGTTCTATGCTTGATCTTATACAGGTTACAATTGCCTGCCCACACTTAGCGGTTCTCTGCTTGATCTTATCCAAGTTACAATTACTTGCCCACACTTGGTGGTTCTGTGCTTGATCTTATACAAGTTACAATTACTTGCCCACACTCGGTGGTTCTGTGCTTGATCTGATACACGTTACAATTACTTCCCCACACTCGATGGTTCTGTGCTTGATATGAAAAAAGTAACACTTACTTGCCCACTCTCGGCGGTTCTCTGTTAGACCTTATACAGGTCACAATCGATTGCCCACACTTGGTGGTTCTCCGTTTGAACTTATACAAGTTGCAATAACTTGCCCACACTCGGTGATTCTCTGCTTGATCTGATACAAGTTACAATTACTTGCCCACACTCGCAGGTTCTCTGCTTGCTCTGATACAAGTAACAATTACTTGCCCACTAACGGTGGTCCTCTGCTTGATCTGATACAAGTTACAATTACTTGCCCACACTCGGTGGTTCTTTGCTTGCTAATATACAAGTCACAATTACTTGCCCACTATCGGTTTTCCTCTGCTTGATCTCATACAAGTTACAATTACTTGCCCACACTCGGAGATTCTCTGTTAGACCTTAAAAAGTTACAATCGATTGCCAACACTCGGTGGTTCTCCGTTTGAACTTATACAAGTTGCAATAACTTGCCCACACTCGGTGACTCTGCTTGATCTTATATAGGTTACAATTACTTGCCCACACTCGGTTGTTCTATGCTTGATCTTATACAAGTTACAATTACTTGCCCACACTCGGTGGTTCATTGCTTGATATGATACAAGTAACAATTACTTGCCCACACTCGGCGGTTATCTGTTAGAAATTATACAGGTTACAATCGATTCCCCACACTCGGTGGTTCTCCGTTTGAACTAATACAAGTTGCAATAACTTGCCCACACTCGGTGATTCTCTGCTTGATCTGATACAAGTTACAATTACTTGCCCACACTCGGCAGTTCTCTGCTTGATCTGATACAAGTAACAATTACTTGCCCACTATCGGTGGTCCTCTGCTTGCTCATATACAAGTTACAATTACTTGCCCACTATCGGTGGTCCATGCTTGATCTCATACAAGTTACAATTACTTGCCCACTATCGGTGGTCCTTTGCTTGATCTGATACAAGTTACAATTATTTGCCCACACTCGGTGGTTCTTTGCTTGCTCATATACAAGTTACAATTACTTGCCCATTATCGGTGGTCCTCTGCTTGATCTCATACAAGTTACAATTACTTGCCCACACTCGGTGATTCTCTGTTAGACCTTATACAGGATACAATAGATTGCCCACACTCGGGGATTCTCCGTTTGAACTTATACAAGTTGCAATAACTTGCCCACACTCGGTGATTCTCTGTTAGACCTTATACAGGTTACAATTACTTGCCCACACTCAGTGATTCTCTGTTAGACCTTAAACAGGTTACAATCGATTGCTGGCATGCAGGTTACAGTTATTGCCGACACTGTGTGGTTTCTGCTTGCTGTAATGTATGTGAGTGGCACTTTCTTGCCCAGTCTCAGTGTGTGTTCTGCCTGATGGAATGGAGGTGACATTTACTTTCCGACATTCAGTGGTATACTGGCTGATGGAATGCAAGTGACAGTTACTTGCCAGCATTCAGTGGTTCTCTGGTTGATTCAACGCAGGTAACAGTAACTTACACACTCGGTGGCTCTGCTTGATTTTATACAGGTTACAATAACTTGCCCACACTTGGTGGTTTTCTGCTTGATCTTATACAGGTTAAAGTTACTTGCCCACACTGGGTGATTCTCTGTTAGACCTTATACAAGTCACAATTACTTGCCCACTATCGGTGGTCCTCTGCTTGATCTCATACAAGTTACAATTACTTGCCCACCCTCGGAGATTCTCTGTTAGACCTTAAAAAGTTACAATCGATTGCCAACACTCGGTGGTTCTCCGTTTGCACTTATACAAGTTGCAATAACTTGCCCACACTCGGTGACTCTGCTTGATCTTATATAGGTTACAATTACTTGCCCACACTCGGTTGTTCTATGCTTGATCTTATACAAGTTGCAATTACTTGCCCACACTCGGTGGTTCATTGCTTGATATGATACAAGTAACAATTACTTGCCCACACTCGGCGGTTATCTGTTAGACATTATACAGGTTACAATCGATTCCCCACACTCGGTGGTTCTCCGTTTGAACTAATACAAGTTGCAATAACTTGCCCACACTCGGTGATTCTCTGCTTGATCTGATACAAGTTACAATTACTTGCCCACACTCGGCAGTTCTCTGCTTGATCTGATACAAGTAACAATTACTTGCCCACTATCGGTGGTCCTCTGCTTGCTCATATACAGGTTACAATTACTTGCCCACTATCGGTGGTCCATGCTTGATCTCATACAAGTTACAATTACTTGCCCACACTCGGTGATTGTCTGTTAGACCTTATACAGGTTACAATCGATTGCCCACACTCGGTGGTTCTTCGCTTGAACTTATACAAGTTGCAATAACG
This sequence comes from Limnoperna fortunei, assembly GCA_944474755.1. Classification (NCBI taxonomy): domain Eukaryota; kingdom Metazoa; phylum Mollusca; class Bivalvia; order Mytilida; family Modiolidae; genus Limnoperna; species Limnoperna fortunei. The sequence goes on from OX104112.1 coordinate 11,262,779, forward strand.
TACCCACACTCGGTGATTCTCTGTTATACCTTATACAGGTTACAATTCCTTGCCCACACTCGGTGATTCTCTCTTAGACCTTATACAGGTTACAATCGATTGCGCACACTCGGTGGTTCTCCGTTTGAACTTATACAAGTTGCAATAACTTATCCACACTCGGTGACTCTCTGCTTGATCTTATAGATGTTACAATTACTTGCCCATACTCGGTTGTTCTCTACTTGATCTTATACAAGTTACCATTACTTGTCCACACTCGGTGGTTCTTTGCTTGCTCATATACAAGTTACAGTTACTTGCCCACTATCGGTCGTCCTCTACTTGATCTTATACAAGTTGCAATTACTTGCCCACTATCGGTGGTCTTCTGCTTGATCTCATACAAGTTACAATTACTTGCCCGCTATTGGTGGTTCTCTGCTTGATCTTATAACAGTTACAATTACTTGCCCACACTCGGCGGTTCTCTGCATGCTCTTATACAAGTAACAATTACTTGCCCACTATCGGTGGTCCTCTGCTTGATCTGATACAAGTTACAATTACTTGCCCACACTCGACGGGTTCTCTGCTTGCTCTTATACAAGTAACAATTACTTGCCCACACTCTGTGATTCTCTGTTAGACCTTATACGGGTTACAATCGATTGCCCACACTCGGTGGTCTCCGTTTGAACTTATACAAGTTGCAATAACTTGCCCACACTCGGTGACTCTCTGCTTGATCTTACATAGGTTACAAGTACTTGCCCACACTCGGTTGTTCTCTGCTTGATCTTATACAGGTTACAATTAGTTGCACACACTCGGTGGTACTGTGCTTGCTCTTATACAAGTTACAATTACTTGCCCACACTCGGTGGGTGGTTTATTGCTTGATATGATACAAGTAACAATTACTTGTTACTCGGCGGTTATCTGTTAGACATTATACAGGTTACAATCGATTGCACACACTCGGTGGTTTTCTGTTTGAACTTATACAAGTTGCAATAACTTGCCCACACTCGGTGATTTTCTGCTTGATCTGATACAAGTTACAATTACTTGCCCACACTCGGAGGTTCTCTGCTTGATCTGATACAAGTAACAATTACTTGCCCACTATCGGTGGTCCTCTGCTTGATCTGATACAAGTTACAATTACTTGCCCACACTCGGTGGTTCTTTGCTTGCTCATATACAAGTTACAATTACTTGCCCACTATCGGTGGTCCTCTGCTTGATCTCATACAAGTTACAATTACTTGCCCACACTCGGTTATTATCTGTTAGACCTTGAACAGCTTACAATCGATTGCCCACACTCGGTGATTCTCCGCTTGAACTTATACAAGTTGCAATAACTTGCCCACACTCGGTGATTCTCTGTTATACCTTATACAGGTTACAATTACTTACCCACACTCGGTGATTCTCTGTTAGACCTTATACAGGTTACAATCGATTGCCCACACTCGGTGGTTCTCCGTTTGAACTTATACAAGTTGCAATAACTTGCCCACACTCGGTGACTCTCTGCTTGATCTTATAGAGGTTACAATTACTTGCCCACACTCGGTTGTTCTCTACTTGATCTGATACAGGTTGCAATAACTTGCCCACACTCGGTGATTCTCTGCTTGATCTGATACAAGTTACAATTACTTGCCCACACTCGGCGGTTCTCTGCTTGATTTGATACAAGTAACAATTACTTGCCCACTATCGGTGGTTCTGTGCTTGATCTGATACAGGTTTCAATTACTTACCCACTATCGGTGGTTCTCTGCTTGCTCATATACAAGTTACAATTACTTGCCCTCTATCGGTGGTCTTCTGCTTGATCTCATACAAGTTACAATTACTTGCTATCTATTGATGATTCTCTGCTTGATATGATACAAGGTACAATTACTTGCCCACTATCGGTGGTTTTGTGCTTGATCTTATAAAAGTTACAATTACTTGCTCACACTCGGCGGTTCTCTGCATGCTCTTATACAAGTAATAATTACTTGCCCACTATCGGTGGTCCTCTGCTTGATCTGATACAAGTTACAATTACTTGTCCACACTCGGCGGTTCTCTGCTTGCTCTTAGACAAGTAACAATTACTTGCCCACTATCGGTGGTCCTCTGCTTGATCTGATACAAGTTACAATTACTTGCCCACTATTAGTGGTTCTCTGCTTGATATGATACACGTAACAATTACTTTCCCATACTCGGCTGTTCTCTGCTTGATCTTATACAAGTTACAATTACTTGCCCACACTCGGTGGTTCTCAGCTTGACCTTATACAAGATACAATTGCTTGCCCACACTCGGGGGTTCTCTGCTTGATCTGATACAAGTTATAATTACTTGCCCACTATCGGTGGTTCTGTGCTTGCTCTTATACAAGTTATAATTACTTGCACACTATCGGTGGTTCTGTGCTTGATCTTATACAAGTTATAATTACTTGCCCACACTCGGTGGTTCTGTGCTTGATCTTATACAAGTTACAATTTCTTGCCCACACTCGGTGGTTCTGTGCTTGATCTTATACAAGTTACAATTACTTGCCCACTATTGGTGGTTCTCTACTTGATCTTATACAAGTTACAATTACTTGCCCACTATTGGTGGTTCTCTGCTTGATATGATACACGTAACAATTACTTTCCCATACTCGCCTGTTCTCTGCTTGATCTTATACAAGTTACAATTACTTGCCCACACTCGGTGCTTCTCAGCTTGACCTTATACAAGATACAATTACTTGCCCACATTCGGGGGTTCTCTGCTTGATCTGATACAAGTTACAATTACTTGCCCACTATCGGTGGTTCTGTGCTTGCTCTTATACAAGTTATAATTACTTGCCCACTATCGGTGGTTCTGTGCTTGATCTTATACAAGTTATAATTACTTGCCCACACTCGGTGGTTCTGTGCTTGATCTTATACAAGTTATAATTTCTTGCCCACACTCGGTGGTTCTGTGCTTGATCTTATACAAGTTATAATTACTTGCCCACTCTCGGTAGTTCTGTGCTTGCTCTTATACAAGTTATAATTAATTGCCCACTATCGGTGGTTCTCTACTTGATCTTGTACAGTTATAATTACTTGCTCACACTCGGTGGTTCTCTGCTTGATCTTGTACAGGTTTCAATTACTTGCCCACACTCGGTGGTTCTCTGCTTGATCTTGTACAGGTTTCAATTACTTGCCCACACTCGGTGGTTCTCTGCTTGATCTTGTACATGTTTCAATTACTAGCCTACCAAGTTTTGACGTATTTATTAATATATTATCTGTTAATAATAGAAACATCTATATTTGTATCGTGCGTTTGATAATCCACTAGATCTATATATGTATTGACCCAGATATCCGTTTATATATATACAGATTTTTTCATGTGATTTTATTCTTTATCCATATTAATGCCGTCTTGTGGACTTTATATTGTTTTACTATATACATATATTTCTGGACATCTTCATTATATAAACTGGAAATATTTTTAAAGACCCCCACTGCACGAATCTTAATGTTGGCTAAGCGGTATTTTTCTTGATTGATTGATTGGATGTTTGCTTTACGTACAGCGAGCAGTATTTCAGCTATATTCAGGACGGGAACAAGTTAACAAACAATACATTAATTAAAAAAGGGGTAGGATGGGACACAGGGAACAAAATTTTGACTGCCACTGGAAAAGTACGGAGTATTGGGTAGGGTCGGTGAATTTAGCCTTTTGTCTACAAAAGGGGTCTTTATCGTGCAAGGAGCGTGGCACTCTCCAAACACGTTACCCACAATGGTCCGCTGCCAGGCTTTCCGTATCATTACCTGACAACCCCCCAACCCGAGGGTCTCCCCTATCTGCCACACGGGGACGCGCTGGGCTGCTCTGTGGGTCGAGCACTGGGAACCGTCCCAGTATTTTTCTTGATGTATATATTACCTTGATGTTATGTTTTATGTGAATGTTGTATAGCCTATAGTTAGGTTATTTTGTTTGCAAATAAATAAATAAAAATAAACAATAACCGGTAAGGAGCCCAGTAGGTAACTAGTTTTTTTTTCAGATATTTGTAAAATGTTGTTACATTGAACCAAATCAAATGTACAAATCTGTAGTTCATGTGTCTCGTAACACCTATCAATGGTTTTCTTTTATGTTTGTCTTAACTATGAAAAACATGAACATGCGGTGAAAGTTGTCAAAATAAGAAATATATATAATTATAAAATTGAAATATGATACGTTGGAGGGTGGAATATATACTTATTGATAATTTGTTAATCTCTTTATTCTGTTTGCGTTTTATTCACGTGGCCAATTTATTTGCTGATGCTGGAAATATTTTGTTTTACAATTGCAAAGCTGTAATACTCATAAATCAACCAAATAACGGCGAATGGCAGGTTTGATCCCCGTTGAACATAATACAGTTAACGTGTCTATTAAGCTAAATGCTGAGGATGTTCCCATCGCCATTCTCTATTCCACAATTAACTTAACCAAAAAGCCTAACTAGAAACACCGTAAGACTAGAATTTCAAGATTTAACACAACCATACAAGATTATTACAAGTGTAGAAGACAACTAGTAAATGTAACCGTATCTTAAAGTCACCACCAATGATTGGGCCCCATGATTGAATCCAGACAACTAGGAACCTATAAATTAGTGTAAGCAGGGTAACATACGTAATTCATCCGGGTATTTTTTGAAATTAGTTTTCAATAGCGGCAATTTTAAAATGGCTTAGGATATACATACACACTTTTCACCTAATTTTGGGTAATTTTATTTTATTGCATTCATACTTCAATTGATATACTTAAGTTTCCAATATTTCTAGCTACATTGCTACATTAAAAAACAACTTATTAAACTCGTTGGTAACTCGATTTGTGGTTTCTTATGTAACAATACCCAAGACAAACTTAGATTGACAGGCGACGTTAATAACATCTGCTGAAACTATGTAAGCTAATCAATTTATTTAGGGATTTAATTTATCTCACCATAAAAAATATATTTCACAACAGCGCAATGTATAGTTGTCAAATAATTTATCAGATTGTGGGATAGGTCTTGATATTTTTTGTTGTACTCAAGACATAAATTATAGATGACAGACAATAACAAGATGAAAAATTATTACCGTTCCATTGATAGATCTGATTGATTAACCTTATGAAAAATTATTTTTGCTATAGAGTGGTTCATTTTGCTTACTCCATACAAATTAATTCAAAACAGTACAAGAAAAAACCTAATATTTATCATTAAATTATGTCAAGCAATTCATCTATACAGTTGGAATTTATTATTGTACTTAAGGCAAAATTACAACAGTTAAGGATGGCGTCATTATAAGCTGCTAAACCGAACTATACGGAGGAAAATGCATACAAGCCATTTTAGAAAATATGACTAAAAATGTTTATGACAAATTTTAAAAAAGCAAATGTACGCTATTTTAGAAAAGATGTTTGATGAGTGTTCAGAAAAAAACAGGGTGGAATACAACATACTGAATTAGAAAAAAGTAAGGTGTCACGTGTAATTTTCTTACATTATGATTATAACGACTGTCATCACGGCCGATGAGAGAAATGGAGGTGAGACGTATTTGTCGCATCCCCAACGTATTCTTGCAACATAACTTGCGCAAATCTATTAACGATTTGTGGTACTTTAGAAGATTTTTACCGGAACATTATCATTTACCGGAACATTATCATCAAACAACAAAATAAAATCAGATATTGGTTGCTAAATATGGCAGGCAATGACAATATTGTGGTTAAAGAACTTAAATATATCGAAAACACAACTCCTTAACAATATATAAAAAGGAACAAAATATTTATTCTGTGGATATGATGTGCTCGATTCTCTTGATCTTGATCATTCATTTTTAAAGGGTTATGGAAATACATGTAGATGTGAATTATGCCATTTTTTGTTCTGTAAACATTTTGGAACAATTACTAATAAACTTTGTAAAGGTGGATAAACCCCTTGAAGAAATGTCACTTTCGAGGGGATATAGTCGTCACCAATGTAGACATACTGTACGGCGTGTTAATATTTTGTAATTATTTTAGATCTATGGCTGTCCTGCTCCGACAGAAATTATTAAATGTCTACTTAATGGAACAGTTGCTTGACGTGTTCAAGAATGCGGGCTTAAAAATGGCTACTTACGTTTAAGTTCGTATTAAAGACTTAAGAAGTCGAATCAATGTGTTTTTGGTGTGAACAATAATTCAATTCATAAGAAAAGCAGGAACTTCACAAACTCGAAAACGAGATTATATATAATTTTGACTTGAGTCTACTTGGCAAACGCGATACAGTAGCGCACAAAACTCATTATTTTACATAAAAATCAGTAATTCATATTTCTTGAAACGCCAAAAAAAATCACAATATGGAGGGGATGATGATGACGGTCTTAAAATAGTTGCAAGATGGAATAAAAACGTACCAAAAAACGGAGCCACATATATGTCTTTTTGTTTCGACTTCTCTTTTTATTAGCACATAATAGGTACTTATTTATTAAATTAAACACACTATTAGCATTTAAGACTAGATTTGAATCATAACTTTATAACACAGACTAAAGCGCACTGTAAACATTTTCAGATTAGAAAAGTAAAAACAATATCTGCTTAGATTATATTGTTTCATGAAAGAATTTATAGTCTTTCACACTAGAGTTGTACAAAAAGCAAATTATTCACATTAACTTTCCTGTTACCGTATCTTATTGTAGAAAGAGAACTCTTTTTATGTTTGACTCCCCTACGCGATAACGCTCTTTCCTTCCAATGTTCATCTCTATCCGCGGAACGGTAACTGTTTATGACATTGGTCCTTGAGTATTCTATTTCGTTTGTAGGTAAATTATCTCCTCTCAATACTCGATATATACAAGAATTTAATTTGATGGAACATTATGTTTTGATTCCATTCACAATTGCGAGTATCTATAGAATCATAGACTGTCTATATTATTCTCTTTAGAGACATTGTCACGTCGATGACAACGAAAACGATTGATACTGTTTTAGGTTTGTATGTTTGTTACATTGGCTAGGTCTATTTCAGCTAAGATTCTATCGTTTTGATTACGTAATTGTTTCTTTGATATCTATGCAAACCGCGTCTGGTTAAACTATACAAGACATTATGGTGGTACCATCGCTTATTGGTTTAATTACCATTCGCTTTTGTGAAAACGTAGCCGATTTCTCCAAGTGTACTAGTGGGCCATGGTTGCTTTATAAAGTTTTACTATTAAATAAGATACATTTCCTTTTAGGATAGTGGCATATTATTAAAAAATACACAATAATAATTGACTGTGTAATTCTCGTTGTAGAACTTGTTCGTGACATAAGAATTCCGCTTTTATTATTCAAACGAGATATCGTTTTTATAAGAAACTTTTTGTCATCCTTTATCTCATTGTATTCAGTTTTGCCTTACATCTGCAGTAATGGTTCTATTTTTTCACAAAATGACGACTAGAGGTTCTCATAGTCGCATTTCTACGTAATATAATATAAAGCAGGAGTCGTTCATTTAAAAGAATCAATTATCTCTTTATGTGTGTCCAGAAATACTGTTTAGTAAAGGAAGCAAATAACTTGAAGCTACAAGTGTTTAAAATGAAGATTTAAATAAGAAATTCAGTTATATCTTTTATTTTAATATTATATAAAATTAATAGTTTCCACCTAACAACTTATTGTTTTTATTGACGAGTTTGAGCATTACCGCATTAAAACAATTCAATACTATATGTAACATGTATTTTACAATCTAGGATTGATTACAAAACTAGTTGTAACAAGTTAAATATATTTGCATAAATTTCTCGATTGTGCCTTCGTGGATAAGGACAGAGAAAGCTACAATCCAGAAATCAAGATAAATATACATGTGATACAAAACTGCTTATGTAATTGTAAACTTTAGACTGCTGTACTCGGTATTATGTGTTGTACTTTAATATAGTTAAGATTATCTTATACATAAAAATATTTAAAGTATTTTACGGGGCATTTTATTCATGTATATCTTTATTAATATAAATATTATGAACTAGAATACGAATGATGTCATACTTAATAACATATTATAAATAACATAAAATTCAAGCACTTTTTAGTTTCCTACTAAAAGTACTCGTTCAACTTTTCTGTTTTTAATTTTGTCTGAAGGAAAAATTGTACGCTGTTTTTTTGTCGGATCGGACTGATCTTCCCAGTACAAAACACATTATTTTAATGATAGCTGGCTTAACTAAACAACACACTGCTATGTATACTAGATTTGTATAGATATTCTCAAAGAGAGGAATAATTAATTTATTGATTAAAGACCAGCACGGGAACAAATCTTTTACATGGTTTTAAGCACTGTATTTCATGTATGCAAAGTATTTTCGGCCGACCATAGGCTTCTTTGGCTTTTTTGTACTGGATCGCAACTCTAAAGGTTTATATTGCTAATGCAGTGATGCGGTGAAGTTTTATCTTTAGTTCTACCAAACTATCATGATAAAAGAACACAACATTACAACTGGTATCTTTGATATCGATGTTTTTAGAATTTCCCATCTAATCTCCTCCAATGATAGCGAAGAAATTAATTTCCCGGGCAATTCAAATTGTTCAGCTCTGCACGTTATTTGTATTCTTTAGACGGCTTTGTTAAATTTGTTTTAATAAATTTAATAAAATCATTCATCTCGCAAATACAATTAAAAGGATTATCGCGAATGTCAACTGTTAACATTGTGCAAGCTAATAGCGGACTGATATGTCTCATCGGGAAAATGCTTATTGTTCTGCATGAAGAAAACTTTAAAACGTGCAGATCTGGATATACACCATGCAGAAGAGGCTTAACAGTGTTTGTGTAGAATTCGACTTTGTATTTTTTTTCGTAGTGCTCTACTTTTTATATACACATCATTGAATTCGTTTGCTGCTGCCTGTGCACCCTCGTTCCATAATTAAAAGCATATTTTATGTTTATTTCTTCATCCTTGATCAAATTCTTGTTTTCTATGTTTAAGGTTTGACAGTTAATTAAAGAATAATATTTCATACATCTAGAATTAGATCAAATTCAAAATTAGTTACCTCAGAATCGTATCGGTAGATTAAACACTTAACTACCTACAATGATTATATCTGGTCATTAGTTACTTTAGAATCTAAAACGTCATCATCACTATACATCTTCTGTGTTGTATCAATAAATGACCTACTACCACTTCATCATATTCGCACTAATTTGTATTCCATTCCACATAGAGCACTGCTTATTTTTTGCTAATCAAAGATTTCTCAAACCAGTTTCGCCAAGTCACATGTAGTCTTTCATAATCTAATCCCGAATTTTACGATTTATTTAAATATGATAATGAGTAATTCAAATGCTAACCTATCTGGAGCAACTGAGTGCACCAATGGTTTTTATTGGGTTCGGGTAACTCACTTTCTTTTTATTTTTAGAGCATGTTTCGTGTTTTATTTGTAATCGTTCCTTGACTTCCGTCTCTTGTTTGTTTTCTTTTTTATATTTTTAAAAGAAGTTACATGTATAAATCAACACAAAAACCCAACAACTGACATTTTTGCATCGTGAAATATTTCGTCAGTAATTATTAGCCTAAAAAACACATTTGTGGCAATAGTATTTTATGAAATTATTTAGAAAAGGTTTCATATCTGACGAGCTTCTTCCTTCATTTTCCTAATATATGTTGACTTGCCTTCGTATTTACTTTCTATTAGTTGGCCTTGGTGGCAGAGTGGTTACGGTAGTTCCTCTATTATTGATCACTTGGTCTGTCAACACCGAGATTGTGGGTTTGAGTCTCATAGAGGGCACGGTACCCTGGCTTTGTCCCCCAATAAAAATTAGATGCAATAAAATAGCTGAAAAATTGCTGAAAGTAGCGTTATAACAACATTCAAACAAACAAACACACTTTCTATTACTTTAGCATTATGTAATAAAACAACTATAGTCTTGTGTCGATATGCGATCGAAAGGATGAAGAAAGGAATGTCGACTTTGGCCTTCGACCTGAGTCTAATTGCTTTCTTTCGTCCATTATACCAATAATTCACAAGACTATAATTGTCTATTACTGTTTTTTTAAAGACAACGACAATATTTACATCGATCGTGTACCTGAGAAAGCGTTTATTTATTCCTCAAAAATGTATGTTCCAGTAGCGGGTTGCCAGATATGTATACTACAATCAGTATAACAATGAATTCCTATGTTGAGTTCCAATAAGGTCAACAGTAGTTGCATGTTTACAATTTTTAATCCGTAGTCTCAGGCATGCATTAAATTTTCAACAGTAGTAAAATTTTTGTCATGTCCTAAAAGATGAAATTTTATATTAGACATTTACAGTAAACGAGGGGTCATATCAAAACTAGTGAAAATGGAATCGGGATATATGTTCTATACATTTGTTTTTAAAATGACAGTTTATAACATTTTAAACCTATTTAAATGCTGATCAATAATAGAAAAGTATTCAAAGCACAGAAATGTTTATAATTTAGCCTACATTGTCAAAACAAGTGTAAAGAAAATTGTGAGACAGAAACCTAATTGGCTCGTGGGATACATACAATCGTTTACGTGATTTGTTATATTTCTTATGAGGTTATGGTGCTGATACATTTGCATTAAGTTTGAGCGGCTTCAGACCATTATTTCGGGTTATATAAAGCATACATTCACTTTATAACAGATAGTACTATTAAATAACCTTCAGTCTAACAGTAAATAAATGCATTTTATCAAATATTTTGCCTAATGAAGACGCAAGGTATAGTGTTAACATAATCGTATATCATAATGTGATTTTTATTTTGTTTTACCTCATTACACACTTCCAGTTTTTAATTACATTTGATCACGGGACTGTTAACACTGGGGTTGCGGGTTCAAGGCTTATCGCAGACAAGGCGGGCTCGATTCCAATCTCACTTGACAAGGATGGCCAGCTTTTTCTGACGTAGAGCATAGTTCTGGTTACCTTCCTTTTCAGCGCATTAACCAGTAAGGCTTATTCAACATATAGGGTTTACTTAAGCAATACATATCGTTTAGTACGTACAAGGTTAAAAGCTAAGATAGCATAAAAGTACAAATACCGAACTTAAAACACTTTTATTTCGCTTTACAAGACAAAAACAGTTACCTAAAGTTTGCCTTAGAAAAACCCTTAAATTGCTAGTAATAAAAACAAATTATAGTCATATAAAAAGAAATAAAAAATGAGTATCTGCAAATTACACACACTCTGGCTATTTCAACATTTTAAAATGACCTATATTCTGGCTATTCCAACATTCTTATAGCAATAGTTGTTATTGTGTAATGTGTTGTTTTATTATTAACTTTTAATTATTTGTAATGTAATTTATTTTTAATGTAATTTATCTGTTAGAAAATAGAATTTCTTTATTAATATACGTACAATTTGTAGAAATATTAAGTTCTTTATTAACATAAACATGTTTTATTATTAATTTTAAAATTATAATGTTTATGATATACTATGACATAATCGTATTGACTTTATTGTCCAGATGATAACACAATCGCATGCTGGTCTTTAGTACTCGAAAACCTGACACATCTTACAGCAGCAGACACTATGATTGTACATTCTTAGCTTGTCCCACACTATTTTTCCAGCGAGTGCTTCGGTTTCACATTTAGGCGAGTTAAATATCTACAGTTTCCAATCATTAAGAAATAAAGTCTGATAATATTGTTTTATTTTTAGACAAATTGCTTTTATTATCAACATTTCTGATCCTTCCAAACATCAACAAATGACATTCAATCAATACATTTTTAACAGAATTTAATCTACTTGTCACTTATTCATGTAAGAGTTACCATTCTTCTTAAGGATTGCCAAATTTCCTACCGCGGTTCGGGGTTCTCTTCAGGTACTCCGGCTTCTTCTCCCCAGTTAAAACTGGACGCCATGATACAGCTGGAATATTGCTGAAAGTGGCGTTAAAACACCATTCAAACAAAAAAACATTCTTCTTACTAAAAATTTGTTATCATTGTTTGTTTGGTTTTTTTTTTTTTTTAGTTTAATTTTTGTTTGACTGTTATTATTACTACTCTCAATAAAGAATCCACGTTGTAGAAGTGTTTATTAAAAAAGATGCCACATACACCAACGTGATGTGAGCTCTATAATAACCGTAGAACATCTGCATAAGATAGGTCTTTCCCGGGATCAACAGTTATTCTTTTAGGTAGGTTTCGAATTTTCGTAAACTTCCGGAAGAACCACGCAGGTGGGATTTAACAAACAACTTTGAAGGATTGCTGAGTTTCAACCTTTTTCTGACTTCCCGTGGTTTGACATTTATTTTTCTTTATTTAGTTTGTATGACCCTGTGTAGTTTTCGTAAATATTGTACATACTTTAACAAAAAGGGGACATGTACACCAGGGATCACCACAGCTCAAAATCCAAGGGTGGTGCAAATCAATCAAATATCAAATAAGCTTTATTTATAGTCGATAATGCAAATCATTTACAATAACATAAGCTCTAATGAGCTTTTTATCGACTTAAAAACATGACATAAACAAACACATACATATGGCATTACATAAAAAGCACTACATGTTAAAAGGAAGCACATTGATCAAAAGAGAAAGTAAAACATGACATAAGTCAAGTCAAGTCAAGTAAATTTTATTTATAGTCGGTAAGACAAACGATAACAGTTTATATATACATAAAACATAAGCTCTGATGAGCTTTTAAAACCGACATTAAGACATATGAGTACAAACAAACAAAGCAAACAATACATTGCAGACATAAAATCACAGGTAAAAGCATGTTTAAGGACAAAATACAGTACATAAAAGCATGCAGACATAAGAGATTTCATCAGACATATAAAAACATAAAAAGCTCAGGTAAGATACAAGTAAGCACATAAAAAATGAGCAGACATGGGATACATAAAAAAGCAAATTAGCAGAAACAGCACTAAAATATATTAAAAGCATACACAAGCATCAAAAAGCACAAATGTTTACATATTAGAAAATAAAAGATGTAAGCAAAGCCTATGCATAGTCGAAGCATAACAACATGCAGCACTGAAAGGAGCACTAGAGATTTCAAGACACCGGTGAGGTCAGGGATGCCAAACTATATCTAACAACAAAAAGAACAATTACAAGCCACCCCTTCCCACCTACTAATTAAACCCTTGAATTGATTTAAACTTATATCTCCTCTCATATCATTTGGGAGTTCATTCCATAGTTTGGCAGCCCCATACCGCACGGAGTGTAGACCATACCTTGTTGTATTAACGTTTGGTTTGGCTGCTATATTTGAATATCTAAAAGAATAAAAACTCTGTTTAATAGTTATAAGATCATGTAAGTATACAGGGGATTGTTTGTTAACTATTTTAAAAACTTGTATAGCTAAAAGACACAGTCTTCTTAGACGTAATGATGGCATCTTAGATTTAATAAGTAGGTCTTCGTATGTACCACTATCGTTGTTATAGATAAATCTTAAGGCCCTCTCCTGAATTTTTTCTAGCTTTTTGTGTTTTTTTCGCTACAGAAATGCCACACTAAGGGACAATAATTAAAATTTGACAGAATAAAAGTATAGTATATGGTGAGTGGACCCAATTTGTTAAGGTGTTGTCCGATTCTTTTTAAGACATTTAATTGTTGGGAGGCTTTTTTACATATATTTGCTATGTGAGTGTCAAAATTTAGTTTGAAATCAAAGGTTACACCAAGAAGTTTTACTTCATCGTCACAACTAATTTTACTACCATTTATATCAAATACGATATTTTTACAGTGGGATTTTTTGCCTACAGCTATGGCTTGGAATTTTTCTGGGTTAACCTGCATGTGATTATTATTAAACCATTGTATTAAATCTTTACTTTCTACCTCTAGAGTATTAATTACATCTTGAAAATCATTACTACTATATGAGAGTGTATTGTCATCTGCATAGTTGTATAAATCAGATTTTGTCACAAAGTGAAAGATATCATTCATAAAGATGTTAAAAAGTACTGGTCCTAGAATTGATCCTTGGGGAACCCCTTTGTAAATATTTTGAAAGGAACTATATACTGAGCCAATTTTAACACATTGTTTCCAGTTGCTTAAGTAACTTGTTAGAATTGTAAGGGCTTCTTTAGATAAACCATAGTTTTCGAGTTTCAGAAGGAGAAGGTTATGAGGCAGGCAGTCGAACGCTTTTGAGAGGTCCATTAATATTGCAGCGATATATTTATTATCGTCTAGGGCTATGCGCCAATCTTCTATAATTTTAATTAAAATATATTGACAACTGTAACCCGGTCTAAAAGCAGATAAGTACATATGAAATTTTGACTCAAAGAAATCACTTATTTGTATGTCTATAGCTTTTTCAAAAAGTTTGGAGATATTTGGTAAAACACTAACTGGTCGATAATTATCCTTAAGTAAGGTGCTGTTTTTTTATGTATTGGTACAACTTGTGCCATTTTAAGTTTATCTGGGAAAACTGATGTCTCTAGAGATTTATTGATTAGTTTTTTGATTGGTGTTTTGATAACTGGGACTGCTATCTTGATAATTTTAGTTGATATTTCATCTATACCAGTGGCTTTCTTTACACTAAGTTTCATAATTTGTTTCTCAATAAAATGTTCAGTAATAGGTTTAAAGTATAATTGTTGCATATCAGTTATAGTATCCTTATTTACATTAAGTGTCTCATTTAAGTTTGCATTTCTTATTGGTGCTTTTGGGTTTTCAAATTTGGTAGATTCCTTAATCTTTGTAATACTAGGGTGATTGTTATCTATAGATATTGATCCTTTTCCTATGTCTTTAGCTACATTTATAAAGAAATCATTAAAGATGTTACTAATTTCTACTTGATCTGTTAATATTTTTTCATTTTCTTGTATCATTATATTTATATCATGAAGATAACCTTTGTTCGTTAGAAATGGTTTAATAGTTGGCCAAAAATGTTTGTTTTTGGGTCCTCCAATACATCTTTCCATAAAATAGTGCTTAACTGATTCACGTTTGATCTTATTAACTAAATTTCTCTGTACATGTATCCTATATCTCTCCCATGATTTGTTATCCCTATATCTTTTGTAATTATTATGAAGCATTCTTTTTTTATACACAGCTTTTCTTAGCCTACTATTCATGAAAGGTGCAGGTGTCCTAACAACATTTCTACATTTTACGGGTACATGTTTATTAAATACTTCCATAAAGTTTTTATTAAAAGAATCATATGATTGATTGACATCTGTAATATTTTCAGTCTGAAAGTCTATATTTCTTAGATCTTCCAGAAAATTATCAGTATTAAAATGTTTAAAACTTCTAAATTTCTTTTGTTTATTTATTAAATGTGGAGTATCACATTTGAATTGTACTGCAATAAGGTTGTGGCAGTCACTTAAACCAGTACCAAAATTACATGTGGTAATACAAAAATTTGGTTTATTGGTCAGGATGACATCTACTAGACTTGGGGCAGAGTCTTTACAAAAACATGTAGGGTCTTTAATTAAATTTGTCATGTCAAAAATGTCACATATATCTTTCAAGGTACTATATCTCTCTAAATTTAGATAATCATAATTTAAATCTCCCAAAAACATAAAATTATCATAAATACAGGTTATTCTATCTATATGCTTTGTCATGTCCTCAGAGAAAATTGTATCGGTCATAGATGGTGGTTTGTAAGCTCCACATATAAACCATTTTCTTTTATTCATAATAATTTCTATACGGGTACATCGAAAGTGTAAAAACCCCCTGAAAAGTGTAAAAACCCGTGGAATAGTGTAAAAACCCCTATATCTATGGTGAAAACCCCTCAGAAATGATAGATATTACTATATATTATGATAATAATGCAATATTTTTGAAAAATAATTATGCTTTATCGCACAGAATCGATTTTTGTAACCGCAAGATACGTCCTATGAGGTCAAATAGCTAGGGGAGAGTACTCTAATTCTTTGCAAAAAAGTACTACAAGTACTGTAAGTTGGAAATAATTTGAAAATGTTAATACTGACAAATGATTTGATGTGTTAAATTAAAATAATGTCAATAATTTTATAATGAATTTTTTAAATAGATGTATTTTATTAAAAGTTTTGCATTATTTGTATTACATGTAATTATATGTTTGTTGTTATTAAAAGATTTTAAATATGTCATCCATTTTAGTAGCTTCCAAGGATTAATGACAGTCATTAGTCCGTCTGTCGAAGTAAGGGTCTTTTGGTCTGGCGGCAAGAGGTTACAGAATCTTCTAAAAAAGTGATCTTTTCAACGGTCTTGGTCATCCCCAGCGATTGCGACACCTGAAACTGTTTAGGGCTGTCCGTTAGTCGGTACTGTCCAATTGAAATCAATGATCTTAGTAAATCCTTATATATTGGGTGTCCACAATATCTCTTGTAACCTGTACTAAATTCGCGGTTGTGATTTCCAGTCGATGGCGAAGCGAAGGTTGCCAAGTCGGCGAAAGCAATAGGCAAGATGATTCGGCCAAGTAAGTCTTGGGAAGACGTAAAGCCAACAATTATGGCAGAAATATGTCCAGTGCCAACAGTTTAGATACACTCTACAACAGTAACATGTATGCCATAACGTAAGCGATGAGTTCTGGAGCAGTGGACATAGCGGTAATGGACAGAATGAATTTTGTTACGTTTTGGTATGTTTGTTACGTTGTTTAAAGATGAATATATGTATAAAGTGTGTCTTGTGTTTTGTTCTAGTGTGTATTATCTCCAGATTTTTCTGTTGTTCCTTATTTAGAACATCCCAGACCATTTTATTTCATAACACAGTATACATATATTATTTTCCTACAATTCGAGTAGCTTAATTGCCTAAACGACGGATATAGTTCGTTTCAATCGAAAACTAAAAAATAGTAGTTTATTGACGCTTTATTCATGCGTTATAAGTCTCAAAACCAAACAGATTTTCATCTTACACTAAAAAGCCCCCAACAACGTGCGCTACGTCACAGAGATCCCCCCAAAAACAGCAGGTAATTAAATTTTATGGTCTTTGTTTGCATATATTCATAAACACAAAATTACAACTCTTTCAATCTACATAGAGTGAATTGTATGAAAGTTGTTTGATAATAAGAAATATATCTCTGCAGTCTGCTGTTTTGTCTTTTCACGATAATAGGCAGTTTCTTATTGAAATTGACGAAGCTTCATTAAGTAGTCCATTCTGAAAAAAATTAAATAAAACAAAAATAAACAAACAAACTTACCGTATTAATCATCTCCTATTAAAATGTAGTCGAATAATAGCAATTCATATGTATGTTTTGTTTGTTTGTTTGAATGGTGTTTTAACGCCACTTTCAGCAATTTTTCAGCTATTTCATGGCGTCCAGTTTTTATTGGGGGAGGAAGCCGGAGTACCCGGAGAGAACCCCCGACCTGCGGTAGGAAAACTGGCAATCCTTGTCAGTTAAGATTGGAGTCGAGTACACCCTGCCTGCAGTGAGAATCGAACCCACAATCTCAGTGTTGACAGACCACGTGATCAATAGTAGACGAACTACCTTGACCACTCGGCCACCGAGGCCCCTATTCATATGTATGGACTATTTTTTAAATCAAATATTACTCATATTGTAAAGGTATAAAGTACATTATATATTAATTTAATTAATTTACTCTTATTCAAAATCATTTTTTATGTAACAAATTGTGTATTATATGATCAATTTTTAATATATTTTATTCCTACCCACAGTATTCTCACCTACAGTACTTTAAGTACTTTTATTGCAATGAATTGGAGTGCTCTCCCCTTGTTATTTTAGAACGTATCGTGCGGTTACAAAATTCGATTCTGTGGGATACAGCGTAATTATTTTTTCACAAATATTAGATTATTATCATAATATATGGTAATATCTATCATTTCTGAGGGGTTTTCACCACAGATATGGGGGTTTTTACACTATTCCACGGGGTTTTTACACTTTTCGGGGGGTTTTTACACTTTCGATGTACCGTTTCTATACCTATTGATTCTATGGTTTCAAATTCTAGTTCTTTCTTTCTTTCTCCAGCTATGTCAGATCTTAAGTATACAGCTATACCTCCTCCATTGGCTGTCCGGTCAGCTCTCCATAAGGTGTTATTTATCAACTCGGAATGGACTGTCTACAAAAGAGTTATCTATTTTTGTTTCTGCTATAAATAACATGTCAACAGTACATTTTTGTAGTAATTCTTTGATATGAGATATTTTATTTCGTAAACTGTTAATGTTCAAATATGCACATATAAATTTCTTTGTATGTTTCTTCCTCATTTCTGAGAGTTCATCAAAAATATCATATTCATATTCACTATCACTTGCAGGTGAGGTTGGTATTGATGTAGAGTTGATGGAGTAGAGTTCCAAGTTATTCATATTTTCACATACATGGGGTAGAGGTTGGTTCTCATCACATTTTTGCTTGAAAAATGAGTCAGTAAAATTCGGTAGTCTATCTGTACAGACCTCGCAGTAAAAAGTTTCATCTGAATTTTCAAGATTACGGTACTCAGGGCTCACGCTGGGTCAAAATTATAGGGAGAAGTCACTTCTCTTTTGGGTGGCTGACAGGGAGAAGTGAGGATAGAACAGGGAGAAGTGGGTGGACAACAGGGAGATTATATGTCGCGAAAGCATCCTGTTTACTTTGTTTTTTTTTAAATAAGCGTTGGCATTTGCATTTTTATTGTTATGTTTTTTTAGGAGTTTAATTTATTGTCAGAGGATAAAGTATCAAAGATTTGATTAACTGTTCAGTATACTTATTTCACACATTTTCATAAATACATGTATTAAACATAACAATAAAAAAAGAATCAACTGTCACAAAACTGTTCATTAAAATAAATGTTTCTTTGTTATTGATACACAATTTGATTGATTTTTAATGAAGTACTATTAGAACTAGAAGTAGAAAATTACATCATTGTGACACATAATATATTATGGAAAATGGTATAATGCACTATTAAAAGTATTTAAACGTATTTAACTTAAATTTGTTTTTAAGTCACTTTCAAAATACTATTTCTACTACGTTTCTATTATTGCAAAACTCATTTCACCACTAACAGCGTAGTATATTTGCAATCTCCGGCACCAAATTCATATCCGCTCCGGAAATTTTCACAAGTTCTTGTGCTCTGAACTGGTTTCCGGTCGTAATTTAAACCTACGCTTTATATGCCAAATAAAAGTTAAAAGGGTACCAGTTCAACTTTGGCGCGTAAACCGTAATAAACATGACGCGGTATCAAAAATATGAAGATTTCTTACCAAAATGGGAATAAAATTTGAAAGGCGACATTAGGCGATTCTACAAAATGAAAGGGCGACTTTACTTCGCTTTTGAAGATGATCGACGGCAAAGTGGGACCACGATAAGGCGACTTCTTCGCCCGAGTCGCCCTCCAACGCGAGCCCTGGTACTGTTCTGTGGTTAATAAAGTACATTTAAGATGCACCCATATTTCACAAAAATCGCATTGAATTGCCTTTTAGTTACATTTAACAGGTTTAGCACACTTTTGACATGGAAATTTAATTGGTCCAGGATTTACCTCAATGTCGCCGCTAAGTATAAGTAGTTGCAGCAGATAAAAAGGTTTAAGATAAGAGTCATTTAAATTATCAGCTGTTGTTTGTTTACATATTGACGTTGTTAATTTCCGGTTATACAGTCGGTATAAAAGTTCGTATTTAACAAAATGAGATTTCTGTTTAGTGGCAAAAATTGTTGCTCCTTTTGAAGATGACATAGACAATGACATGCCTATAATATTACATAAAAAGCACTACATATTAAAAGGAAGCACATGGATCAGACGAGAAAGCAAAACTTACGCAGACATTTACAAAGCCAAGCATCCCTTGGCATAAATAGTTAAAACAAACACATGGCACTCACATTCTGTCAAGAACTAGCCTAACACAATGATAAATAAAAACAAAGCGAGATAAAAATAAGCAAATAAAAACAAGCCAGGCACTAATCTAGAACAGCATATGCTAAATACAGGCATTACAGTGGCATCTGCTACCATTCCAACTATTCAGTAATTTTGAAAATTGATTTTTATTGTTTTCTGATCTTATGTGGTTTGGTAGCTCATTCCACAGTTTAGCTGAAAAATAACGAAATGATTTTAAACCATACCTTGTTGTTTTTACTGATGGAACTTCAGCTGTATTAGCATATCTAAAAGAGTAATGGTGTTTTTTTTTAATTTACTAGGTCATGTAAATACACAGGACTGTCTTTATGAATAATTTTTAAAGTTTCCATGGCAATGTTTCTCATTCTTCTTATTTTAAGTGATGGTAACTTGGATTTTTCTAGTAGCTGTTCATAACTTATAACATAATCATTGTATATAAATCTTAATACCCTCTCTTGTATTTTATCCATTTTTTGTGTATTTCTTTCACTACAAAAGTGCCATGTCACAGGACAGTAGTTAAAATTTGAAAGTATAAGTCTTCCAAGTTTTATTAAAAATCTTCCAATTCTTTTTAAAACATTTAGTTGTCTAGCTGCCTTTTTACAGATCTCAGATATATGTTTATCGAAATTTAACTGATAATCTATTGTTATTCCTAATAATTTGACATGTTCCTCACAGTTTATCTTATTCCCCTTTAGATTAAAACATATATTTTCTTTAAAAGTTTTCTTACCTATTGCCAAAGCTTGAAACTTGTCTGGATTTGCCTGCATTAAATTATTTTCAAACCAATCCAGCATTTTTAGACTATCAGTCTCTAATTTTGAAACAACATTATTTAAATCATTGTCAGCATAAGATAACGTGTTATCATCAGCATAATTATAAAATGTACTACAGTTTACAGAATAAAATATATCATTGATAAAAATATTGAATAAAATTGGACCCAGAATTGATCCTTGTGGAACACCTTTATATATTGTTTCAAATGAACTACAAATATTTTTAACTTTAACACTGTTTCCTGCCAGATAAATAACTGTTAAGTAACTTGATAGATTGTTCTGATAGTCCATAGGCTTCTAATTTCAAAAGAATTAAATATGAGGGAGACAGTCAAACGCCTTCGACAAGTCCATTAAAATAGCAGCAATATACTTATTTTCATCTAAAGCTTTTTTCCAATCTTCAATAATCTTTAGAAGGGCAGTTTGACATCCGAAACCTTTCCTAAAGCTGATAATAATCAATGGATGAAAATGAAAATTAAAAAAATCAGTTAACTGATCAAAAATGGTTCTTTCAAAAAATTTAGAAATGGTTGGTAGCACACTTACAGGATGATAGTTACCCTTTTCTAAAATGTTATCCTTCTTAAAAAGAGGTCTGACCTGGGCTGTCTTCAACTTGTCTGGAAAAATTGATGCATTTATACATTTATTAATAAAAAATTCAATAGGTTTTTCAATACAAGGCTGTGATAACTTAAGAATTTTGGGAGAAATCCCATCATATCCTGTGGCTTTCTTTACATTAAGTTTGTTTATTTGTTTACACACATAATCCGTACTTACAGGTTGAAAATTCAGAGTTTCAGTCAAACATGTAGATCTATTTTCTTTGATTGTTCATAGACTGGGATGATTTCCGTTTATTACAATACCTTCATTTCCAATATTTTTGGCAACATTTATAAAAAAATTATTAAAAACTTCTGCTACAACTGAAGGATTATTAATAATATTTCCATTTTCACTAAGTGTAATATAATTGTTACTACAAATATTTTTCTTAGATAGAAAAGGTTTTATTGTTGGCCAAAAGTCTGTTGACTTTGGCCCTCCAACACATCTTTCAAAAAAATTATTCTGAACAGATTTCTTTTTTACTTTGTTTACATAGTTTCTTTGTTTTCTATAATTTTCCCAGGTAATTTTAGACCTATTTTTCAAAAATTTATTGTAAAGCATTCTTTTCTTAAATATTTCTTGTCTTAAAGTTTTGTTCATAAATGGGGCTGGGGATTGTATTGGTTTTCTCTTTTTCCGGGGTACTAGTATGTGTTTATTTATAACATCAAGATAAGATTTTTCGAAACGTTCATACTCATTGTTTATATCCACTAAGTTTTTATTTACATTCACATACTCTATAAGTTCAAGATCTTCAATAAATTTATAATGGTCAAAATTTCTAAAGCTTCTATACGTTATAAAGTCTCTGTTTATTTTTGGAACCTTTCCTTTGATTTGGGTTGCCACCATATTGTGAACATCGCTGAGTCCACAATTAAAGTTTGATATATTTTGACATTTGTTTGGTTTGTTCGTTAGGATCACATCTATTAAAGTAGGTTTACAATTTTTTGTGAAACATGTTTCTTTTTTTACCGAATTGTTAAGATCAAATATATCACAAACCGATTGTAGTGGTGCTGATTTTTCTTCGTCAAGCATATTGTAATTTAAATCACCAAGTACCAGGATATTTTCGTACTTTAGTTATACAGTACGCCCAGAGTGTATGGTCACTCAAACACTCTACACGTGACAGTGTAGAGTGTTTCACGGTGTTACACCAAAAATTTTGAGTGTAGACACTCAAAATCACCCACAGCTTATCTCTACCCCCAAATTGCAAAAAATAATTGTTTATTCAATTTGTTGTTAGTCACTCTTGTATTACCAACAGCTATAGATTGGTAAAGTCATGTCAATATGAAGAATTTAGAACTTTAAAATTTTTTAATAATTTTCGTAAATAAATCGGAACTTGCACTAGAACTGATTTTTAAGAACAACTTGATATACGGTAATTAAAGAA
This sequence comes from Limnoperna fortunei, assembly GCA_944474755.1. NCBI lineage: Eukaryota > Metazoa > Mollusca > Bivalvia > Mytilida > Modiolidae > Limnoperna > Limnoperna fortunei. The sequence continues at coordinate 11,285,737 of OX104112.1, forward strand.
TAAGACTATACAGTCCTTAGTTCAAGTAACAACAAACGGTATACCAGTGATAATGTGTTTTGTCCTTATTATTTCATATACATCATATCAATTCGGTTTTTTGCCGGCAATACACACTAATGTTAACGTTTTCTCTAGACAAGGTGCACGTGACAAAAATTACGTGACACAACTGTTTAACCATGCGGTCAGCAGAAAGTAATCGAGGTCAAATATACATTTACATCTTTAATGTATGAAAACCATGAAATAAAAATAGGTTTCATTTAAAACATTATCCGTATACACATAAAAAATGTCAATTTTTTTAACCCGAATTTGACCCATATTAGAGATAAAAATAGATCGATTGGTTTATGTGCCAAGTAACTGTTATCGGTATAATGATGATTGTTGTTTTTATCATTCTAGTTTCATTATGTTTTCACTGAAATAATATGCGAATTTAGTTTCGTTTGTCCAAAAAATTGACAATAGTCATACACTTAAAGTATTTTTCTCCCTACTCTAGACTAAAGCCATGTGTAACATGTACATAAATACACAACTGACCTGTTAAACGGTGTGCTTTGCATAAAGTATAATTCAGGATAAAAGCTTTACATTTAACTTCATTATTGCCAAAATAAATAAAAGGTAAGTTCTGTTTGAAAAAAAATTCTTTTTCACGTAAAATAGTTTTGAAAATACAATGCTGACCCAAATAGAAATAAATAAAAATTGGTTTCCAGGCATGCGCACGATTTGCATAAAGTCGCGAAGTGAAAGAAGCTAACTGTGAATTGTACTAGCACAGCTCACTCTCCTCAGACTTCCAGGATTGCAATAAATCAAATTGTTAACGTTGTTGAAACCACTAAAGTTGCTAATTATTTATACTTAATTTTTTAAATATAGATAAAAGTTATTTCTACATGCGCAAAGCAAAAGTTGAAAAGAAAAATCATGAAGTTCGAAGATTGAACACATTTTAATTTTGTACATGTATTAATGAGAAAAGCAAGACATTAGTTGGTTCTTTGCTTGCAATAAACAATCAATACAATATATTTTCTACACCCTGAAAATCCGAAAAACACAGTGTCACACCGTGTTACACCCGAAAGTCGGTACATCAAGGGGATTAATTTTAAGGTGGTGATAGATAACAACACTCTGAAACACTGTGATTCTCCGAGAAAATTTCGGTGATACACCGTGTAACACCGAGAAATTTCTGTAATTTGAGTGTTTGAGTGACCACACACTCTGGGCGTACTGTACTTTATCAAAAGTGTCTGTAAAGTCATCTAAGAACTGATTGTCTTTCATAGATTAGAGACGTAAATACAAAGAGCAGATAACTCCCGATAAGTATGTTCGCGCATGACTGAACTTTTTCACTGCTTGGGTGGTGTTGCTTTACGGCCTTCAGTTGGAAGGAAAACAATAGGAGAGTATCAAATGTAGTTTATGAATATTCATGAGGGATTACATCACATTTACCGTATATCTGCTATAGTTTGTGTCCGTGATTAGGTTGGGAAAACCAGAATTCAAAATTTTGTTGATCGTTTAAAGTTAGTTATTTGCACAGTAAATTAATGAAACTTCTACAGAACAATATTTTATACATCTTTTAAAAGATTTTATAATAAAACTAAATTAAAACCACCGTGTTCATATTTAAAAAAAGTTATAAATGTTCTACCCCATTGTGTCATGACGCAGTTACCTCCCATGTAATACATGATCAAGTACGGTAAATCACTCTTCAATGTGAAAACACAAAAAGACTGCTTTTGTATGTGACAATCTTGCAGACAGATTGAGACAATATTTTTGTCAAACTACTTGCTATTAAAGCATTTTGAGTTAATATTTATGTAGGTTAAGTTCATTTTAATCAAGCCAAATATTAATTTCAATTTATATTACAATTTTAGAATTTTTTTTATATAATTGTTTTGTGGAAACAGTTTTGTGTCAAGATCGAATTTTTTGAAAAGAATAAAATGTAAATTTCTTTTACATACAAATAGATATTTTAAAAATTAAACTGTTTTTCAAAGTGTCACGAATTCCTCTTTAAAATGATGTGTTGTATTTAAATTTTGCAAGACTTTTAAACTTTTATTTTGCGTCCCTACATAGATGGTGGCCGATATACTAGTAGTCCACAAACAAGCCACTTTTTGTCGTTCAAATTTACCTCTGTAAAGATTGATTCAATTTTTTGACATTCTAGATTTGTTTTTCTACTACAAGCAATGTCAGATCTACTGTAAACTAGCATACCTCCTCCATTGCATGTTCTGTCTGCCCTCCACATGTGGTAATTTTCGATTTCAAATTGTCCATTTGTAAATGAGGCGTCAAGTTTTGTCTCTGCTACGATCAGCACATAAAAGTATCTGGATGTGATTTTCTAAGTTTATTTAGTTCATCAAATATTTCAGTGTTTACACCGGATGTAGCTTCTGGTGATAAGGGGAGGTCATCTACTAAGGTTGCGTTCGAGATATTACCTTCTAAAATAACTGATTCCATATCTTCGTTAATGGAACTGAAGAATGAGTCTGTAAACTGTGGTAACGTGCATATTTGGCAGTACCAGTCTTCTTCAGAATTGGATAAATAATTATATTCACTTGTTGTCATGTCAATACATTTTATGTGGTGCCATAGCGTACAGTTTTCACATTGAATGCCCTTTTGATTCGATTTTACAGGTTTTTGACATTTACCGCAAGGATACTTTACTGGGCCTGGGTTCATGTGCACATCTCCGCAGAGTAAAATTAATAAAATGAGTCTATACCTGTTTGGATATTTCATACGTCTTTGTTACAAAGTTTGTATAAGTACTGAATTTGAGCTTGTTTTTTTGTTTACATCTATGTCCCCTCGGGGTCTGGCGATCAAATTTAAAATATACTCATTTCTTGTAATATTGTTTGGTATCTTTATGTCATAATTTTCACTTACATGTATTATTGTTTTTGAGTTTGCTGGTGATAATTTCTGGTGTTGAAAGTTACATAATCTTGCAATAATTGAGAATATTATGACCGTTGTTAAAGCTCCATTCATACCCGTCAGCATCTTTTCAAGTCGGACAATGATCCATTTCCTTACTCCAAATAATTTTAGAGTGACATTTATTTATACATAATAGTGTTATCAGTCTTTGTTTTTGTTTTCCCACTTGTGTTTTTGCTACCAGTCACAATATACATGTATTTTTGTATTTAAAAACTTAATTAAACGGTAATTAAGTGAAACACCTGGCTTGCAACTTGATTTTAAAGTTTCCTATTTGAGTAGAAATTTATTATGTATTTTAAAAAAAGCAAGTTTTTATAAACCATAATGATAATATCTTTCTTGTACATCGAACCGAAAGTAAACAAACACGTTTTCGATGTTCGTGGTTTTTAACTATTTAAAAAGTTTTCTATTTGATAACTAAATTAATTATTTCCATTAACTATCAGTGACTAGCTAGAGCTTGGAATCTTTGCGGGTTTACATAACCAATAATTTAATACAAAGTCAAAGGTTGCAAAGAAAATATTTGCAGCAGAAAGATCGTTTTCGATGTTTTTAAAATGTGACTAAGTGAAACACTTGGCTTGTGACCTGATTGCAATGATTAAAAAATATTATTGTAATGATCAGGGACAGTTAGTATAGACTGTCCCTGTAATGATTAAATGTCGAATGAACTTTTGTTATTTCAAATGAGGTTAAGCAGAAATATTGTCAAGTTTTGGGATTGGTAAATTTATAAACAAAATAAAAAAAATTATTGAATAACTTAATAACTACTTATATTGCTTTGGAATTTATTTATTATACAATTAGTCAATTTTTTTAAACTGAGGTGTTGCCTCTTATCACACTGAACCCATATTTTCTCCCAGATGAAGCTATGCATACTTCAAATAACCAACAGAAATAAATGGTGTTAATAAATGGTGTTAATTCATAATTCCCTTCCATAAAATGATACTAAATCTTGGGATAATATATAAATATGGTCACAATAAATTATGTGTATCTTTCCTTGCTCTTTCAGACTAAATTTTTTATCTCAGTAGAAGATTACAGCCCTACATTTTTAACTTTGAAAAGTTTAAATAAATTTCACAGCAAACTTCATTATTGAATTGAAAATGCCTCAACCCTGACCAACTTCTTATAAGTACACCCAGACAGTGAACGGAAATATATAATACAATATTAGGTGGACACAAAACAAAACTACCAAAACAAATATTTTTAATATCTTTTCATTCTGGAAACATGTAGATTAAGCTTTCATGTAATAATGCATGGATTTCAACAGGGATTTTAGTATCAAATAAAACATGATGTTCATAATGTTACAAAACAGAACTTAATGTATTACTCATGGTAACGTCATGTATACCGGTAGTTTGGTTCGAGTCAACTTTATGGACTCACCAAGACAGATTGGGACTCATCATTCCAAAAAGTGATGAGTCCCAGGACTCACCATAAAAAAATCCTAGTGAGAACCCTGATAATGGATGAAAATGAAAATAAAAAAAATCAGTTAACTGATCAAAAATGGTTCTTTCAAAAAATTTAGAACCTGTAAGTACGGATTATGTGTATAATCATAATCCGTACTTACAGGTTGAAAATTCAGAGTTTCAGTCAAACATGTAGATCTATTTTCTTTGATTGTACATAGACTGGGATGATTTTCGTTTATTACAATACCTTCATTTCCAATATTTTTGGCAACATTTATAAAAAAATTATTAAAAACTTCTGCTACAACTGAAGGATTATTAATAATATTTCCATTTTCACTAAGTGTAATATAATTGTTAGTTTTGTTACTACAAATATTTTTCTTAGATAGAAAAGGTTTTATTGTTGGCCAAAAGTCTGTTGACTTTGGCCCTCCAACACATCTTTCAAAAAAATTATTCTGAACAGATTTCTTTTTTACTTTGTTTACATACAATGTAGTTTCTTTGTTTTCTATAATTTTCCCAGGTAATTTTAGACCTATTTTTCAAAAATTTATTGTAAAGCATTCTTTTCTTAAATATTTCTTGTCTTAAAGTTTTGTTCATAAATGGGGCTGGGGATTGTATTGGTTTTCTCTTTTTCAGGGGTACTAGTATGTGTTTATTTATAACATCAAGGTAAGATTTTTCAAAACGTTCATACTCATTGTTTATATCCACTAAGTTTTTATTTACATTCACATACTCTATTTGTTCAAGATCTTCAATAAATTTATAATGGTAAAAATTTCTAAAGCTTCTATCAGGGGTCACCACACTCTAAAAAAGTAGGGAGAAGTGACTTCTCCCTGGCAGCCAAACAGGGAGAAGTCAGGCCCTGATAGGGAGACTTCAGGAGACACTAGGGAGAAGTCAGGGGGACCGTACAAATAATTATATTCGCAGTAGTTACATACATTTTTCATTATTTACATCAATTTCCAGGATTATTTCTCTTGTGTTTTAAAACCATAACACACTTAGATTCAGTTTTTTTTTCTTTCTTTTTCATTATAATTCATGGTATTCAGTATCAAACAGCACATAACCTTTATCATTAATCAAAGTTGTACTGATCCATATTGCTTCATTGGACACCCATCTACAGAACTTATCATGATGTCAATAATTATTATACATCTTTATTCTTTCAAGTGAAGCTCAAATACTTATCAAAGAAAATTGTTAAAGTACAATACTATTTGAAAGAACTGAAGTTTGAAACCAATTTAAAGTGTTTGTTTATCAAAAATATTACGATTTTTCATTATGGGCCGTTGTACATTACTTTTCTTCGTTGTTCACTTCCGGTAATTAGTCACATCCGGTAAATAAACAAATGGCGCGTAATACATTTGAAAGACGTAAATCGTTTGAAAATATGTTAAATACGCATATTGTTTGCCGTTTTTTTTGGAATTACACATTTACTGATAAATTGGTAGTCAGGGTGAAGAATTTGGACCAGATTTACAAGTATCTTATGTGAACCATCGGGCGACTTGAGGGAAATGACAGGGCGACTTCGACTTCGCTTTTGAGGCGCCTTCGGGCGACTTCAGGTCCTAGTAGGGCGACAAAGTCGCCCACTTCGCCCAGTGTGGTGAGCCCTGTTCTATACGTTATAAAGTCTCTGTTTATTTTTGGAACCTTTCCTTTGATTTGGGTTGCCACCATATTGTGAACATCGCTGAGTCCACAATTAAAGTTTGATATATTTTGACATTTGTTTGGTTTGTTCGTTAGGATCACATCTATTAAAGTAGGTTTACAATTTTTTGTGAAACATGTTTCTTTTTTTACCAAATTGTTAAGATCAAATATATCACAAACCGATTGTAGTGGTGCTGATTTTTCTTCGTCAAGCATATTGTAATTTAAATCACCAAGTACCAGGATATTTTCGTACTTTAGTTATACTTTATCAAAAGTGTCTGTAAAGTCATCTAAGAACTGATTGTCTTTCATAGATGGTGGCCGATATACTAGTAGTCCACAAACAAGCCTCTTTTTGTCGTTCAAATTTACCTCTGTAAAGATTGATTCAATTTTTTGACATTCTAGATTTGTTTTTCTACTACAAGCAATGTCAGATCTACTGTAAAATAGCATACCTCCTCCGTTGCATGTTCTGTCTGCCCTCCACATGTGGTAATTTTCGATTTCAAATTGTCCATTTGTAAATAAGGCATCAAGTTTTGTCTCTGCTACGATCAGCATATCAACTATACATGTTGCGAGTAGGTCTTTTATTGAACAGAATTTATACCTGAAGCTGTTGATATTTAGGTACGAGCACATACCGGTAAAAGTATCTGGATGTGATTTTCTAAGTTTATTTAGTTCATCAAATATTTCAGTGTTTACACCGGATGTAGCTTCTGGTGATAAGGGGAGGTCATCTACTAAGGTTTACTTACTTATGTTTACTTATGTTGATTCTGCCCGCTGGTCTTCACAGTCCACTGTAGGCAGCTCTTCTTCAACCTGAATTATAGTGTTCCTACTTCCGGTCGGACGGTATTCTGCTTTGAAATTAAATTTCATGGGGTGTTCTTCCCAGAACTTGTCTAGTCTGTTCTTAAAATGGTTTACAGATTTGGCACCTATGACTGAATTTGGTAAACTATTCCAAATGTCAATGACTCTGTTAGTGAAGCTGTATTTTCTGACATCCCTGTTGCATCTTGGTTTGATCAACTTTAACTGGTTTCCTCTAGTCTGGTCACTCAGATTTCGTTGGAACAATTCTGAGGTAACCCGGTTGTCGTATACCCCTGCCAGTATTTTATAGGTTTCTATCATATCTCCTCGCATTCTTCTGAATTTTAATGATGGTAACTTTAATAGTCTTAGACGATCTTCATGGCTTAGGTCTTTCATTTTGGTAGCATTTTGGTGGAACGTTTCTGCACACTTTCAATTGCATCTATGTCTTTCTGTTTATATGGTGACCAAACACTGCTGGCATACTCAAGGTGCGGACGCACTAATGCTTTGAACAGAAGATTAAATGTCCTGTTGTCCATATAATGAAACGATCTCCTCATTAGTCCCGCAATCTGGTTCGCTTTGTTAACTTGAGTTTGGATGTGCTTGTCAAATGCTAGGTTGTTATCTATGGTTACACCAATGTCTTTCTCATGCTTAACATTCTCTAGTGTAGTGGACCCGCCTTCATATTTGTTCATAGAATATTTCCTGCTCTCGATAGTTCTGGTCTTGTTATGTACTGATAGAGTCTTGCATTTATCTGGGTGGAAACGTAATAGCCAAGTAGAGCTCCAATCGAACAGTTTATTCAAATCTGATTGTATGATGTTATTATCGCTCTCTTCCTTGATTTCCCTGAATACCTTGGTATCGTCAGCAAAGAGGAAAACATCGGATTCTACGCAATCTGGTAAATCATTGATGAAGATGACAAATAGAACCGGACCCAGTACTGACCCTTGTGGTATGCCACTTGTTACATTATGCCATGCTGATTTTTTGCCGTTGACTTGGACACACTGATGTCTGTTAGAGAGAAAGCATTCTACCCACTCACATAGCTTATCTTGAATTCCATATGCCTTGAGTTTCTGTAACAGGCGTATATGCGGTACTTTATCGAATGCCTTCATAAAATCCATGTAGATGGTATCAAGTGTTCCGCCTCTATCTAGGATCTCTGTCCATTTGTCCAAGACTGCTAGGAGCTGAAGTGTCGTGGATCTGCCACTTAGAAATCCAAACTGTTTATTGCTGAACAGATTGTGTTTGTCCATGTAGTCGATGATACGTTTCCTGACAAGCTTTTCGAGTAATTTACACAAAACACTAGTTAAACTGACTGGTCTATAATTTGATGCTAGTTTCTTTTCTCCTTTCTTAAATAGTGCTGTGATTACTGCTGATTTCCAACCTTCAGGTACAACTCCGGTTTCTAGTGATTTCTTGAATAGTATACATAGAGGTTTACTTATAACATCTCTCAGTTCATACAGTATTCTTGGGTGTACTCTGTCTTGTCCTGGTGATTTTGACGTGTTGAGATTCTTTAGCAGTTTTTCTATCTCTTCCTGTGTAATCGGTTCTATCTCAGTTTCCTCTGTGATAACTTTTGGTGGTATATGTGGTAAGTTGCTAGTATCCTCGTCAGTGAATACGCTACTAAAAAATCTGGCAAGAACATCAGCCTTATCTTTGTCAGTTGATGCTATAAAGTCACTTCCTCCTGTTTTCCTGTTTTCTCGTGTAGTTCTGATATTCCACTCTTACATTTTCTTTTCGAATTAATGTATCTCCAAAAGTTCTTACAGTTTGATTTTGCTGTCTCAGCTATTTCTCTCTCCTTTTTTAGCTCACCTGACCCAAAGGGTCATGTGAGCTATTGTTATCACTTTGCGTCCGTCGGCGTCGTCGTCGTCGTCGTCGTCGGCGTCTGTAAACTTTTTACATTTTAATCTTCTTCTCTGAAACCACTTGGCCAATTGAAACCAAACTTGGCCATAATGTTCATTGGATGGACCTTTACAAAGTTTGTGTTTTTTATTTTGATTGGTAAACCAATATGGCCGCCACCTCAAGACTTAGTTTAACATAGGACCCTATGGGAAAAAAGTTAAAAAGGGCTTCTTCTCTGAAACCGTTTAACCAATCAAAACAAAACTTACTAGCAATATTGTTTAGATGGTCCTCTATAAAGTTTGTGTTTTAGATGGGAATTGGAAATTCAAAATGGCCGCCACTGCAGGACTTAGTTTAACATAGAACCCTATGGGAAAAAGTTTTAAAAGGCTTCTTCTCTGAAACCGGTTAATCAATGGAAACAAAAACTTACTAGCAATATTGTTTGGATGGTCCTCTATAAAGTTAGTGTTTTTTATGGCAATTGGAAATTCAAAATGGCTGCCACGGCAGGACTTAATTTAACATAGGACCCTATGGGAAAAAGTTTGAAAGGCTTCTTTTCTGAAACCGGCCAACCAATGGAAACAAAACTTACTAGCAATATTGTTTGGATGGTCCTCTATAAAGTTAATGTTTTTTATCCCAATCTGATATTCAAAATGGCCGCCACCGCAGGACTTAGTTTAACATTGGACCCTATGGGAAAAATGTTAAAAAGGGCTTCTTCTCTGAAACCGGTTAACCAATCAAAACAAAACTTACTAGCAATATTGTTTGGATGGTCCTCTATAAAGTTTGTGTTTTTTATGGCAATTGGAAATTCAAAATGGCTGCCACCGCAGGACTTAATTTAACATAGGACCCTATGGGAAAAAGTTTGAAAGGCTTCTTTTCTGAAACCGGCCAACAAATGGAAACAAAACTTACTAGCAATATTGTTTGTATGGTCCTCTATAAAGTTAATGTTTTTTATCCCAATCTGATATTCAAAATGGCCGCCACCGCAGGACTTAGTTTAACATTGGACCCTATGGGAAAAAGGTTAAAAAGGGCTTCTTCTCTGCAACCGGTTAACCAATCAAAACAAAACTTACTAGCAATATTGTTTGGGTGGTCCTTTATAAAGTTTATGATTTTTATGCCAACTGGAAATTCAAAATGGCCGCTACCGCAGGACTTAGTTTAACATAGGACCCTATGTGAAAAAGTTTTTAAAGGCTTCTTCTCTGAAACCGGTTAATCAATGGAAACAAAAACTTACTAGCAATATTGTTTGGATGGTCCTCTATAAAGTTTATGTTTTTTATGGCAATTGGAAATTCAAAATGGCCGCTACCGCAGGACTTTGTTTAACATACGACCCTATGGGAAAAAGTTTTTAAAGGCTTCTTCTCCGAAACCGGTTAATCAATGGAAACAAAAACTTACTAGCAATATTGTTTGGATGGTCCTTTATAAAGTTTATGTTTTTTATGGCAATTGGAAATTCAAAATGGCCACCTCCCCCGCAGGACTTAGTTTAACATAGGACCCTATGGGCAAATAAAAAAAATCTCTATACAACTGGTTAACCAATGAAACAAAGCTTTCTAGTAATATTGTTTGGATGGTCCTATTTAAAGTTTATTGAAAATTACAGGACTTACTTTAACATCAGGGAAATGCCATCTTCATTGCCTATAAAATCAGGTGAGCGATACAGGCTCTTAAGAGCCTCTGGTTCTTTACGTTCTTTGCGGGTTAGGCGCTTCACTTTGTTTCTCGCCTTGCAGAATTACCTGTGCTTCTCTTTTGTGCGGTTTTCCATATACCTTTCCCACATTCTATGCTTATGCTTGATGCACTGAACAGTCTCTTTGCTGAGAGGAATATTTCCTTTGTGTTTTCTTACTTTGCATGTTGGTATGTGTCTATCTATAGCGTTATTTAGCTTGTCCATAAAAACTGATAGCATTTCTGTGGTATCTCTATCCTTGAGCAGAGTAAACCAGTCTATGTCCATATCTCTGCACATTTCGCTGTAGTTTCCTTTAGAATAGTTCAGATGCTCAACGTTAACTGAGTCATATTGAAAATAACAACGAATGACAAACCTTATTACCATGATTACACTATGGTCACTTGATCCTACTGGTACTTGGTACTCAATATTGTCAATAATGTTGCTGTCTGATACTAAGATAAGATCCAGTAGTTATGATTCTTGTCCATATCTATGCCTTGTGTTTTCTTCAATCACTTGATATAGATAATTGTCTCTAACACATTCTATAAATGCCGTACTTGATTCATCTTTCGAGCTCCATGTTGACCAGTTAATCTCTGGATAGTTAAAGTCCCCTGTAATTACTAAATGAGAAAAATTCATATTTGAAGATTTGTCAATAAGATCATTCAAGTCTTTTAAATTCTGCTCATCAGATGACGGACTCTTGTAAACACAGCCAAATAAAAGTTTATCATTTCCTTTTAGTTCAATCTTTACCCAAACGCTCTCTTTGAAGTCATGTTTATCTTGAACTTCAACTGCTTTTAATTCCCTTTTAACATAAATAATAATGCCTCTTTTCGCTCTACCTGGAAAATCACTTGGGAACAGTTCATACCCTTGCAAATCAAGCTCAGCTTTATTTAAGTTGAATCTCAAGTTTTTGTCTCGCCTGCGACGAAAGTCGCAGGAGGCAAGACATATGTATGGGAATCCGGCGGCGGCGGCGTAAACACTTGACATCTTGCTTCATATCTTTGTAAGCCCAAGCCCTAGGTCCATCAAATTTGGTCCAGAGGTAGCTTATGATGAGTACTTGCCAGTCAGTCACCTGTCACCTGACCTTGACCTCAATTTCACGGTCCAGCGACTACGTTAAAGTTTTTGGGTTACGACAGTTCCTCTGTAACTATGCATGGTAGGATGACAATATTTGGTGTATAGGTTGCTGATGACTAGTACATGACTGTCTGGTAGGTGTCACCTGACCTTGACCTCAATTTCACGGTCCAGCGACTACGTTACAGTTTTTGGGTTACGACAGTTCCTCTGTAACTACGCATGGTAGGATGGCAATATTTGGTGTATAGGTTGATGATGACTAGTACATGACCGTCTGGTAGGTGTCACCTGACCTTGACCTCAATTTCACGGTCCAAAGTTTTTGGGTTACGACAGTTCCTCTGTAACTACGCATGGTAGGATGACAATATTTGGTGTATAGGTTGCTGATGACTAGTACATGACTGTCTGGTAGGTGTCACCTGACCTTGACCTCAATTTCACTGTCCAGCGACTACATTAAAGTTTTTGGGTTATGACTGTTTCTCTGTAACTACACATGGTAGGATGACAATATTTGGTGTATAGGTTGCTGATGGCTAGTACATGACTGTCTGGTTGGTGTCACCTGACCTTGACCTCAATTTCACGGTCCAGCGACTACGTTAAAGTTTTTGGGTTACGATAGTTCCTCTGTAACTACGCATGGTAGGATGACAATATTTGGTATATATAGGTTGCTGATGAATAGTACATGACTGTCTGGTAGGTTCCACCTGACCTTGACCTCAATTTCACGGTTCAGCGACTACGTTAAAGTTTTTGGGTTACGGCTGTTCCCCTGTAACTATGCAGGGTATGGTGACAATATTTTGTATACAGGCCGCTGCTGATATTTAATGCTATTTACGTAATGCTTATGACGAAATTTATTTTCGTTACTGATGCGGAATGCAAGCGAGACGTTTTTCTGTGTCCACACTTGTTAGGTAGGACTTCAGTTATTGCTATTATGTCTGGTGTGCTTTCCTCCATCAAAAATCTATTTTTGAACTCATCAACTTTGTTTAAAAAACTATCAGCATTAGTGTATAAGCATGATAATCCATTTTTACAATCTTTAAAAACATCAACGTTAGAACGATTTAGCGCATTTACATCACTATTTAAATTGTCTGATTTTGCTGATGGATTAATTACTGTGCTAACTTTTTCTTTACAACTCTTGGGTCCCACGGTGGTCCCCTTACGATGAATTTGGCTTTTCCCGATTTATCATTTTCACTCATCTGTTTAGCTTCCTGTACTTTTACTTTTTAGCTCACCTGACCCAAAGGGTCATGTGAGCTATTGTTATCACTTTGCGTCCGTCGGCGTCGTCGTCGTCGTCGTCGTCGGCGTCTGTAAACTTTTTACATTTTAATCTTCTTCTCTGAAACCACTTGGCCAATTGAAACCAAACTTGGCCATAATGTTCATTGGATAGACCTTTACAAAGTTTGTGTTTTTTATTTTGATTGGTAAACCAATATGGCCGCCACCTCAAGACTTAGTTTAACATAGGACCCTATGGGAAAAAAGTTAAAAAGAGCTTCTTCTCTGAAACCGTTTAACCAATCAAAACAAAACTTACTAGCAATATTGTTTAGATGGTCCTCTATAAAGTTTGTGTTTTAGATGGGAATTGGAAATTCAAAATGGCCGCCACTGCAGGACTTAGTTTAACATAGAACCCTATGGGAAAAAAATACTAAAAGTCTTCTTCTCTGAAACCGGTTAATCAATGGAAACAAAAACTTACTAGCAATATTGTTTGGATGGTCCTCTATAAAGTTTATGTTTTTTATGGCAATTGGAAATTCAAAATGGCCGCTACCGCAGGACTTAGTTTAACATACGACCCTATGGGAAAAAGTTTGAAAGGCTTCTTTTCTGAAACCGGCCAACCAATGGAAACAAAACTTACTAGCAATATTGTTTGGATGGTCCTCTATAAAGTTAATGTTTTTTATCCCAATCTGATATTCAAAATGGCCGCCACCGCAGGACTTAGTTTAACATTGGACCCTATCAGCTGCCTATGGGAAAAAGGTTAAAAAGGGCTTCTTCTCTGAAACCGGTTAACCAATCAAAACAAAACTTACTAGCAATATTGTTTGGATGGTCCTTTATAAAGTTTATGTTTTTTATGCCAACTGGAAATTCAAAATGGCCGCTACCGCAGGACTTAGTTTAACATAGGACCCTATGGGAAAAAGTTTTAAAAGGCTTCTTCTCTGAAACCGGTTAATCAATGGAAACAAAAACTTACTAGCAATATTGTTTGGATGGTCCTTTATAAAGTTTATGTTTTTTATTGCAATTGGAAATTCAAAATGGCCACCTCCCCGCAGGACTTAGTTTAACATACGACCCTATGGGCAAATAAAAAAAATCTTCTCTATACAACTGGTTAACCAATGAAACAAAGCTTTCTAGTAATATTGTTTGAATGGTCCTATTTAAAGTTTATTGAAAATTACAGGACTTACTTTAACATCAGGGAAATGCCATCTTCATTGCCTATAAAATCAGGTGAGCGATACAGGCTCTTAAGAGCCTCTGGTTGTTTTTGTTTTGTACTTTTGTTTATGTCTCTTTCTGATTTTGTAAGATCATGTGTTACGCTCATTTTTCTGGTTTTACTGTCAATAGGAGTATTCTTAATCTTGTGTAGATTCTTCATAAGCTTGTATTTGGTTGCGTTCGAGATATTACTTTCTAAAATAACTGATTCCATATATCTTCGTTAATGAAACTGAAGAATGAGTCTGTAAACTGTGGTAACGTGCATATTTGGCAGTACCAGTCGTCTTCAGAATTGGATAAATAATTATATTCACTTGTTGTCATGTCAATACATTTTATGTGGTGCCATAGCGTACAGTTTTCACATTGAATGCCCTTTTGATTGGATTTTACAGGTTTTTGACATTTACCGCAAGGATACTTTACTGGGCCTGGGTTCACGTGCACATCTCCGCAGAGTAAAATTAATAAAATGAGTCTATACCTGTTTGGATATTTCATACGTCTTTGTTACAAAGTTTGTATAAGTACTGAATTTGAGCTTGTTTTTTTGTTTACATCTATGTCCCCTCGGGGTCTGGCGATCAAATTTAAAATATACTCATTTCTCGTAATATTGTTTGGTATCTTTATGTCATAATTTTCACTTATTATTGTTTTTGAGTTTGCTGGTGATAATTTCTGGTGTTGAAAGTTACATAATCTTGCAATAATTGAGAATATTATGACCGTTGTTAAAGCTCCCTTCATACCAGTCAGCATCTTTTCAAGTCGGACGATGATCCATTTCCTTACTCCAAATAATTTTAGAGTGACATTTATTTATACATAATAGTGTTATCAGTCTTTGTTTTTGTTTTCCCACTTGTGTTTTTGCTACCAGTCACAATGTACATGTATTTTTGTATTTAAAAACTTAATTATTTTAGGAATAAAGTCAATTTTTAGTATGGAGCTCAAAATTCAAGGGTGGAGGAAACAAATTCAAGAGTGGAGGAGCACTGCCCTTGAATAGCCTGTGGTGAACCCTGGTACACATCGATTAGCCTGCACTTTCGAATGATACTGCCGCTTTAGGGACACCTCGGCCGTAGTATGACTTTGGCCATGGACACTGCTTCCATAGACACATGGGCCTTAGTACAGATCGGCCATATTGTAATAGGGCATTTCGACCATGGATTGAATTATATATATATATATATTTCAAATAAATTTATTTAAAAAAACAAAGGTTGAGTGAAATAAATGATATTACCAATAAAAAATTAGATATTCTAATATGACGTCCTGCTTTAGCTATGTAAACAAAGCCGTGTCAAAATTCCAATAAGTTTAGTTCGCACATGCGTAAACTGCGTGTTTTGTGTAAATGTAAAAACTGACTTACAAATGCCGTTTTTTATGTGTTATCCATAATTATCGTTATTGTTAATAATTTAGTTATTTTTAGTCTGAATTCTGAGATTTATATTATTTAAACTACTCCCGATACATTATTTTTTTTAACAATTCTACATTCTAATTAATATGACGTCACAATTAGAATTCCGACGTCATATTACGCTGAACTGAAAATTTCAAACTAGAACGACCCAATTTCGTTAAGATTTCTCAATATTTTTGTTTAAAAGGTACGTACATTCAATAAAATGACGAGAAAAAAAAAGTTTATGTCAATTTTATTTGCTTTAACATACTGTTTTGGGATATATCGTATTAGTTTCAAAAAAACAATATTACCACTGAAAGCGTCCTCTTAGAACCGCTTCCAAATTTTAAAACATTTGTTAGACATATTAGAATCGAAATAGATTATTGCGAGCGGGCTTTATGGGAATTAGAACATGGTCAGACCTTATTATTTGTCTTCATTTTGTACCTCGCTATCGCTCGGTATAAAATATTGACAAATATAAGGTCTGACCATGTTCTAATTCCCATAAAGCCCGCTCGCAATAATCTATTTCTTAATTAATCCTAAAATCATTATTTTAATAATATGTTACTATTTTTAATTGTAAATCATTGTCAATCTTAGATTAATTAAATAAAATTATATTATTTGTTATATTAAATATTTAATTGGTAGAAATAACCTTTTCAATTACATATATGAATAAAAAGACCATATATAAACCCGGGATATAAACATGTCTTGTAAAATACGTTATTAATCTCCGGGATTAAACTTATTATCATAAGATAGAAACGTAAATACAAAGTGCAGATAACTTCCGATAAGTATGTTCGCGCATGACTGAACCTTTTTACTGCTTGGATGGTGTTGCTTTATGGCCGTTAGTTGGAAGGAAAACAATAGGAGAGTATCAAATGTAGTTTTTGAATATTCATGAGGGATTACATCACATTTACTGTATATCTGCTACAGTTTGTGGCAGTGCATAGGTTGGGAAAACCAGAATTCAAAATTTTGTTGATCGTTTAAAATTAGTTATTTGCACAGTAAATTAATGAAACTTCTACAGAACAATATTTTATACATCTTTTAAAAGATTTGCTAATAAAAATAAATTAAAACCACCGTTTTCATATTTTAAAAAAGTTGATATTTATGTAGGTTAAGTTCATTTTAATCAAGCCAAATATTAATTTCAATTTATATTACAATTTTAGAATTTTTTATATATAATTGTTTTGTGGAAACAGTTTTGTGTCAAGATCGAATATTTTGAAAAGAATAAAATGTAAATTTCTTTTACATACAATATTTTAAAAATTAAACTGTTTTTCAAAGTGTCACGAATTCCACTTTAAAATGATGTGTTGTATTTAAATTTTGCAAGACTTTTAAAATTTTATTTTGCGTCCCTACATCAGAAACAGCATTTACTTTTGATTATTTTTCCACACCAAAACGAATCTTCTTTGAAATATTGAAAGATTCATTTTAATCCCTGTACATACTGAATAAATCAACAATATACCAACATAAACAGTATGGCCGAAATGTCTGGGGCTGATGTCTACTGTGGACGACATTTATTATGGACGAAAAAAGTATGGCTGAAATGTCCAAATACCGATACTGCCTACTGGTTGATTAAGAGAATGAAAGTCAGATCGGTACCTGGTTAAATCGAATCCCCTGCCTGGACATTTCAGGGCAATCCCTGTTTGCTATTTTTCACAACGCAGACAATTACCCGTTCTGTGTTCTTCACAGGTGGACAAATCCCCATTCATTGGTTTGCATACCCTGACATTTCCAAGCTTAGCTGATTTTGAATAGGTGTAGTTAAGTTTTCGTGTGCAAATTACTGTGCATGTAAAGTGGATTAACCACAATTATTAATAGACACACAAGTAATATTGAGAATCACTGCCTCAGTTGATGTTGTTTGTTTAGGAATGAAAACTAACTTGAATACTGTGATCCAAATGTAGGCCTCTGTCTCAGTGTCTGCGTTATCTTTCATATTGCAGTCAATCACTGTCCAGAGAGACGGATTCGAATGACCCACGAGGTGCCGAAAGCCGTCGTTCCAGGACTCCATGACTTTTTTGGTCAAATCTCGGTGGTGTTCGCCTTAGCTTGTGGCGTCTTCGTGTAGGCCTCTGGTAGTGGAGCCAGGATCTCTGTACGAAGCTTGAGTGCTTCTGTGGCGAAGTGATCTGCCTCATGGCTGTGGTCTGTCAGTGAGTTGACTCTTGTGATGTCTTTGTCTCCTTGTTCTTCGCGTATACAAAGCCTGCATGTATAAGTTTTTTCATACCGCTTTTCGTTGTGATGATCTCCATGACAGATTTGTTTTTTTTTGTAAAATGCATCTTATGCGGAGATTATATATTAAGAAATGTTTTTGAGTAATTGGTAAGTTTGTCAAAAAACTTTTAATTGTCTCATTTGTGGAGATAATAAGATGTTAAAAGTGTTCGTTAATATCGTTCACGATCAAACAACTTTAATTGAGCGAGGCTGACTTTATTAATCAACAACCACACTCAAACCGAGGTGAATTTATTAAAAATCTGAAAACTGTACAGGATTAATTAAAATAGTTTTCACACATAATTTGCATATTCCATTTATTACCTTAATAATTATAACAAAGGAGTGGTAAATGGCCGACTTAAATTCTTTCAAATTTATATTATGCTCGTACTTTAAATATTTTCTTTTATACAATAATTTATGAAATAGTAGAAGTATGTTTTCCGGCTTGAGCGGGGAATTGTTCACCCTTACAATTTCATGAGTTGGGATTTGTCCGGGTCTACACAAATGACGAACGGGGAAATATCCAGACCTACAAAAATGACGAACAGGGATTTGTCCGGATACCGGTTAAATCGGCACTTAGTATAGTCAATTCGGCACTCAGTATGGTTAATTCGGCATCTGATATAGTCAATTTGGCACTTATGTTTTTTTCTGAATTTACTATAATAAAAGTTAAAAACAAAAACGATTGAAATATAACAATGTTTATTTTATTTCATTAAAAATCTAGCACATATAAACGCAACAAGCACTATAAAATCAAAGAACAGTTCGTAATGATAAAGTAATATATTAAATGATTTAACAATCATTTCAATTCATCATATTAAAGTTACAGTTAATGTCAGCATTATGAACGTTATGTGCAGGAGGTTCGTAAACCGATGCACATTTCCTAAGTAAACGGCTGGCACTGATGGTGTTGTTCTTGTATTGCTGCCACAAACTGAAAATCATTTGCTGAACCTGACGGGTCTGTTTTCTTTGACGGCGTCTTAATTTTCCCTCTGCAACAAGTCATAGTTGTAAAGGAATATCTTCTGCTTCTGCAAACAGAAGAGAGCGTACAATATAGCTCGGAAGCACATCTCTACTTTTGTATAAAAACCTATAATTTAATTGTTATAGTCTAAAATGCCATTGTCCAAGATAAATGTGTATTAAGAATTGTGCATACAAAAGACTTCATTCATTCTGGTGTACATGGTGAAATGGGTGCCTAGTTTAGTTTATAAACTTATTATGCAAATATTTATTATTTTTGCTGCAGGTTAGCTTCATTTTATTAATTCATTTTTGGATCCCAGCCTGTTACCCTATTTTATATAAAGATACATGTACGTTTGTTCAAACAACTTTGCTTTTAAATACCAAAAAAGAAAAGGAACGCCACCCAACTGGGTGTTTTCTGTCGAAAAGGATTCATTGTTGATTAAAGAGAGTTCGCATACAACGTGAGGACAATACGTTACACGTTGTAATTCATAAAAACATACTAGTAATGTGACATTCCGGATAATTTACAAAAATTGTTCAGGGTGGTATTTACTAATAATCATAACATCAGTTATCATGCACCTGGTTGAACAAAATTTGATCTTCAATTTTACCGGCACTTTAAAATCATAATAGATCATTAACAAATAAAATAAAATTCACATGTGTGAACAATTCATAAGAACTGCTTAAACATGTTAAAAATATTTTCTTTTGATGTGGAAATTAAGGTTTTTTTGTTTGTAGTGATACTAGTTAAGACTTTTGATGGTAAGTGTTCATATAATATTACCAAAGAATCTGACCTCGAGAAGTTCTTAAAAATTCAACTGAATACAACAACTTTTAAAGTGTCAAATCAACCAGATCAATTCTCGTCTAAATGTCAAGGCGGTTATGTTTATTCTATAATCTGATGAAGGGATCATTTCCACTACACTACAACCATCGCCAAAACATGGCTCCCTTGGATCAAAATCCACTGACTAGATAATATACATAACAAGTCACCTCCTTTTCACATATTAGATCAGAATGTACTTTCAGTTGTGATGCCTCTCTACCCTTGCTCAAATTTTGTGTTAGTGTTGTGTTTCTGTAATAGAATCTGTGTATTATTATAAGTCTTGTTTTAATTTACTTGTATCTTAGTAGTATGTATTAGAATTCATAAGTCACTTCACTTATACAGCCACACCAATTTTACTTCTTGTTCTTCTGATTTTTGTTATATCATTTTAAAACATGTACATTGTACAATGGGGCAAGCCAGTAAAATAAAAATTATATTATTAAATTGATTTTTTTTTAATTATAGGCAAACAGAAAAGTTTAGAGCAGGCGATAACTTTTTATATTTTTATTTTTCTTTAAATAAGAAAATGGACTTCTATGAATGTATATATTTGCAAACTTCGGTTTCATTGTGATGTTCTTTCTTGGCATACTATGCTTATATACCTGAATGCAACCAGCTTGTAAATAAATAAATTAATTATATTTTGTAATTTACCGTTCATTATTCAAAGTGTGTACAATAAATTGCATCTTTAAAACAATTCAGGTTTGTAGGTCATATCCAAGATACCTGTCACATCTTCATTTGCAAAAAACATATTTTTTAGACCTTACATAAAATGCACAGCTAGCTACACTGTACAACATTTATTGATAAAGATTTCCAGAGGAAGGAAATTCAAAATGTCATAAAATAAGTTATATTCCATTCATTGTATTTGCCTTAATATTCCCATTTAGAAAGTGAGAATTTACCTTCAGCTGAAAAATTAATAGAAGTGGCATTAAACACCATTTAAACAAACAAAAGACATATTTTTGCCATTGATGACTGATGTCAAGTCGTTGAGAGTTTAATATACTTTGAAGGGTAATGCACTATGTTGCAATTTGTTGAAATATAATTTTACACTAGTTCAGGTAGGAACCACTCAACTGTGACAAAATTAAATGTGAAAATAATACACTTGTGTAAACAAATTTCTTTTACATACAATATTTTAAAAATTAAACTGTTTTTCAAAGTGTCACGAATTCCACTTTAAAATGATGTGTTGTATTTAAATTTTGCAAGACTTTTAAAATTTTATTTTGCGTCCCTACATCAGAAACAGCATTTACTTTTGATTATTTTTCCACACCAAAACGAATCTTCTTTGAAATATTGAAAGATTCATTTTAATCCCTGTACATACTGAATAAATCAACAATATACCAACATAAACAGTATGGCCGAAATGTCTGGGGCTGATGTCTACTGTGGACGACATTTATTATGGACGAAAAAAGTATGGCTGAAATGTCCAAATACCGATACTGCCTACTGGTTGATTAAGAGAATGAAAGTCAGATCGGTACCTGGTTAAATCGAATCCCCTGCCTGGACATTTCGGGGCAATCCCTGTTTGCTATTTTTCACAACGCAGACAATTACCCGTTCTGTGTTCTTCACAGGTGGACAAATCCCCATTCATTGGTTTGCATACCCTGACATTTCCAAGCTTAGCTGATTTTGAATAGGTGTAGTTAAGTTTTCGTGTGCAAATTACTGTGCATGTAAAGTGGATTAACCACAATTATTAATAGACACACAAGTAATATTGAGAATCACTGCCTCAGTTGATGTTGTTTGTTTAGGAATGAAAACTAACTTGAATACTGTGATCCAAATGTAGGCCTCTGTCTCAGTGTCTGCGTTATCTTTCATATTGCAGTCAATCACTGTCCAGAGAGACGGATTCGAATGACCCACGAGGTGCCGAAAGCCGTCGTTCCAGGACTCCATGACTTTTTTGGTCAAATCTCGGTGGTGTTCGCCTTAGCTTGTGGCGTCTTCGTGTAGGCCTCTGGTAGTGGAGCCAGGATCTCTGTACGAAGCTTGAGTGCTTCTGTGGCGAAGTGATCTGCCTCATGGCTGTGGTCTGTCAGTGAGTTGACTCTTGTGATGTCTTTGTCTCCTTGTTCTTCGCGTATACAAAGCCTGCATGTATAAGTTTTTTCATACCGCTTTTCGTTGTGATGATCTCCATGACAGATTTGTTTTTTTTTTGTAAAATGCATCTTATGCGGAGATTATATATTAAGAAATGTTTTTGAGTAATTGGTAAGTTTGTCAAAAAACTTTTAATTGTCTCATTTGTGGAGATAATAAGGTGTTAAAAGTGTTCGTTAATATCGTTCACGATCAAACAACTTTAATTGAGCGAGGCTGACTTTATTAATCAACAACCACACTCAAACCGAGGTGAATTTATTAAAAATCTGAAAACTGTACAGGATTAATTAAAATAGTTTTCACACATAATTTGCATATTCCATTTATTACCTTAATAATTATAACAAAGGAGTGGTAAATGGCCGACTTAAATTCTTTCAAATTTATATTATGCTCGTACTTTAAATATTTTCTTTTATACAATAATTTATGAAATAGTAGAAGTATGTTTTCCGGCTTGAGCGGGGAATTGTTCACCCTTACAATTTCATGAGTTGGGATTTGTCCGGGTCTACACAAATGACGAACGGGGAAATATCCAGACCTACAAAAATGACGAACAGGGATTTGTCCGGATACCGGTTAAATCGGCACTTAGTATAGTCAATTCGGCACTCAGTATGGTTAATTCGGCATCTGATATAGTCAATTTGGCACTTATGTTTTTTTCTGAATTTACTATAATAAAAGTTAAAAACAAAAACGATTGAAATATAACAATGTTTATTTTATTTCATTAAAAATCTAGCACATATAAACGCAACAAGCACTATAAAATCAAAGAACAGTTCGTAATGATAAAGTAATATATTAAATGATTTAACAATCATTTCAATTCATCATATTAAAATTACAGTTAATGTCAGCATTATGAACGTTATGTGCAGGAGGTTCGTAAACCGATGCACATTTCCTAAGTAAACGGCTGGCACTGATGGTGTTGTTCTTGTATTGCTGCCACAAACTGAAAATCATTTGCTGAACCTGACGGGTCTGTTTTCTTTGACGGCGTCTTAATTTTCCCTCTGCAACAAGTCATAGTTGTAAAGGAATATCTTCTGCTTCTGCAAACAGAAGAGAGCGTACAATATAGCTCGGAAGCACATCTCTACTTTTGTATAAAAACCTATAATTTAATTGTTATAGTCTAAAATGCCATTGTCCAAGATAAATGTGTATTAAGAATTGTGCATACAAAAGACTTCATTCATTCTGGTGTACATGGTGAAATGGGTGCCTAGTTTAGTTTATAAACTTATTATGCAAATATTTATTATTTTTGCTGCAGGTTAGCTTCATTTTATTAATTCATTTTTGGATCCCAGCCTGTTACCCTATTTTATATAAAGATACATGTACGTTTGTTCAAACAACTTTGCTTTTAAATACCAAAAAAGAAAAGGAACGCCACCCAACTGGGTGTTTTCTGTCGAAAAGGATTCATTGTTGATTAAAGAGAGTTCGCATACAACGTGAGGACAATACGTTACACGTTGTAATTCATAAAAACATACTAGTAATGTGACATTCCGGATAATTTACAAAAATTGTTCAGGGTGGTATTTACTAATAATCATAACATCAGTTATCATGCACCTGGTTGAACAAAATTTGATCTTCAATTTTACCGGCACTTTAAAATCATAATAGATCATTAACAAATAAAATAAAATTCACATGTGTGAACAATTCATAAGAACTGCTTAAACATGTTAAAAATATTTTCTTTTGATGTGGAAATTAAGGTTTTTTTGTTTGTAGTGATACTAGTTAAGACTTTTGATGGTAAGTGTTCATATAATATTACCAAAGAATCTGACCTCGAGAAGTTCTTAAAAATTCAACTGAATACAACAACTTTTAAAGTGTCAAATCAACCAGATCAATTCTCGTCTAAATGTCAAGGCGGTTATGTTTATTCTATAATCTGATGAAGGGATCATTTCCACTACACTACAACCATCGCCAAAACATGGCTCCCTTGGATCAAAATCCACTGACTAGATAATATACATAACAAGTCACCTCCTTTTCACATATTAGATCAGAATGTACTTTCAGTTGTGATGCCTCTCTACCCTTGCTCAAATTTTGTGTTAGTGTTGTGTTTCTGTAATAGAATCTGTGTATTATTATAAGTCTTGTTTTAATTTACTTGTATCTTAGTAGTATGTATTAGAATTCATAAGTCACTTCACTTATACAGCCACACCAATTTTACTTCTTGTTCTTCTGATTTTTGTTATATCATTTTAAAACATGTACATTGTACAATGGGGCAAGCCAGTAAAATAAAAATTATATTATTAAATTGATTTTTTTTTAATTATAGGCAAACAGAAAAGTTTAGAGCAGGCGATAACTTTTTATATTTTTATTTTTCTTTAAATAAGAAAATGGACTTCTATGAATGTATATATTTGCAAACTTCGGTTTCATTGTGATGTTCTTTCTTGGCATACTATGCTTATATACCTGAATGCAACCAGCTTGTAAATAAATAAATTAATTATATTTTGTAATTTACCGTTCATTATTCAAAGTGTGTACAATAAATTGCATCTTTAAAACAATTCAGGTTTGTAGGTCATATCCAAGATACCTGTCACATCTTCATTTGCAAAAAACATATTTTTTAGACCTTACATAAAATGCACAGCTAGCTACACTGTACAACATTTATTGATAAAGATTTCCAGAGGAAGGAAATTCAAAATGTCATAAAATAAGTTATATTCCATTCATTGTATTTGCCTTAATATTCCCATTTAGAAAGTGAGAATTTACCTTCAGCTGAAAAATTAATAGAAGTGGCATTAAACACCATTTAAACAAACAAAAGACATATTTTTGCCATTGATGACTGATGTCAAGTCGTTGAGAGTTTAATATACTTTGAAGGGTAATGCACTATGTTGCAATTTGTTGAAATATAATTTTACACTAGTTCAGGTAGGAACCACTCAACTGTGACAAAATTAAATGTGAAAATAATACACTTGTGTAAACAAAATACACAGTGGACATTTTTCAAAACATTAATTTATTGTTGCCATTGTAGTAGTTGGATTGAGCAGGGTGGACTTGATTTTGGACTTAAGTTTGACATCAATTCTATTTATTATCTGTCATGGCCGAGTTAGTAAGCCTTATTCACATTACAAGTAGGGGTTACTTTATTTTACATATTTATATATCAGGTCAGCTGCATAGGTAATAAATACTACATCATTACATGTGACCTGGAATTAGGTCAGGTGCTTTACACATTTAACATGTTTAAGGTGAATAATAAAACATTGGTCTTGTATTACTATGTTAGCTGTGAAGAAATCAGGAGATCTTTATAATTAATACATGTTAAATAACGACACAATTTTGGAAAATCCTCACAACAGCTTAACAAATAATTAATCTCTTTATACAAAATTGTTTTGATTGTAATACAGCTTTTGGTGAGAAAGTTGCTCCATGTACAACTATTATGTGTACAAGAATTGGCTAAATGTATATAATTTGTGTTTACATGAGATTATCTTAAGGGATAATTGAACTTTGTTCCCTGTTATTTTCGGTACATGTATGCCAGACCAAATATCAAGTTTGTAATCACCCACTTTGCAGCATGGCTTTAATTGGCAATCAATTACATGTACTATGGCATTACCTGATTGGTTTGAGTCAGCACTTTTTAGCTCACCTGGACCGAAGGTCCATGTGAGCTATTGCTATCACTTGGCGTCCGTCGTCCGTCGTCCGTCGTAAACTTTTTCAAAAATCTTCTCCTCTGAAACCACTGGGCCAAATTTTTTCAAACTTGGCCACAATCATCCTTAGGGTTCCTAGTTTCAAGTTTGTACCCAGGGTGTTGATCAACAGACAAATATGGCCGCTGTTACTAAAAATAGAACATGGGGGTCAACACAGGTTTTTGATCATTATCTAAAAAACTATAATAGCTATAGAGAAAACCGTTACTTCAAATTGATCAGCACATTAAGGTCTACAATAGTTGCTATTAGTGCGAAGTTGTGTATTGGCTTCTTGTAGGAGTTATTGCCCTTTTTTGATGATTTTTGACAAAATTTTTGGTATTTACAATATAACCTGAAAAATATACGAGGTAGAGTGAAACTGTAAAAGGCAAAAATGATCAGCAATAAAAGCCCTACAATTCACTTGATTGGTCTGAAATTGTCAGATGACTCTTTATATGAGTTATTGCCCTTAAATGGTAATTTTTTATGAAATTTTCCGTTTTTGTCCTGTAACTTTAAAACTATAACAGCTAGAGTAAAACTGTAAATAGCAAAAATGATCAACAATACAAGCCCTACAATTCACTGTATAGTCTGAAATTGTCAGATGACTCCTTATAGGAGTTATTGCCCTTAAATGGCAATTTTTTATGAAATTTTCCGTTTTTGTCCTGTAACTTGAAAACTATAGCAGCTAGATTGAAACTGTAAATTGCACAAATGATCAGCAATAAAGACCCTACAATTCAATTGATTGGTCTGAAATTGTCAGATGACTCCTTATATGAGTTATTGCCCTTAAATGGTAATTTTTTATGAAATTTTCCGTTTTTGTCCTGTAACTTTAAAACTATAACAGCTAGAGTAAATCTGTAAATAGCAAAAATGATCAACAATACAAGCCCTACAATTAACTGTATTAGTCTGAAATTGTCAGATGACTCCTTATAGGAGTTATTGCCCTTAAATGTCAATTTTTTATGAAATTTTCCGTTTTTGTCCTGTAACTTGAAAACTATAGCAGCTAGATTGAAACTGTAAATTGCACAAATGATCAGCAATAAAGACCCTACAATTCAATTGATTGGTCTGAAATTGTCAGATGACTCCTTATATGAGTTATTGCCCTTAAATGGTAATTTTTTATGAAATTTTCCGTTTTTGTCCTGTAACTTTAAAACTATAACAGCTAGAGTAAATCTGTAAATAGCAAAAATGATCAACAATACAAGCCCTACAATTAACTGTATTAGTCTGAAATTGTCAGATGACTCCTTATAGGAGTTATTGCCCTTAAATGTCAATTTTTTATGAAATTTTCCGTTTTTGTCCTGTAACTTGAAAACTATAGCAGCTAGATTGAAACTGTAAATTGCACAAATGATCAGCAATAAAGACCCTACAATTCACTTGATTGGTCTGAAATTGTCAGATGACTCCTTATATGAGTTATTGCCCTTAAATGGTAATTTTTTATGAAATTTTCCGTTTTTGTCCTGTAACTTTAAAACGATAACAGCTAGAGTAAAACTGTAAATAGCAGAAATGATCAACAATACAAGCCCTACAATTCACTTTATTAGTCTGAAATTGTCAGATGACTCCTTATAGGAGTTATTGCCCTTAAATGTCAATTTTTTATGAAATTTTCCGTTTTTGTCCTGTAACTTGAAAACTATAGCAGCTAGATTGAAACTGTAAATTGCACAAATGATCAGCAATAAAGACCCTACAATTCACTTGATTGGTCTGAAATTGTCAGATGACTCCTTATAGGAGTTATTGCCCTTAAATTGCAATCTTTTATGCAATTTTCCGTTTTTGTCCTGTAACTTAAAAACCATAGCAGCTAGAGTGAAATAATAAATTGCAAAAATGATCAGCAAAAAAGCCCTACAATTCATTTAATTGGTCTGAAATTGTCAGATGACTCCTTATAGGGGTTATTGCCCTTAAATGACAATTTTGTTAAGAAATTTTCCATTTTTGTCCTGTAACTTGAAAACTATAGTAGCTAGATTAAAACTGTAAATTGCACAAATGATCAGCAATAGAAGCCCTACAAATGATTGCTTAGTCCAAAAATTGCAAGATGACTCTTTATAGGAGTTATTGCCCTTTCATTATGAATTTGGACATATGAACAGTTTTTTAATTATAAATTAGTCTATAACACACCTATTAGTAGAGTAAAACTGTAAATTTCTAAAGTACCCTAAAGGACAATGCCTAAAAACCATTTAATTTTCAGAAATTGTGGATGGCACCTTATAGGAGTTATTGTATTTAACAAATTTTTTGAAGAAATGTTTAGTTTTTGCACAGTAACTTAAAAGCTATAACAACTAGACTGAAACTGTTAATTTCAAAAATTTTAATATAGTTTAAGTCATTTGGATTCCAGGTGAGCGATTACAGGCTCCTGGGAGCCTCAAGTTTAGCTTTATCAGTTTCAACATTGGCCGTCAGTTCAAGTAGGTGAAATTTCCTGGTTGTGGAAAGAAAAATGGCAATATTTTTTGTTTTTTGTTTATTCAATAGACAATTACTGTAGATTTACCATGTACATTGATGGGATTAAAGTCTGATAAAAGGACAATGTTGCAATAACTAACTCCTGGAAAAATTCTAAATAGTTTATTTAGTACTAGTAGGATCTGGTAAATTGGCCTCGGCATGAGTTAAAGTTATAAGTCTTACAATGTACAAGACTTACATGTAATAAAATAACTGTATGCGGCCTTATCATTATATACATATACTATTTTATATTTCATGTAGACCTAATGAATTGGACAGCTTTATGGAGTAAATAATAATCATTGTTTTTATTTGTAGACTGTTTTACCTGCAAGTAAGGCAAGAAATTTTGTCTAGAAGTCTCCAGATTAAAGACAAGATAAAACATGCAAAAATTCTGGCTTTGACTGAGTGAGAGGAGTATGGTGATCAGATCTCGATCTGTATCCATAGCCTAGAGTACCAGTTTTTATTGTAAAAAATGAGCATGCAGATTACGGAAAGCTATGAGAGGCCTCATCAGAAGAGAATTATGGTATGGAAAAGCACAGAGCCAAAAATGAGGAAATTAATTACAGTGGGTGTGGCTCCCCATGGAACAAGTTTTACTTTCATGCTTATTGTACATGTATACATATTGTGGTCAGCAACTGTGTAATTAAGTCTGTTTTACCCAAACTACACTGCCTTTTTAATTTTCTGGTGGACTATGCTGGAGTACATCAGGCAGTGTTCAATCTAGAATTTAGCCTAAGGGTGTCATGATGGCCCTAATAACTTACCATAAGGGGCCAGAATTTATAGCTAGGGGTCAATAAAACCAATATAGAGACATGACAACCAGACAAAAAATGCACATTTATCTCCAATAGGAGTAAAATATGAAGAAATACGCTTCATCTTGAAGCATGAACAACACATAAAAAAATCGATAATATATTGTCTACGTGATTTAGACGCTTGCTAAATTGTAATTGTACATGATAAAAAGTGTACTTAAGACCAAAATACAGTTAAATTTCCGGTATATTTAAAGGGACTTTCTCAAAGCTGTTTACTATGGGGGAATTTCTCAAAGCCATGAAAAATTTGTTGCGCCAGTAATGACCCAGGAGGTTTTTTAAGCGTGTCAATTCAACAAAAAATGCGGGAATGTCGCAATAGCACGCTCTAGATTTAACACTGCATCAGGTGAGATTCCCTAGTTTTCGAAAGAAAAATGGTGATTCTGGTCAGCTGATGTGTTGCATTGCCTACTAGTTTTACAATAGGCGCCCCAATGGTGACATGACAGGACGAAAAGTGTAAAGTGGGCCTACGTACATGTACAAATTGACATTGATCTTATCATATTACTATTTGATATTACATGCAGACCTCATTAATTAGACTTCTTTATTGAGTTAATTTTAATATTTTTTTTATTTTTACAGGCATCTATTTTACCTGCAAGTAAAGCAAGAAATTTTGTCCAAAAGTCTACAGACTAAAGATGAGACGAAACATGCAAAAATACTGGCTCTGATTGCACAAGAGGAGTATGGTGATCAGGTCTTGAACTGTATGCATAGCCTAGGGTACCAGTTTTTATGGGGAAAATGAGCTGCATGCAGAGTACAGAAAGCTACAAGAGGCCTCATCAGAAGAGAAGTATGGTATGCAGAAGCACGAAGCCAAACATGCAGAGAGGAAATTGATTACAGTAGGTATTGCCCTAGATGGTGTTTTTATATATGACAAACACAAGGAAACGATTGAAAGGTACATTATATGCTAATTGAACATGTATATATTTATTGTGTTCAGCAACTGTATAATTAGTGATATATAATAATCATCTGTAGTAGCTTGCTCTATGTTAACTATATTCAAGACGACCAATTGAAGTGAGTAGCTAAGCAGGGAGACTTAAAAACAACAATACCTGTAGTAAACAAAACGAAAAACATTTTCTAAGCAACTTCAGTACCATACATTTTTTAGAAACAAAGAACAGAAAAATGTCATCAAATTTTTCTTGACAGGATTATGGTATGTTATTATTTTATTTGATTACTTGTATTGACAGATGGTTAAGACTGATTACCCCATAATTTTAACATCCTTTGCAGAATCGGGTATCCAATGTTCCAACAGGTAGTCCATAGTGGATGGAACTGTATCTTGTCAGTCTACAATGAGGAGATGGACACAAGAAAAATCGAGGTGTGAATACGAAAGAAATGTGCCTTGTACAGATGTATAAGAGAAATGCATTTCTACTTTCGCTGTGATACTGTTAATAGCGAAGTTGCGTCCCAGGTTTATCTCGATCTGAAAGGTCTTCTCGCATCAATATTTAATGAGAACACAACTCTTGGTAAGTAACAATATTGGGTCAATTGTGACACGGATATAGATTTATTTGGGGCAATATATTGTTTTATGGCTTAAGTTATACCCCCTGCAAACTTGTTTGGGGGTATAAAGGATTGTAGGCGCAACTCCGATACCGCTTGATGAAATTTAATGAAACTTTGCATAAAGGAAGTACATTATATGTACAGACATGACAACGTGTTTTTTATATTGCCCACTATATACCGTGGTCGTGGTTTTTTCATTAAGAAATTCACCACCATACGCCACGGTGGTATTCTGCGGTACATCGTGTTATGTCCACTACATATCGTGACCCACCGTGTTGACCACGGTGGATTTTCAATTTCCTTTCATGCTTACACAGTGAAAAAATTAAAATGTTACGATTTAATTTAGATATTTGTGTTAAAATATGCCGTTTTAATACGTTTGTTTGACAACAAAATTAATCTGCGTTCTGTTTATCTATTCATTATACAGATTACCTTAAAGTTTATTGTCACTGATTTGATTGACAATTATTCCCTTAACGTGTTCTAAAAGGTTAGAACACCGCATTTTACCCTTAAAATTGTAAAAATCTTTGCTATTCTATCGTCAAAATTTCCCTGTCAGCGCCTCTGATTAATGTTCCAACCGTTTGAACTTTTACCGGATGTAAATTGTGTCACACCTTAAATCGATCGATTATCTAAGTATTGTCCAGTCATAATTTTTTCAAGCACGTGCTCTCAAACATTTCAATAAACTGGTGTATTGTATAATTTTATAATTAACAGGTGAACACGCGGCTTCACATTTTTAACGGTAAAGAAATAAGCACATTACCCAATAAATACGAGACTTGTAAAGAAATATACAATAAATGCGAGACTTGAAAGAAATTCGTTTTAAAAACGTCAAAATCAATATACGACTTAAAATGCTACATACCATTTTCAAATTTTCTGAATTATTACTTAATATAAATGTCGCAGAATATATTGTTCCACGAATGATTTTATACTCGGTTCGTCGGTGTTGAACCACGTGTGTTAAAAAAATACAATCCTGATATAGAATCAACCATAATAGTCGTTTCAGTGTTAAAAAGCCTGACACATCATCAACTTTTGTTGTAGAAAAGACTTAAGTAGCATCCTTATAATTTCTATAATGTTACGACAAGACCCTATGTCCGCAAACAGACATTCGTATCGGCGCGCAAAAAAAAAAACCAGCAACAACAAAAAAAAGAACAAAAGAAAACAAACTTACATACTGTTGAGTAAATTCGGGCAATTATTTTATATTGATATGAGTGTGGACAAATCAGTTCTTTCGTCTTCAAAAATAATTTTATTCCGATTTGTTTTGTTCATGTTATAACAGACGTAAGTAACTATGCATATTTTATTGTTTGATCAATGTACCACAATACAACAAAATATTAAGAATAAGTATTTGTATTTAGAGAACTAAGGCAAGTCTAAAAGGGGTCTGATCTCGAGAATATTTATCCCAATAAATACTATGTCATGCAAAAACACCGAAACTGCGAGTTAATTTTAACGGGAACTTTATACAAATAACACGTCTGCCTCCATTTGAAAAATTGTCAGTTTTGTATATTTAGCTCAGAAGCACATCACTACTTTTTTTATATAAACCTGTTATATTAATTGTTATAGTTTAAAACGCCAGTGTCCAAAGTAAATGTGTATTTAGAATTGTGCGTACGTAAGACTTCATTCAACCTTGTGAAACAGGCGCCTGTGCCATATCGTAGTTAAACTATATTTTATGTGGCGATTCTCGTTTATAAACTTTTCACATATTTATTATTCTTGCTGCATGTTGGCTTTAATTTAGTAATTTATTTGTTGTATCCCATCCTGTTAACGAATTTTATATAACTATACGTATACGTGATGTAAACTTTTGTCCGCGTTTGTTAAAACAACTCTGGTTTTAAATACCAAATAAAGAAAAAGATCGCCGCTCAACTGCCCGTTTTCTGTCGAAAAGGATTTATAATTGATTAAAGAGAGTTCGCGTACAACTTCAGGACAATTCGTTATACGTTGTAATACACAAAAACGTAATGTGACAATTCAAATCCGGATAATTTACCGAACTTGTTCAGGGTAATATTTAATGCATAACACATGCATCCGGTTGAACAAATTTTCGATCTTCAAGTCTACCGGCACATTAAATCATTATTGATTATCAACAAATAAAATGCATGTACAAATTATTCTTAAGCACTGTTTTAAAATGTTCTCTTTTCATTCGGGTAACGATGTTTAAACCCGCAATCAATTAAATGACGTTTATGTTGTCGTGTACCACCGCGGATATATCGTGGCCGGACCCCTGTGGCAACATGCCATGGTAGACTGAACTCCCTCAGTTCCTCTAGACAATTCCTCTAGAACAATATACATATGGTATTTTCTGTACATGTAAAGAGGACTTTATCAAGTGGTCTACTCGTAACTTTTTTCAGGTCAGAATTATGTTTTTGATGTACAGAGGACTTGGCGAGAGGTTTATGACAGCACACGGCATAAGCTCATGAAAGAATCCAACCAGAACTTGAACTTGCCTGAAGACATCCATATGGAGACCAGTACAGAAAGTCACATTGTTCCAAAAGACCACGAGTGTCAAGATGCTCAGGTATGTTTGTTAGGCGACTGATTCATGCCTAGATTTCAGTCTCCATTTGACATTTCAGATTTCATGTTTTGGTACAAGTTTTCTTATTCTGTTTAAACCTGAACAGAAGTGATCATTAATTGGAATCAGTGGCAAATGCTGCTTCACAGCTGGATTTGTTTACACTGATCAATATCACCCACAATAATGTGTTCTACACACTTGTGTATTGGGTGCACTTGTGTATTGGGTGTCATCAGTGTTTATCAGATGAACTGACTTGTTAACATAAAGGAAATCGACAAGATGACCTACATGTACTTAAAACGTGTTTAGTCGTCAATAAAGTACTTGTGTTATATATAAATATATCTGAATACCACAAAGAATTTTGGATGAATGTTCCTCTGTTCAATGGATAAGGAAATATTTAAACAATGTGTTTTATGCAGCTGAAACTTAAAAAAACCTTATACAGCCTACCTGAATCTTGTTTTGTTGTGTAAATTTCCAATATTTTCCTTATTAAATAGAAATATTATACACATGTGAAATTTACAGGAATAGTTTATGAAAATCATTATTGTTTGAAATGTATGTAATGCATAAGATAAACTTACTTACATTTAAATGTATGTTAATTGGGATTAGACATGTGGGATTTTTTTTTTGCTCTTGATAATTTGATGTATGTTTGGTAATGAATTGAAATGTACTGAGAAGTTTACAGTAAGGACAAACAAAAAATGTGGATATAATTTACAAAAATAGGTGGACACACGAGATACCTTTATTGGTGTAAATTAGCACTAATAACCAATTAACCCTATGTCCCAAAAATTCCTTTTTAACTAACAATAGTTATGGAATATCCTCAAATCAGTGTTAAAAAAGACAAATGAATCTGGACTATTTTTATCAACTTGCTGGGACAAAGACAATCAAAAGAAATCTGTTGTCATTTCCATTAAAGAAGTTTTAAAATCTGGGAAAAAGCATGCAATTGATTTGTTTTTGACAAAGCAGGGCATAATAAACGGAAATTTGTTACAAAGACTAACACAAATTTAATTGCACAGAGAAGTATACTATATGAATATGTCATGAATTAGTCATCTTATCACAAAGGGGACGTAAAAGATTTAAGTATGATCATATCTTGGCTGTCAAACTTAGGAGTTATGTTAAATGTAATAAGGTTATATGATGTAAAATGGTTTAGGTCTAGCTTTTTACGAATAATTGTGAATGGTGTAAACAGAAACAAACCATGTTCAGAAATTTGAAATCTTCCTTATAATTTCACAATGTTTCATTAACTATAAATCCTGACAATTTTAACGGTAAAAATAGGAATCATGTCATGGCACTATTTGAATTATAACTGTGTAAGAATAGGTCACATGACGAATGCAAGTTATATCGTATAATATGGGTTACTCCATTTGAAATGGCTAATCAGCTTACACAGATAATTAAATTATTGGTATGATGCTGGAGTACCTGAGACAACCTGACCTATAGCAAAACTGTCATTCCTCGTCCTTTAAAGTTGGAGTTGGCACCTTGCCACAGTTAGACTTGAACCTGCATCCTCAGGGTTGAGGGACACTTGAACATTGTAGTAGGTGACTAACTACTTTACCCAGAGGCCCCAAGAATATATGTAAAATTTACCTATTGGGAGTTGATTGCCACTACAACACATAATCGGTTAGTCCAGGATATTGGTTGGTGATGGACTTTTATTATACATCACATTATTTCCATATTATTTTTTGTTTCCAGGTTTGGAAGTCCAGATTGGAAAAAATTCAGGAATCATTTCTGTGTAGTGTTTGTATGGACTGTGATATTTCTACGGTGTTATGTCCTTGTGGTCACATGACTTGCTGTCGGAACTGTGCAGAAAGACTAGAGGAATGTCCGTTGTGTCGGACGACCATTCAGAATGTCCAGCCAGTGTATTTACCAACGCCTTTGTTACAGAAAAGCTAGTATTTTGTTGGTGATAAGGACAAATTGTACGTTACCGGGAACAGTGCAGATATAACTGTATAGCAATAAACATGGCTGATTTGTTACATTCGTTGTGGTAGAAAATGTTTTTAGAGAGGCACATACAATGCAATACATGAACATGTTGAGATCATAATATTAGTCATAATATGTACATAAATCATTTTCACTTGTTGTGCATGTCATTGTAAATTATTTTATTTTGTATATTGTAAAAAAAAATGTTTGCAAGAGAAATTCAGGGAAAAGTTTGATATGTAAAGATTTTCACAAAAATGTGTGTTACTGTTGGAGGTCTGGTGTCCATCTAAAGTTATATTTTGTATTTATTGGCTCCATGTCTGTAGAAATTGACCAATGGGAACATTTGTTATAATTAATATTGAGAATTGATTTCATTGTATAAGTGCATTGTTTATATATTGTCTCAGGAAGTGGGCTGTTGTACAGGCGACCACAGTCCTAAGTAGTCGATCATGTGTCTCACAAGTGACTTAGTATTATTGTTTCAACAACAGGAAATGGAAGCTTGGCAGGTATTAGTTTTGTATTCAGAAGTACAGTACAAATCATTACACTTGCAACACCAGACTCCATGTAATTTTTTCAGTGACCTTTAGTAATAAATCATTTAAAAACACATGTAATTTTACCATTCATTACATGTAAAGTATAAAGTAAGATAAGGCAGTATTACATGTGAACAGTAGAAATATTTTATGGCTATCTACATTCTTATCAGTTTTATGGAAGTGGTTTTATAATAAAACTTTCAGTAACCACTTGTTAATGAATCATTAGAAAAGATGAGGTGTACCCTGTAATAGCAGTAGAAAATAATGTTTATAATCTTTAACAGCTGTATGATGTTTATAAAGTTGTGTGCAATTTTAATAGAGAAAATGGGACCAAACTGAAAACGATTAATGTGAATAATCTAAGAAAAGAAA
This sequence comes from Limnoperna fortunei, assembly GCA_944474755.1. Classification (NCBI taxonomy): domain Eukaryota; kingdom Metazoa; phylum Mollusca; class Bivalvia; order Mytilida; family Modiolidae; genus Limnoperna; species Limnoperna fortunei. The sequence continues at coordinate 11,322,001 of OX104112.1, forward strand.
TTAATACTTTTACCTGAGTAACATAAAAATACTTAAAAATGATTTTAGTGCACTAAATTGTATGTTTGAACTTCTTCAAGTTCAATAGCATTGACATAAATGATTAAAATGAGTACGAAAATAAACAGATGTTCACCTGTTTGCATAAATATGCAAATCTATATTGCACACAAAGTTGTTGATTATCATTGTTTTGATTGCAGTCATAACAAGAAATGATATGGGTTACACCCATATCCAGAGATGTTCGATTTATATTTTATAGGTGTATCCGATTTGGTTTAATAGTTTTTTTTTAATTTGTTTTATTTAAAATTTCATCATATGCTGTAAAGGGTTACAAATAGACGATTGTGGAAGGCAAGAAATATCTCAACTTTGAGAAGAGTGCTGTAAAAAAAGCAAGCATTAATTTATACATGTGTGCCCCCTCCCCCCCCCCCCCCCATACCATATGTGTTTTATATTTCAACAGATTATTTTATTTACGTGTTTTCGATATTAACAGATTTACCAAGCATACAGTTAACATAAAATTGATAATTTACATAAAACTACATGTACTTTGTTGTACATGTACATGTATTCCAGAACGTTTATTGCCATTATGTATTGAAACGCACTGCCTAAGATATAGAAATGTTTTTCTTCGAGCACCAAAGCAGTTATACAATAATGTAAACAAACTGAATATTAGATTTTTTTAATTAAATGTTTATAGTTTAAAATTTACTGAATAAGCAATGTATACTTTACAATTAGAGCCACAACTCTCCATCTATGTGTGTACAGACGCCCAAGAACAATAATACATTTGATTTAAATATCAGCATGTATATAAAATGATTGCTAATTTGTATTTATTAAAGAAATTTATTAAAATTTCTTCCTCTCCGTCTTTTTTACACTTCATAAAATCCCGCAAAAATCTAGTGTGTTAATATGCGTTTTAATTTGCGCTGTACTTCAAATAAAAAATATTTAACATTTTCGATATAAAATTTTACAAACTGCAGCTCATCTAGAGCTATCGTTCTTAATACTTAAATTGCACTATGAAATAATTATATAAACAAACAGACGGTAAAATCTAATAAAAATTGTACACAATTTGAAAGGTGTATTGCCAATTAACAGAATTACGATCACGTGACTTGCTTTTTCGAGAGGTAAAGTGTCATGAGGTCAAAGGTTAAAAAGTTAATATAATACCTACTGCGTCGGAAAAAGCAAAAGTGTTGGAAAGACAAATGTTTACCGTACAATAACAATACATTGACCTTTTCGAAATATCACATAGTCACGTGGTTCTGTGGAAAAAAAGGGGGGGGGGTAAGATCGTCAAAAACAATAATTTCTAAAATTATTTTCAACTATTTACACTGTTGATGACCTTTATTCGAATGTAACTGAATTGTTTTTCTATTGTATTATTATATACATTTTTCAAAATTTCGTTTAGCTTTTTAAAATTTCTGTTTGTTTAAAGGACTTCATATACGATCTTTATAGAGGTATGTTTAATCTAATTCTATTAGTATCTAAATATAACTTGCTTCTTTAAAATAGTTTAACATAAAAAAATTATAAATCTTGAATTAAATAAAAATCCATACCATTAGTGTTTTTTTGTTATAAAGAAATTTATTTTCCCTACCAAAATCTATGACATTTTTCACTTATTTAGAAATCTGATTTCTTAAATAACATGTCTGTTTTAAAATCTTATTTTCTTATACAAATAATAATCTAAATTAGCATTTTAGTGGCTAATTATATGAATCTAAATGGTCTTTTATTTTAACCTTTCATTAAAGTTCAGTGACATAAATAAGCAATTAGCAAATAAAAAAGGCACATCTAATTTCCAATTAACAATTACATCACAGAAATATCTCTTACCCCCCCCCCCCCTTTCCCACCACCACGCACACACACACACGCCTCGTTCTCGGCCAATCTCGTGCGAGAGAGTTTGGGATTTATAAATTGTTAATAATCAAAACACATGGAAATAAATTTTAATGTTCAAGATTGATGAATTTTCTACATAAAGGTTTCATTTTCTACCCTAATTATGAAATAATCCAGAAATAATTCTGAAAATTATCGATCAAGGCTTTCTGGATTAGTGGTCACAAGTGCGTTAAAAATACTGTTCGGCTAATGATGATGCCCGAGGGGAACTTCATGCATTACGTAATACAACAAAATTTTAAATGCATTATTTTTATCAAATCATCTTGTGAATTCCTATAAAAACAAATACATTCACATTCTATTATGTGAAGATTAGAAACTGCATTAAAATACAAAGCTTAAGTACCCTATAATTTCTCACATAACGAAAGAAATAAAATTGAAAATTATCGATCAAGTCAAATTTATAATCATCTACATTTTATATAAAGATACGAATGCAAAAAAAGATATGAAGCTTGCGCTATCAATCGTGAAATAATCCAAACAAAACAAAATATATTATGATAAAATTGAACCGAACAAGTCTTTCTAACTTATACATTACGTAATATAACGTAACACAATCAAAAAATGCCTTTTTATTATCAAATTATCTAATTAATTGATAAAAGAAACACAAATATATACATTTTATTTTGTAAAGATAAGAATGCATTAAAAGAAATACTAAGCATACCCTATAAATCATGAAATAATCCAAGAAATAAAATTGAAGCGTTGATCCTATCTAGCGAAGTCAAAAGCGCATTAATATACAATTTTGTACATCTTTACTTCTTATTAGATCAGGATAAAAAATGTATCTTAAAGCTTCAATGATTTAACAATACAAGTTTCAATTACTTCCCCACAATCGGTGGTTCTCTGCTTGATCTTATACAAGTTACAATTACTTGCCTACTATCGGTGGTCCTCTGCTTCATCTTATACAAGTTACAATTACTTGCCCACTATCGGTTATTCTGAGCTGATCTTATACAAGTTAAAATTACTTGCCCACCGTCGGTGGTTCTCAGCTTGATCTTATACAGGTTTCAATTACTTGCCCACTATCGGCGGTTGTGTGCTTTATCTTATACAAGTTACAATTACTTGCCCACACTCGATAGTTCTCTGCTTGATCTTATACAACTTAGTTACTTGCCCACACTCGGCGGTTCTCAGCTTGATCTTATACAAGTTACAATTACTTGCCCACACTCGGTGGTTCTCTGCTTGATCTTATACAAGTTACAGTTACTTGCCCACACTCGATGGTTCTCTGCTTGATCTTATACAAGTTACAATTACTTGCCCACTATCGGTGGTTCTCTGCTTGATCTTATACAAGTTACAGTTACTTGCCCACACTCGGTGGTTCTCTGCTTGATCTTACGACAAGTTACAATTACTTGCCCACACTCGGTGGTTCTGTGCTTGGTCTTAAACAAGTTATAATGACTTGCTCACACTCGGTGGTTCTCAGCTTGATCTTATACAAGTTACAATTACTTGCCCACTATCGGTTATTCTGAGCTTGATCTTATACAGATTTAAATTACTTGCCAACTATCGGTGGTTGTGTGCTTGATCTTATACAAGTTACAATTACTTGCCCACTATCGGTGGTTCTCTGCTTGATCTTATACAAGTTACAATTACTTGCCTACTATCGGTGGTTCTCAGCTTGATCTTATACAAGTTACAATTACTTGCCTACTATCGGTGGTTCTCAGCTTGATCTTATACAGGTTTTAATTACTTGCCCACAATCGGCGGTTGTGTGCTTGATCTTATACAAGTTACAGTTACTTGCCTACTATCGGTGGTTCTCTGCTTGATCTTATACAAGTTACTTGCCCACACTCGGTGGTTCTCTGCTTGATCTTATACAAGTTACAATTACTTGCCCACTATCGGTGGTTCTCTGCTTGTTCTTATACAAGTTACAATTACTTGCCTACTATCGGTGGTAATCTGCTTGATCTTATACAAGTTACAATTACTTGCCTACTATCGGTGGTTCTCTGCTTGATCTTATACAAGTGACAATTACTTGCCCACTATCGGCTATTATGTGCTTGATCTTATACAAGTTACAATTACTTGCCTACTATCGGTGGTTCTCTGCTTGATCTTATACAAGTTACTTGCCCACACTCGGTGGTTCTCAGCTTGATCTTATACAAGTTACAATTACTTGCCCACTATTGTTGGTTCTCAGCTTGATCTTATACAAGTTACAATTACTTGCCCACTATCGTTGGTTCTCTGCTTGATCTTATACAAGTTACAGTTACTTGCCCACACTCGGTGGTTCTCTTCTTGATCTTATACAAGTTACAGTTACTTGCCCACTATAGGCGGTTGTGTGCTTGATCTTATACAAGTTACTATTACTTGCCCACACTCGGTGGTTCTCTGCTTGATCTTATACATGTTACTGTTTAAAATGTCCGTTTATTCAGTGTACACATTCAGTGTAAAACTGGGGCCTCGGTGGCCGAGTGGTCTAGGTAGTTCGTCTACTATTGATCACGTGGTCTGTCAACACAGAGATTGCGGGTTCGATTCTCACTGCTGGCAGTGTGTACCCGACTCCAATCTTAATTGACAAGGATTTCCAGTTTTCCTACCACAGGTCGGGGGTTTTCTCCGGGTACTCCGGCTTCCTCCCCCAATAAAAACTGGACGCCATGATATAGCTGAAAAATTGCTGAAAGTGGCGTTAAACTCCATCAAACAAACAACAACAACAAACAGTGTAAAACTGGCCTCCTGTTGAGTTTCGATATGAATATGCATTAAGCATAGGCTAAATGTATATTTTGTACACATAGGGAGCATACATACATAAAAGTGTTCCATTATTTGTCCCGTTACAATGAAGACACCGATATAATCAGGGGAATATCCAGGTTTGAAAGGGAGACGGTAAGAGGTTCCAAAATCAAAAAGGGGTTGCTTATTTTTCCTGCCTTTTTTGCAAAAGCGAGGGAGTAATGAATTCTGCTTTCCGTCCGTCATTCCGTCTTAAATTGGTTTCCGGAGCATAATTTTTTGACGCCTTGATAGAATTTCTTGGATCTTACATATATTAATAGCTTGCGAGATCAGAGAGGAGCTTATTGATTTTGGAATCAAAAGGTCTACAGTCAAGGTCACAAGTTACTTTTGACCTAGGTGCTGTTCGTTAAACGGCCTCGTTGAAGGCTGATGGTTGTTTTTTATTGTGGTTTTTAAATTTCTGCTCGTTTATGCGGGCTGTGTCGCGTACACCTATTCCACATCTCATTATTATCAATGTTTTGAAACCCTTAGAAATTATACACTGAAATTGGTTTCTGAAGCATAACTTTTGAATACCACAAAAGAATTTAATACAATTAGCATAAGTTAAAGCTTATAAGGTAAGAAAGAAACCTTATCATTTTGGAGTGAAAAGGCCAACGGCCAATATCACAACTTTAGAAAAACTTAGAAATTCCACACTGAAATTGATTTCCGAAGCATGACTTTTGAACGCCTTGAACGAATATCATACAAATGACACACATTAAAGCTTATAAGGTAAGACAGGTGCCTATTGACTTTGGAGTTCAAAGGTCAATAGTTGAAAAACTTCTCTCACACTTTTTGTTTTTCTTGCCGAACGCCTTGATGTATTTTCTTCATATTTTCATGCATATTTCGTATATAAATTAGATTTGCACCTTCTAAATTTTAATTTTTGATTTTTGTGTGATTTCTCTAATAGAAGGTAATGAGATGTGGAATAAGTGTACGCGACACAACCTACATATATCAACGGTAATTTACAAAATGATTTAAATATCCACAATGGAAAACAGCCAAAAAAATTCAATGTGACCAGTGGTCGCTGCACGCGGTTTTGCAATTTGCCCAAGATTACATATATAATGCATACGATTCAAAACCAATACTAGAAATGTCAAGGAAATACCCCTTTCAGGACTTAGAACATGTAACGGCGAGTACAAACAAAAGCTTTGACAGATTCCTGGATTAGGACAGACACATATAAATGTGACGGGGTTAAACAAGTTTTTTGCACCAACCTTTACCCTATTGATAACTTCTAAGGGAGCGACAATTTGATTTTTATGGAAAGGGGGGGGGGGGCTATGGTTAAATTTGAAATAAAACTGCAGGATGCCAAAAAATCAGGAAATAAAACGGCAGGACAGTACTTTGAAATAAAATAAGAGGCTCCCAGGAGACTGAATCGCTAACCTGGTCCTTTAGCCATAAGGGTCTTTTCTATAAGGGGTCATCTAATCATCTAACAACCTTGACCCAATGGAGACTTTTGTAGAGTTATTGTCTCTGAAGAGCGCAAGATCCTTCGGACTTTTTCTATCTGTTATAGTTGCTGAGTTATAAGCCATTTTAAGTGTTTTTTCCATATCTTCTATTTTTAGTAACAGCGGTCATGTTTTTATTGAATCTTTTTAAAATGAGGATTTTTTGTTGCCAACATGTCATAAATTATTACCGCAAAGTTTCAGTCTAATTGGTTCAGCGGTTTCAGAGAAGAAGATTTTTGAAATGATTAACGGACAACGACGGACGACGAAGGACGCATAGTGATGGCATAAGCTCACTTGCATGGCCTTTGGCCGGGTGAGCTTAAAAAGGCAGGATGCAGTTTTTGGCTCAACACTTTATGGTAAATTAAAAAAAAAATCCAGGCTCAGATTTTTCCGAAAATAAAAAGGCAGGATGAAATAAATATCCATAGCCCCCCCCCCCCCCCCCCCCCCCATTAAAAAACAAATCGCAAAATAACACACAGTAAATCGATAAAAGTTCACAGAAAATGCCATTTATGGACGTTAACCATTAACCAAATAGGGGTTGATATGTTGCATCGGCTCATCTTCTTAGGGCTTTGATAGATTTTCTTCATGTTTTATGGAATGTTTCTTTTATAATGTAGATGTGAAACTCCTATTTAAAAATAAATTGATTGATTCAGGTAGAGGTGTTCACCTGGATACTTTGACCTCAAACCCATCTAAAACTTTCATCACATAAATTTGCATACTCCTTCTACAATCATGTATATATTTTGCTCGACATTGTATGTCTTCAAGCATTTGCACATGTCTTGTACAAGTGAGACGTCCATAAATAATTATATTTATAAAAGAAATTATATAAGTTATAAATTTAGAATGAATTAAATTATTAAGCCAATCCCGTTCTCATATTTCTACCATTTACGAATAATTTACAAACAAGGCTAGCTGTCAATATGGCTGTCACGAAACCCGAACCCGGTATGTCAGAAATTAACAAATTAAGAAATTTAATGGAAGACATCATGCATTATTTTGCCCTCCCCCCCCCCCTCGCCTTTACCGGATTGGACTCGCTGGATTGGAAGTTAGCAACGTGACGGGTGTGTTGTAGCAAGCATGAGCTGCTTATCCGTCCGGAGCATCTGATTCCATTCCATTCTTATTATGGGCCAATTCAAGACGACGAGCAGTGACCACTGGTAACACTGATGGATGTCTTCTGTTGTGGATTTTTTTTAATTGCGGCTTGTTTATGTAGGTTGTAACTATCCCATATTTCAAGATCGTTTATTAAGTTCGCGTCGTCGATTGCAATTCAGTTGTTTTTGTGTGTTTTGTGTTGTCTGTTGTTTCGTGCTGTTCTCGTTTGTGTTTACGGATGTTGTCAGCCATATCTGACTTTTGACATTCGAATCTCTGGTTTTTTGGGGTTTTTTTTGCTTAGTACTGCCATACCACCTTTCCTCCATGGTTGAGCAACATCTACATCCTTTGCATCATTTGCATTCCTTGTCATGTCATCTTTACCATAATTTTTGAAACTGTAAGAACGTAATTGTCACAGAGTACTCAACTGCCGACTATTAAATGAATCAAAACACTAAATGTTTTAATTTTTACCTCTTTAATTAAAATGCGTGGCTATAATTATTTCAATTAAGAGCATCTTATTAATGATGAGTTTTAAGCTAAACATGCTTGAGGAAAGCATGCTTTATGTCTTCTTACGCAATAATTTATAGTAAATAACACCATGAATTTATTGTAATAAAATAAGCACGTCTTAATTAACCCATTCCTTAATTTTACTATTTTAAAGATGTGTTAATTAACCATGTAAACATAATAAATTGTTTGAAATTAAGACAAGCTTAGTTAATTATAACCCCCATCTTCGTGTTAATAACAAGTTAGTAACGATTAATATAGGACAAACACGTGAAAAATAAAGCGTATTATTTTTAATAACCAGAACAAGCATATTCACCTTGTGTTCTGTTATTAAAAAAACTTAAAATCGTATCACAAATATAAAAAAAATAAGTGTATTATCAAAGAAGTTTTTTTCAGGCACAATTCTCAATGCAGCAGTAATGAGTTTACTCAAATCTGGCAAGAATACTGCAACAGTTGCAGAAGTGACACAGCCATCACAAGAACCTACTGGTGAGTTAGGTGTATTTAACAAATAAATCCAATCATCCATTAGCAATAAACAAAATGTCGGGTCATAATTGGGAAGCCTAGCCATCATGTACCATAGATAGTGACATGTTTGGAGAGTGCCATGCGGGGGGTGGGGTAGGAATTTTCGTTTTCTTAGCAACTACTAATCACATTCTCTTGAAATTGAGTATGTAGCATCAGCATGGCCTCCCATAACGTGGGATTCCATTTCAGGTCTGTCATTCACCTACTTCCTGTTAACTGAGTTAATTTTTAATGAAATCGGGCCATTTCTGTCTTTGATTGATTATTGTAATAGAGATCATTTCCAAATAGACCAAAAGTATTATGCCATCATTCACTTTATGACATTCTAGAATGTTGATTTTACATTTAGATTATGTAATTTAAATAAAATGTTAAAATATAATTTATATTTAAGTTTTCTTTTGGAAAGGTATTCCCAGCTCTTAAAGATAGACATGTGAATATGATGTTACATAGTGTCATGTTATTAAGCAATGAAAATGCTTATATCAGAGGTCCTGACCTGGCGTTAAATTTGAAAGTTAAGCTTGCGTCAATGAAAAATATTTTACCAGGAGACCAGGTTATCACAGCAGTTGCCATTTTTAAATGTGTTATATAATGTGTTTTTGTACTATTAACAAGATTCTTTTATAATAAACTTCCTAGGGATATTTATTCATTTTGTCTCACCTGTGATGATTGGAATCTCATAATGGCGGCATAAAAACTTACACATCTTGATTTATATCTTTGTAAGCCTAAGCCCTAGGTCCATCAAATTTAGTCCAGTGGTAGGTTATGTAGAGTACTTGCCAGTCAGTCACCTATCACCAGACCTTGACCTCAATTTCATGATCCAGCAACTATGTTAAAGTTTTTTTATTAAGGCAGTTCCTCTGTAACTATGCATGGTAAGATGACAATATTTGGTATGTAGGTTGCTGATGAATAGTACATGACTGTCTGGTAGGTGTCGCCTGACCTTGACCTCAATTTCACTGTCCAGCAACTAGGTTAAAGTTTGTGGATAATGGCAGCCATGATAATCATGCATGGTAGGAAGACAATATTTGGTATATAGGTTGCTGATGAATAGTACATTACTGTCTGGTAGGTGTCACCTGACCTTCGTCGCAATTAATCGGTCCAGTGACTACGTTAGTTTAAATGATAACATTTAATGCTATTTACGTGATGGTTATGACATAACTTTTTTTCATTACTGATGTGGAATGCAGGTGAGACATTTTTCTGTGTCAACATTTTTTATTGAAAGTGTTTTACTAAATATGATATTAATTGTATAGAACAAATAAAAATTAAAACAGATAGGAAAATAGCAGATGTATAACCTGTTGAATAAAATGCACATAGGGTCATTACATAACCTTAAGTTTTTGAAGATAGATGTATAAATTGCAATCGTTAAGGGATTACCCTAATAGGTGTAATCTTTTTTGTTTTCTTTTATTAAATGAAAGTTGACAAATTGGTGTTGTTTTGAAATATGGGAGTATTTGTTTTAACAACATCAAAATAGATAATATGACAATTCACTATTTATGATGTTATTTATTACAATTGCAAGACGTACATAAAACTATAAACCAAAGTGATGATTCAAGAGAGAATAAACTATGTATTACAATTAAAAACTTTAAAACAAAAATCAAGTGGTACTCTTGATGTCTTCATCTGCTGACGTTTTGTGAAAACTTGTACGTGCAGATTGTACATGCATATTAGAATTTTTCTGCTCAAAGAAAGGATTCGGATAATATGTAAATGCAGACTATACATGGCTTTTTATGGTATACAATGTACACTTTTTAGCTCACCTGACCCGAAGGGTCATGTGAGCTATTGCCATCACTTGGCGTCCGTCGTCGTCCGTCGTCGTCGTCGTCGTCGTCGTTAACTTTTCTTCAAAAATCTTCTCCTCCAAAACCACTGAAGGGATTGCTTTGAAACTTTGCACACATCATCAGCAAAATGTCCTCTACCAAGTTTGCTCAAATCATGGCCTCAGACCAACCAACATGGCCGCCATGGCTAAAAATAGAACAGGGGGGTCAAAATACAGTTTTTTGCTTATAGTTCAAAAAGTATAACAGATACAGGAAAACCGAAAAGACTTTCCTTCTTCAGCATCTAAAGCTCTACAAAACACTCCATTGGGTCAAAGTTGTATGATGACTCCTTGTAGGAGTTATTGCCCTTTAATTGTCAAAATTGATGATTTTGCCATTTTTGCCTCAAAATCTTGAAAATTATTAGAACTAGAGAAAAAGTTAGCATTGCTTAATTGTTCTGCTCTATGAGGGCTACAAAAAAGACTCAAGGGTCAAGATTGTCTGATTAACCGTTTAAGAGTTATTCCCCTTGAACTGTTTTTTTTAATTTGTTTTAATTGATTTTTTAAAATATTCTCCTCTGAAACAACTGAAAGTACTGCTTTGAAACTTTGTACACATCATCCGTCCAATGTCCTCAACCAAGTTTGCACCAACCATGGCTGCAGATTAACCAACATGGCCACCATTGCTAAAAATAGGACGGTGGGGGGGGGGGGTTAAATACAGTTTTTGGCTTATATTTAAAAAAGTGTAACAGATACAGGAAAACCGAAGAGACATGCCTTCATCTGCATCAAAAGCTCTACGAAACACTCCATTGGGTTGAAGTTGTATGATGACTCCTTATTGGAGTTGTTGCCCTTTAATTGTCGAAATTGATGATTTTTGACATTTTTGCCTCAAAATCTTGAAAATTATTAGAACTAGAGAAAAAGTTAGCATTGCTTAATTGTTCTGCTCTATGAGGGCTACAAAAAAGACTTAAGGGTCAAGATTGTCTGATTAACCGTTTAAGAGTTATTCCCCTTGAACTGTTTTTTTTTAATTTGTTTTAATTGATTTTTTAAAATATTCTCCTCTGAAACAACTGAAAGAACTGCTTTGAAACTTTGTACACATCATCGTCCAATGTCCTCAACCAAGTTTGCACCAACCATGGCTGCAGATTAACCAACATGGCCACCATTGCTAAAAATAGGACGGGGGGGGTTAAATACAGTTTTTGGCATATATTCAAAAAAGTGTAACAGATACAGGAAAACCGAAGAGACATGCCTTCATCTGCATCAAAAGCTCTACGAAACACTCCATTGGGTTGAAGTTGTATGATGACTCCTTATAGGAGTTATTGACTTTAATTGTCGAAATTGATGATTTTTGACATTTTTGCCTCAAAATCTTGAAAATTATTAGAACTAGAGAAAAAGTTAGCATTGCTTAATTGTTCTGCTCTATTAGGGTAACAAAAATGACTTAGGGTCAAGATTGTCTGATGAACCGTTTAGGAATTATTCTCCTTGAACATTTTTTTAATCAATTTTACTTGATTTTAAATAATCTTCTCCTCTTTAACCAATGAAAGGACTGCTTTGAAACATTGCACACATCATCTTTAGGACGTCCTCTACCACCTGACTACCTATATAGCTACGTTGGCTTGAAATAGAAAAAATGAAAAAAGGCGGGGGGAGGGGGGGAGTCGAGAGAGTTTTCGACTGATAGTTAAAAAAGTACAACAGGTACAGCAAATTTGAATTGAACTTCCCTTCTCCCTCTAAGCATTAAAAGCTCCTCCTTATAGGAGTTATTTCCCTTAAAAGGTCGAAAGTAATGATTTTTGCAGAAGTGTTGGGCAATTCCTTATAACAAAGAAAAGCTGGATAAAAAAGGGTTGTTTGGTTTCAGGTTCAGGTGAGCGATACAGGCTCCTGGGAGCCTCTAGTTTGTTTGCACATAAATATATTTCTTTTTGTGTAACCATAAGATATCCTGCCATTTAAAGACAATTTAACCCGTTAAATTCAGAAGCATTGTCTTTCATTGTAGGACCTGATTCTATAACGAGGCATGTTCCTAAAGAAGAAGCCACGTTGGGTGCTGTAGGCGGTATGGATTCTACTACTAGTAAACAATCAGTACAAAGAGGTCCTTCAGATAATGAAATTATTGATTTAGTTTTGAAAGAGTGCAGCAAAGGCGACTATAAGATGATTGTTGTACCAATCGATATTTGGGACTTTGGGGGTCAGAAGATTTATTATCTGACCCACCAACTGTTTATTTCCAGTAGAGGAACCTTTGTTGTCATCTTTAATGGAAGTAAAGATATAAAAGAAGCCATGCCTGAAATGTCCTTTCTACCAGGATTAAAAGAAAAAACCACCACGGCGGGTAACAAATACACTAGCTTTATTAAAATATACTGATCAGATTGATAGAGAAGCAGTGTTCAATCTAGAAACTGATCTGATCACAAGAGATCATGCTGGCCGCCTCGGACAGCATTTGAGAGGAGGCCAATTTTGAGACATGGGGTCAATGTCAAGACTCCAAGTGATGGCATTCAGATATCAGAATGACACCAGAGTATAAAATTTTTGCCTCTGTGTTTATGCTTTTTGTTCCAGTAGGCAATTAGGAATATAACTAAAATATCTTACTCAAAGACCTTGTGAAAGTTTTAATGCAGAATCAGAACTTAGTAAAACTTAAAAGACAATACCTTGTTGACCTAGAAGACTACAGATACTCTGGCTCGTGTCAAATGATACTTTTTACACTCACCAGCTTAAGCTTCATTTGTAACATTTTGTTTCATTATGGTTTTCACTAATGTACTTTTCTCAATTGATGTGAAATATAAACAAATATGATTCATTAATATGGACTTTAAATTTGACAAAACCCCCAATGCAGGAAAGACGATTCAATTTTAGAACATAAAACCTAATCTCCTTATGAATTTATGTAATTTTCTCTTTCAAAGATGAAAACTTACCAAACCTGAAATGCAGGAATGGCAAAATGACGTGCTCTAGATTGAACACTGAAAAATATAATATATGTAGACATTCAACATTCATTGTTATTCTTTAAAAGTGTTCAACACTGACATCAATGCCTCTTTACTGTGACATAAATATTGATTGAATTGCTTGATACACATTTACTGAGCAACTTTTCAGGCTAAGCATTTTTCAGTAAATGGCCAATTTCAGGCTGAGATGACAGAGTACACATGAGGTCAACCACACTCATTTGAACTCGTGTCATCCAATCACAAGGCCTGAAACAAGAATGTAGTTATGTATTCTTTTTAGAGTTAAGAGATAAGGCAAACACAATTTTCTTTGGTTTAACCCATGGAAAATACGTTTGATAGGTCAGAATATGTGTTTATGCAAATCAAAGACAGATTAATGCCATCTAGGTGCTATTTCTGTCATGTCACTAAATATGTGTATTTTTCATCTTTATTCCTGTCATCATATTCTAAAAATAATTTGTTAATATTGTAAATATCAGGAATTGTTGTCCTGCAGTTCCTGCTGTCGAAATTGTTTTGACAACCAGGATCCAACAGTCTGTCAGTTATTCATGCTTGTTTGAGTGTTATATCATATATTAGTTTGTACAAGAATATCAGTCGTTTTTTAAAGCGCAAATAAGGCAACATTTATGACTTAACAGATTTGAACCAGAATCGAAAAAATCTATAAGGCCGGTAGCAAAAACTAGAGTCGGACTGTGAACCAATTAATTTTGTTCTTTGGTCTTTTCCAAATATATTTAATTGCTCAAGTACACAACAACAAATCTTTAGAATTTTACAAAAGGAACAAAAATAGACCTCGAACAGTTGCATTCTAATAATTATTTAATATAGCTAATTGGAAATTTTGTTGTATTTTAGATTTCCTCCTTCATTGGGTAAATTCAATTTTAACATTCTGTGAGAAGACGACAACACAAAGTAACAAAAAATATCCACGGATTTTATTTGTTGCAACCCACAAAGACAAAACAGTAAGGAACATAAATAATTTTTCTATCAAATTCTTCGCTGTGTGGTTCTTTTCTTTTAATATTAAGATATGTTTGTTTGATCTATGTTTAATGCAGCTTTCAGCATTTTTTCAGCTATATCATGGCATAAATTTTTCATGGGGGAGGAAGCTGGAGTACCCGCAGAGAACCCCCGCCCTTCTGTAGGAAAACTGGCAATCCTTATCAATTAAGATTGGAGTCGAGTACACCCTGCCGGCAGTGAGACTCAAAGCCTCAATCTCAGTGTTAAAAGATTAGTGATCAAAAGTAGACACACTACCTTAACCACTCGGCCACAGAGGTCTTTTATTAAAATATGAAGAGTGGCTATTACAGACACATATAAGGCTGTATAGTAAACAATTGTATAAGTAATTATCTTTCAAATAAAAGGGGGTTTCAAGGCTTATTTCTAGGGGATTAAGCACATACATTTCAATATTGTCCAATCAATTGTACAACGAATAGAAAAGCACTAAAAACAATTAATTTACAAAAGTCTGTCCTTTGAAACTTTGTGTTTTGTTGTAAAAGCAATTGGTCCACTTTTACTACTGGGAAGAAAAATAGGGATCTGTAATTTTTTCAATTTTAAAATAAGAGTCTAAAAGTAGTAAATTTGAATTTTTGGTCAGAATTACATCCCTTATTAAACATTTCAATTGCTTTTATTTTATCTATGCCCATCCTTGCAAGTTAGGTTTTCTGTATCCACATGTTTCATGGACACATGTGGACTCAGAAACCCTGACTTGTGAGGATGATCTATACCGAAATTGTTTGAGATAACAACCATTAATAAATTAATATGATAGTTTCGGTAGAATTCTTTCAGCATCATTTAATTTTATGGCAGTTCATATTAAATAAGAAATTTATATTATTTTTACCGTAAATGTGCTATATAAGATCTTCAGAACACATGGGCATCGGTGTAAGGTGTCCTGTATCCCCTCATAGCATGTACAATATTTAATCATGTTGTCATACAACCAGCACCTGTTTAATTGTGTAAGCTGTAAGTTGTCTTGTATCCTCATAGCATGTACAATATTTAATCATTTTGTCATACAACGAACACCTGTTTAATTGTGTAAGCTGTAAGGTGTCCTGTATCCGCATAGCATGTATAATATTTAATCATGTTGTCATACAACCAGCGCCTGTTTAATTTTGTAAGCTGTGCACACAACTGACTACATTTTCTTTCAGACTAATGTTGACCAGCAAAGAAATGCCATCAAAGACAATTTGAAGGCATTGTTCACAAACCATGCCGGTAAAGACCATCTCTTGATTGATCAGCTGTTTTTCCTCAATGCGAAAGATACAGAAGACGAAGACCTTGCTGCACTCCGTGAAGCCATGATTGATGTTGCCTTTGAGCATCCATCCTGGGGTGAATCAATGCCAACAAAGTTTGTTCCACTAGAACTACAACTGGCAAAACAAGCGTCAGAAGGAAAGAAGATTTTATCAATTACAGAAGTTCGCGATTTAAACACAAGTAATGAAAAAATGTCACTGAAGCCAAAAGAACTGGATATTTTTTTGAAAGTTCAGCACGCCTTAGGAAAACTGATCTATTTTGATGAAGATAATCTGCGGGACTATGTTGTGACAGATCCTGCATATCTGATAGATGTCCTCCGTTCCATAGTAACCGAAAACATATTTTGGCCTAAAAATGAAACCATACAAGAAACATATAAAAACTTAAGTACCACAGGTATTATTAAAAAATCAGATATTTTTCTACTTTGGGAACAAACTAATTTCATGCATATATTTCCATTCAGGGAATTTATGATTAACATGCTAGTCCGTTTGGACATTATGTTAGAACCGAAGACACAGTCTGACAGTAGTTACTTCATAGTGCCATCTATGATTACAGACCGCCCATTTGAAGACACATTCCACAAAGAAAAATGTATTTACCTGGCATTTCAGTTTACAGAGCAGATAATACCACCTGCTTTACTGTATCGTTTTCTTGGATCATTTATTGTACTGAGAAATTTAAACACAGATATTAAAAAATTACATCTGTTTACTGATAGCGCTGTTGTCACCATTGACAGTAAACATCAAGTTCAAGCCTATGTTGTGGGCAATAGAATCGTAATTGCATTAATGCACGAACAGAGCAAATCGGACATCAAGCCCTCCATTGCTTCAACAGTACAGGAGTGTCTCACCAGGAGTATCGTAGGAACAACAGACTTCTACTGTGCCATTGCAAATACCTCTCACCAAAAGAGCTTGAAATTCCCCTTTACCATCCAATTTGGTGTAGCATGTCAGGATAAACTGTGTTTTGTAGAACATAATAAAATACCAGCAGAAAAAGGTCAACTTTGGAAGTGTAGACAGCATAAAATACAACATAACGTGACCCACATGTCATTATGGTTTGCTGACAAGGTAAGTCTACCTTGAATTGTTAGGTAGTGTCAATTCTTTGTAAACATGCAAATAAATGATTTTAAACAAAAAAACACTATTTATAACTGGATTACAAAATTGAACATACATGTATCGAATTGAAAGGAGTGCAACTTTGGCCAATCACTAGTGTCTGTGACCATGTGATTGCTTTGTAACATGACAACCATGTGCTACATATGCTACATATAGAGAGCTACTCGGATCTGTCAGATGTCTGGACAGTGTCATGGGTCGAAATATAAGAACTGCATCAGTAAATATTATATTAAAGTCAAAAATCTATGTTAATTAAGTACTAGTGTATCAGATAATGTACATATTTTGAAAAACTTTTATTATAATCCATCTTATTTTTTTTAAATCATAACCCTCATCTGATCATATTGCAGTTTACAATATGAACTATGACTTAATTAAATTTTAGGAGCCGATTCAAGAGGAGAAATGTTCAAAACAATGTGCAGGTATTTTATTTTTTTTAATATATTTTAATATTTAAGGTATCCGACCCATAATTGAAGTTACCATTTAATTTTATTTTTTCGACCAAGAAATACAGCGTTATGAAATCAATGTATTGCTAATTAATGATACAAATTGAATATATTGTTTTACTTTGAGTCAATGTTAACTGTTTTGAGCAAAAAAAATCAGTTCCTCAATTAGCATTTTCGAAGTTTGCCGAACATTACCAAAATCTGCTTCATTTAAAAACAATGGTCATCCAGAACACCAAATTGATCACATGGTCAATTATAGTCCAGATACCTTATTTTATTTTTGCAATTAATTTTAGCAAGGAATCAACTATGATAAAAAAAATCTGTAGTATAATGATATCTGAATTGCTGTAACTGAAATAATACAAACAATAGAGAAGATAGTGAACATGACCTAGGGTCAAGGTGATTACATGTGTAAATCATAAACTGATAAAGATAATATGATTAAAGCCAAAAGTTGGATGCCTAAAGATGGATGTCATTATTATGAATATATTTATTATACAAAACCGTAATAACTGTGAGCCATGCTCACTTATTGATACCTGGCTTCCGTTTGTCACAGAAGTCGATGTATTGTTATAGGAAACCCAAATTTGATTCTTAGTAAAATATATAGTCAGAAGAGCACTATGTGAATGTAAGTTTCATTATGTTCTATTCAATGATGTGGGTGGAGTTATGCATAAAAAATTGTTACCCCAAAAGTTCATGTATAAAGTTTTGCTATGGAAAACCCCAAAAAGATCCGAAATAAAATGTAAAATATATAATGCACAATAAAACTATGTGACAGATTCTGCTAAAGTTTCATCAAATTCTATGAATGGTGTACAAGGAGTATCAGATAAGAAATAGGACAGAGGGACTTACATACACGCCCATCACTATATTTCCCAAATTTGAAAGCAGGAGTATTTTAAACATATAGTGCAACATTTTATCCTTATCTGATATGGCACATTTCACCCTGGACATTTTATTCCTATCTTATAATTTGTATTTTAGGTCTTGAAAAGTCGTGGATGCTACGTTACCCTGAAGCTAAACATCTTAGGCGATTAGGTGCTTTACTGAGTCCTGAAAAATCTAGAATTCTGTTTCTTGCCCTTAAATGCAAGAAGACAAAATGGGACAATCTGGAATCCATGTTCAACAAAAGAGATCCAGAGGATATGCATTTTTATGCACTTTGGCATTGGAGAGAAAATGCAGATTCTCCAACATTCAGACTTCTGTCAATAGCATTACAAAGTAACGATGAGGTTCCTTGTTTATTGTGCGAGGTAAGATGTCAACATTTTGAATTTTATGGGTTATTACATAAATGACAATTAAAACATAAGAAAATTTTACTTTGGTACAATAAGTAACAAATATTTTTTTCTATCCATGTTAAAAATACCCATTTTAACTTGACACATACTGAAGGTCTGGGGTTCTCTCCCGGTACTCCAGCTTCCTCCCCAATAAAATGTGGACACCATGATATAGCTGAAAAGTTGCTGAAAGTAGTAACATGCAAGTAGTTTAACATGCATCAAACAAACAAAAAAATTCGACACATATAGTATTTTGACTCTTCAGCATTTACATGTATCAAGCCTAGTTTCATAATTATCTATATTATTGGCATGATTTTAACGAGTTATGGCCCTTTTCTGGCAAAGCAACATTTGAGGATATTGATCATATTCAATGATAGGTTTTGATGTTCCACGCTGCAACACGACGAAGGGACCTAGGAATAGTCTGCGTCCATGCATCCGTCCTTCCGTCACACTTTTGTAGACACAACTCATCTGAAACCGCTTGACGGATTGCTTAGATATTTAGTAGGATTAATTGTTATGATGGTAGATGTGGGTACTATATGTCATTTTGATTTGTCAAATTTTGTAGGAGTTATGGGACTTTGACCATTTAAGCAAAATAATACAATAGTAGATCTTGTGGACGCATCTCCTCTGAAACCCCTTAATGGATTGCTTTGATATTTTGTAGGATTAATTGTTATGATGATGAGTAGATGTGCATACTATCCTGTCATTTTGATTTGTCAAATTTTGTAGGAGTTATGGAACTTTGACCATTTCAGCAATAATATAATACAATAGTAGATCTTGCGGACGCATCTCCTCTGAAACCGCTTAATGGATTGCTTTGATATTTGGTAGGATTAATTGTTATGATAATGAGAAGATGTGCATACTATCCCGCCATTTGATTTGTTTACATTTTGTAATTAATGGAACTGTGACCGTTTCAGCAATGTAATACAATAGTAGATCTTGTTGACGCATCTCCTCTGAAATGGCTTGAAGGATTGCTTTGAAATTTGGTAGGATTAATTGTTATTATGGGTAGATATGCATACTCTATCATAGTGTCCATTCATCAAAATTTGTAGGAGCTATGGGACTTTGACCATTTCAGCAATATAATACACTGGTAGATCTTGTGGATGCATCTCTGAAACCGTTCAATGGATTGCTTTGATATTAATAGGATTAACTGTTGTGATGTGTAAATGTACATACTCTACCATTTTGATATGTTAAATTCTCTAGGAGTTATGGGATTTTCAACATTTTAGCAATATTGAAAGCAAATTTTATCAAGCGCTCTACTAGAGTTTCCCATTCTGATGAAGTTATTTTATGCAGTTGGTTAACCCTTCCCAAATACTTGTCAAAGCAGTTCTAATATTTCATGCTTATTATTTTGTCCCAGAACTAAATATATCACAAAAATTGTTTTCCCATTTTATTTTCTTATGCCTCTTTGGCATTTTGATACTGCAGCGGCGTGGGACATTTGGCTATGTGTAGCAACTTGCCCTTGTTATTTATTATCATTATCTTCTATGTTGATACACATCATATTATGATAGGACCTGTTAATACTTTTAATAAACTTTTGCTCCTTCAGGTTGTTCGGGATATAAAGTTTGAAGGTTTGTACACTTACATTTGTAATACGTAACTAATCACAACTAAACATTATTTCACAACAAAAGAAAATCCCCTATGAACAACCTTTTCACTGAATGGATGTTTATTAAGGAAGTCTCAGTTAGAACGAGATTGCAATTTTTCATTTTTAAACCAGTTTGGAACCAGGTCAACAACTGATAAACAAAATGTCGAAATTGGGTAAAATAAAGGGTTTTTAGCTGAAATAAAAAATAAAGGTGATAGAATTAATTTCACATCTATAGGTAAATTGTACTTTTTTCTTTTGAAGTGTTACACTGATAAAGTCAGTAACAATGTACTGAAATTTATCACCGAAATTAATCATATTAGTAGGAGAATTACAGTTAAGAGGATTAAACCAATCTCACCTTATACTTGCAAGGAATAAGTCCACATCCAAAACAAAACGTCCAATATTCGATATGTAAATTACCATAATTTCACTGGGAAATCTTGGTATCACTGTCAATATTATAAGAGTTATTTTTACAAAACTTTTTACAACAAAACAGTTCATAAACTGCTTATATGCAGTTTTGTTTGTGTGAAACCAAAATCTGCTAACCGACTATATGTACAACAAATGCAAATGCAATATTAAAAATAGTGATAACCAGTTCCAAAGAGTTCATTTATATGTTCAAATATTTGTTGTTCATGGTATTTTTATTATGTTTTACAAATGATTATTAAAAGTGATCAAACCAATTATAATAATTTTTTATATAACTTGTAAAATCTTACTTATTGCATAAAAGCTCTTATGCTAATGCAACAGCCAAATATCATAGATAATGATAACTGATTCAAATTAATGTTTGTTGTAACTTGGTCCTGTTTCACAATTAAAAATTGACATCGACCATATAAAAAACTCAAGACAAGTTGTAATCAATCTATTTTTCCACATTTGTTAGATTTCCCAGCCGATATGATGACCTGGATACCAGATGATGCAACACTGGAGGACTTGTGTCATCATGTAGGGAATGCAACATTTCAGCTTGGTATAGAATTAGGCCTCACTGTAGCTGATCTCCAGAGCATTGAACGAAATCATAAAGATCTCATGGAACAAACTCGGGAAATTCTCAAGAAATGGAAAGAAAGCCTAAATTCTGAGGAACATGAACCTCCATTTATGCAACTTGCAAAATCACTGAAACGTGTGGGAAAAAATAGACTTATAAGTACTTTAAAAGACCATTTTGAGGCTGAAAATTAATGAATCAAATGTTGTAACAATACCAGATCTAATCAATTTCACTGTTATACCAGAATTCATTTATGTAATTAAAATGTGTTACAAACATTATATAAGTATTGTGTATCTTGCATGTGTTTCCATTTTTATGCCCCCGCGACGACATGTCGGGGGCATTAAGTTTTACTCATGTCCGTAACTCCGTACGTCCGAACGAATTTCCGTCAAGTTTTCTCATAAACCATACATGAGAACAATTGGAAATTTGGCTGCGTGGTTCATTATCACAAGTTGTATGTCCTAAGCAACTTTTAGACCTGTCGGACGACTACTTCCTGTTTGGGACTTCATTTAGCTGGGGCATCTGTGTCCCATGGACACATTCTTAGATTTTTTTATTAAAATACTATCAATTTTCATATAAAATTCATGTTGCCTAGTTAGGACTCTGTTTTACAATTTGCATAGAAATAAAGCAAAATATTATCAGTGCAAGGATTGCAATGGAAACTTAACATGAAGTGAAATAGCATATTGTGTTGGTGTCAGTGTTGCCCTTAGTTCATTATATTTCCTATGCAGTTCTTTGTCTTATGTTATACAGGATATAGATTCTGCATTTCAGTTTGATGTGATACAAGTAACAGAATTGCCGGGACTTGGTGGCTTTCTGTCAGGTGTTACATAGGTTACATAGGTTACATTTTACTTTTGGAGATTTAGTGGTTCTGATGTAATAGCTTTACTCATCACTGGACGTTCGTCTTAGTCGTCAGCCGTACTACTTTCAAATTTCAGTATTGTCCAAAATCACTTGGACTATTGGACTAATCATGGCGAAATGTTCATATGGTGGTTTTGCCTCGCCAGACATATGTATGGGAATCCGGCGGCAGCGGCATAAACACATCTTCCTGTATATCTTCGTAAGCCATCAAATTTGATGAGTTCTTACCAGTCAGTCACCTGACCTTGACCTCAATTTCACAGTCCAGCGACTAATTAAAAGTTTTTCGAATATGGCAGTTCCTCTGTAACCATGCACGGTAGGATAAAAATATTTGGTATATAGCACACCGATCAACCGACTTATATCATTTTGGTGAGAAGAAGTATGACACGATGAAAAAAGATATAAACAAGTTAAGACCTATACGTATACAGATGACTTTTTCCAAATCTCTACGTTTAAAACTCACTGTATCAAATATAGTGTAGTAAAAAATTATTTGGCATATATTTGTCCATTAACATATTAAATCGTTTTAACTAATGTTTTCATTTGTTATCTGAAAATAGGTTCCAAAGGTACTGGCATCACAAATTTGAACAAATAAATGCAAAATTTACGCTTCTGCACAATAAATTTCTGTATCAAGTGTTTTTGTTCAAAAGGACATATATCCAACTTTTTTTCTGACCCCAAAATTATTCTTTCAATTGCAATTTAGTAGGAGTTTGAATCATTTTTCATTACGCATTTACTGAAAAAATGATACGGAAAAAATCAGCTCATCTTTTTATAATGACACGATGAATAAAAGTTCCTTGACACGATTGAAAACAGCCACGTATGTCTTAAGTGATTAGTTTTATACTTCCACATGGGGCATTTCAATAACATTTTACAACTAATGTCTGTATATCATTGAATATTATACAAAGTCTACAATTGTTAATACAATAGGACTATGATGTACACATTCTTGACACAAATCACTAGACATGGAAAAAGGTAACAAGCAGCGGAGCAGCTTTGTAATTCATCTTAAAACCATAGTGAGGAATTAAACATAGAGTAAATGCTCTCATTTAGACAATCCCAGAGCAGGGCTTAAGCGGAAATCAGTGTTATATATCGATAACGCTCTACATACGAGTTCTCACCTATCAACAAATACTTACACAAATGTACACTGTTTTATTACAATTATTTATATTTATGGTTTAATTACCCGTTTTCTTTCATTGTTAATTCTAATAAATGAATAATAAATAAATAATAAATAATAAACAATCAAACAAACACAAATCAAAACACCCTGCCTTTAACGATGTCATATAATATTGTCTTTATTTTTATGTCAACGACCCAAATGCGAAGGCCACCTTAGCCTTTAGACGGTGACATAAAAATTCAGTTTTGTCAGAAAGTACGAACGTCGACATTTATTTTGTCACTCTTTTGGGTTTTCTTCAATCAAAATAGTTTGATGATTGATATGGTGATTTGTGCAAACGAATAGTACGTTATAGGCTGTTATCCGACAAAACCCTACTTCTAGTTGGCCGATGTGCATTACAATGATTTTAGTTTCACATTTAACCCATTCTGGACATTGGAACGGTTCGATATTTGGCGATTCGTACTAATAGGCAGTAAGTTCTGCACAAATCTCACTGTCGACCCTCTACTTTCTGCTTGCAGCTTATACGTATTGAACAATTTCGTCAAACGTTTCTCGTGTATCGTTTATAGTACTGGTTTGATATTTCATATTATGGTTTATACTAATGGATTGTATACGATTTAAAACCCTGGTACTTATTGGTCAATCAAAACAAAATGCGAATCGACTTGTCAAAGTTCAAAGTCTAACATGTCTAAGGTCCACAACCATTATAGTAGACCCATTGTCTAGTAATTATCTACCCACATGGCATATATGAAAAGCTTAGCCTATTTCAGCGAAGGTCGGTGTCTTCTCTTGGTACTCAGGCTTCCACTCCCATTAAAGACATCATACAGCTGATAAATTGCTGAAAGGCATTAAAAACCATTCATACAAGCAAACAAACAGTCAAACAAATATTTTAAAAGTTATAACCGGGCGCGAAGCAATGACTAAAAAGGCATTGATGTTCTCCTGGGGGGGGTGTCAAATTTCGAAGTTAATATCCCGGACACGAAGCAGTCACTCAAAAGGCAATGATGTGACCTTGGGGTCAAATTTTAAATTAAATATCAACACCTATGGCATGCGAAACATCGATAAGTTATAATCTACCCACATGCCAAATATCAAAAAGCCTACATAAAAGGATAAAAAGTTATATCCCGGACACGATTTGTAATGGCTGCACGGACGAACACACAACAATATGTCGACCTTCTTTTGCCTCTTTTACCAAAAACCCAACATAAACCTCCTAAAAATAAAAAGTGTTATGTAACACTAGATAAAGCTATCTTACATATCCTAAACGTGTATTAGTATGCGCTTTGCAGTGTCAAATAAATTTGGCTGAAAATATCAGTCTTAAAGGAGAAGAAAAGAAAAAAGAAGATGATGTAAATTACCAGACAAAAACCATATGTCTCCCATTTAACTTCGTTTGGTATAGATAATAAAATAAGAGTTGCATGCAAATACAAAGATAGTTTGAAAGATTTTCTGCAAATGTTATTGTGTGTCGCAATTTGTTCATTTCATATTTTATGCACAGTAATCAAAATTAATTTTCCCCATCCTCCTCTTCATGCTTGATATTGACAAGAAAATAAAAAATTACATATATTATTTCTTTACGAACTCTTAAAGTGCATACTTATTCAATCGGTTAGCAGAATTTAATACCTTATACAAAGTCATATTTCTTGTTTTAATCATATCATTGAACTGATTTACATCGTATCATAATTTCTCTGACAGTGCAATGAAAATCAAATTAATATTGTTAATGCATTATGTTAAAGATACATTTTTGGCACCAAGCGAAAGCCAAAGGAATATTCGTTATATTTAAACGGCCGATTTGAAATAAAATTATATCATAAAAGGTCATTTTAGCATTTTAATAACTATATCTGCATTTTTTCGTTTATTTTCTAAGATAAGTTGGACAAAAATAAAAGCAAGAGCTTAAAGAACTGAATATATCTATTGCCAAATCTATGCTAAATCGTGTTTTAATATATTTTATTCGCTACAGTAAATTTAAAACATAAAAAAAAATGAAAAACTTAACTACGTTTTCATAGCTTCTAACTTGTTTATATCTTTTTTCTTCGTGTCTTACATCTTCTCACCAAAATGATATAAGTCGGTTGATCGGTGTGTATAGGTTGCTGATGAAGAGTGCATGACTGTCTGGTAGGTGTCACCTGAACTTGACCTCAGTTTTTTAGTCCAGCAACGTTAAAGTTTTTGTATTAGGGCAGTTCCTCAGTAACTGCATGGTAGGATGAAAATATTTGGTAAACAGGTTGCTGCTGACAAGTACATGATTGTCTGGCAGGTGTCACCTGACCTTGACCTCAATTTCACGGTCCAGTGACTATGTTAAAGTTTTTGAATTGGGACAGCTAGCTCTTCTGTAACCATTTGTTTTATAAGTAGCCAATAATTTGTACACGAGTGTCTGGTAAGTTTCAAGTGACCGTGACCTCAATTTCACGGTCCAGTGACTACATTAAAGTTTTTGGAATAGGTCCGTTTCTCTGTAAACATTCATTGTATATGTAAAATGATAACAATTTATTGCTATTTACGTAATGCTTATGACGTAATTTTTTTTCGTTACTGATGCGAAATGCAGGCGAGACATTTTTCTGTGTTATCACTTGTTTATAAAATTCGAGTTATTGATGCTGATCAGGTATTCAACTGGCTACAATAATGTAGCTCCTTTTTCAATGGATGGAGCTACAAAGAGGTCCATTACTTGCAATGGAGCAAAAACACTCTTCGGATTTATATATATTTCCGCTGTTAAAATGCTATCTTTGTTTAATATTTTTTCCCTTCTCCGCCGTTCAGTTGACATTTCTACAATATCTAATTAAATAATTCTAACACTTTCGTAATTGTGGCATTGTTGAAGAAATTGAAATTGTGCAGTGTAGAATTGTAGACAACAATTCCACGATTTCGAGTAAAGTTGTGTAACGAATAAGGTGTTTTAGAAATATCAGTTAAACTTTGAAGATATTACAAAATAAATAGCAATTCAGGAAAGCAGCTTAATAGTTGAATATATCCATTAAACCCCCGGGTGTGAATCGCTCCAGGCTTGCTTCATTAAAGTAATGGGACCTCTTTGTAGCTCTGTCCATAACAAAAAAAGCTACATTATTGTAGTTAGTATTCAACATGTCTTTCAGGACCATGAAAGCTTTCTAATTTCTAAAATTACAACAATCCTCTCCCAAATTGCGCTGTTATTAAAACGCGGAAACGGAAAACGGAATAAGTGTTTTATGAGGCTTGTTTAGGGCATATTGGGATATGGGATATTTACCTATTTTATTAATGGTATACAGGATATTTGAGGCAAAACTTACTGGGATATGGGATATTAAAATCCATTTTTTACTTGGATATTGGAAAACACTTTTTCGGATACGGGATATTTAATGAATTATTTTTAGGAGATATGGGATACTGGTTACCCCCCCCCCCCCAAAAAAAGAAGCCCCTTTTATGTATCTGCTAGTGGTCAGAACTTAACAACATGTTTAATATAAACTTTTTTACGTAGGTGTATTAAAATAGACGGTTAAATGCACATTTCCTTGTTTCCATCAATAGCAAATCTTTGATTTTTAAATTATAAAATGTTTCTGGCGTATTGTAAATTGCAGTGCAAATAAAATATAGCGGTAATGTTTTCTCAGACTTCAATTTTGCAAATATAATTAGATCGATCCGTTACTGTTTTTTTTTTTGCATGTTTTTTTTTTTTTTTTTTTTTTTTTTTTTTTTTTTTTTTTTTTTTGCATTAAGTGCAACGATTGCTGCATTCAATTAATAGCCTTTAATTATTTGTGATTATTTTCAAAAGCCTGAGCTAAGAACATTTGAAACATGTACTGCTTACTTGCATTTTCATTTTGATAACTAAGAAGTGACTAAAAAAGAAGCCTTCAAAACACATTAGAGAAAAAAATGAAAAGGGATGGCATGCGCGTTTTGACAAACCGAATGACAAAGAATTGAAAAGAAAGCTCAAAAGAATAGGAAAATTCTGAAGATAGCCGAAGACTTGGGTTCAGTTTTCATAGACATTTATAAAACGCAAATAATTTTACATTTCTGTAGGGGGGGCTTCGGTGGTCGAGTGGTCAAGGTAGTTCGTCTACTATTGATCACGTGGTCTGTCAACACTGAGATTGCGGGTTCGATTCTCACTGTAGGCAGGGTGTACTCGACTCCAATCTTAATTGACAATGATTGACAGTTTTCTCTAGGTACTCCGGCTTCCCCCCCCCCCCCCCCCCCAATAAAAACTGGACGCCATGATATACATTTCTGTAGGCGTAGACAAAAGGTGCATTTGATGGATTTCATTGGACCAGAATCAACATAAAAAATGACAATAAACTACTACTACATTACTTTTAGCAGGTGTCCCTGCAAATCATCCTTACAAGTCAGGGTTTCTGTGTCCACGAAACCCATTACACACTTAGCTAGGAAATTCCCGGGCTAGAAGATTTTCATATGACGTCAAACCTTCAAAATATCAACCAATGAAATAGCTTTAAAGAAGCAAGTGTTTGGCAGTAATCATTCCTACTCATTCTTGAGTGGGAAGAAAACGTAACGCAACTAATAAATAAAGCAGTTATAACAAACTATTAACAATACTGTACAAAATACTCTTAATTTTACGTGGTCTGCATGGTCTATGCAACACATCCGCTTGGTTTATTTACAGTCGGCATCGGGATATGCCCTAACCAAGTCGTCAATGAAAGCGAGGTTTTGATTGGCTACATGAAGGTATGATGTACTATATCAAACTATTGACTTCTAGCCCGGGAATTTCCTAGCTAAGTTTTTCAGGGTTTCATGGACACATGAAGACACAGAAAACCTGACTTGTGAATTTCAATATGAAAACTACGAAAAGGAGTTTTAACGTAAAAAAGATTTTCTTATTGGTAGTTTTAGATATTAATATATAACGTTATTAATTCATTGGCGCTTTTTTCAATAATTAAGTTGGAAAAAAAATTTCAAATGCGAAATAATTTATCTAGCAAAGATAAGATAATCATAGTGGCCTTTATAGGGCATAACATACATGTATATGACACACAACATAACAATGCAAAACCAATACAGTATCCGGGTTTCGGTTTCGTTTAATCAAAGCACCACTAAAACCATGCCATTAATCGATAGAAACTATATAATTTTGAGGATTTCTTTTTCAATGTAAAAATTTTTTAAAAATCCATTCAGCAATATTAATTTCAAATTAAAAAGATACAATTTTTATAGTAAAAATAAATTTTCCATGTTCATGGCTTCTTTGGCAATCGCCCATACATAACGCATATAGTGTCGCTAGGCGTTAAACACCACACCCACTCACTCCTTTTCAAGGTAAAAACCCTTTTGAATTTGCATCAAATGAAAATACATTTATTTTAATAGTATATATGATTACTAACTTACCATGCTTTCCAGTCATAAAACTGAACAAGTCATACGTTTACGCATGCATAAACATGGCACCAAACTTGTTTTGATAATGTTACCTAGCGGTTTTATTGAAGTGTCAATTAATAGCACATACCTATATAAAAATATCAGAGTCATGTTTATTGGGTTGAAATATCTATCTATTTCTTCATTTTTCCGTTTTACGTTTCCCGTTCCGCGTTCCGTTTCTGCGTTTTAGTAACCCCCCCCCCCCCCAAAAAAAAAAAAAAGCTTTGCACATTAACTTGTTATTTGTGTAACGGTAGAGCATGAAAAAATCACATGTCATCTCCGGGGATCGATCCAGGGATTTCAGTGTTGCCAGCCAGCCCTCTAACTAAGTGAACTAAAGAAGTACTCCGTTAGCTCAGTTGGTTAGAGGGCCAGCTGGAAATACTGAGATCACAGGTTCGATCCCCGGAGGTTACAATGTCGTTATTTCATGCTGTACCGTTATATTTGGCGGATGGAGGATTTGTCTGTTGTGAATCATCAGAAGAGAATGATGATTCTTTGTAAGGGGGAAGAGTGTAACAGGAGGCTTATCTGCATTGTAGCAGATAGTAGATATAGCCAGTCAAAATCGACTGCGCTAACGGAGTACTTCTTAAGCTCACTTGGTTAGAGGGCTGGCTGGCAATACTGACATCACGGGTTCGATCCCCGGTTGTTATAATGTCGTTATTTCATGCTCTGCCGTTACATTTGTAACTCAGACGGTCCTTTACAAAGTGCTGATTCAAAATCCAAGATGGCCAATACTGTGGAACAAAGCCTAACATAGTACCTTATAGGAGAAGCATACAAACAGCTTCTCAGAAACCGTTCAACATTTAAACCAAATTATGCAGAAATGAATCCAGGATAGTTTTTGTCTCGCCCTTCATTGCTGACGGAGAGATTTATCTATAGGTTTCATGCGGCGTTAACAATTAACAGTTTACCTTATATCTTTGTAAGCTTAAGCTATCGTTACATACAAATTCGTACTATGATATCTTATGATGAGTACTTGTCAGTCACTAGTCCCCTGTCGTTGACCTGTCCCTGTGACTACGTTAAAGTTTTTGGATTAGGTCAGTTCCTCTTATAAGCATGCATGGTAGGATGACAAGATTGATAAAAGATACATGACTATGTGGTAAGTGTCACCTGAACTTCACCTCTGTTTATTATGTCAGTTTCTTTATAACCATGCATGGTAGGATGACAATAACTGGTATTTATCCTGCAATCAGTACATTTACTGTCCAATAAAGGTAGCCGAATAAATTTTTGATTTATTCGGCAGTGCCAAATAAAATCTCCTGGTACCCTTGTAATCACTTCTTACGACATTTAGTATTCTGTTCTGGTTTACGACGTTTGTGACGTCAGTATCACTAGAATATGCGCCGAAAATTTTAACTGAGAAATCGGCTAAAAGTGAACGTTTTTTAGTATTATTAAATGTTTTTTAGGGTTGCAGGATAAAAACAATATTCGTACAGTATCAGAAAATATAAGTTTATTTGTACTCGCCGCGAAACAGATGAGAAATGCTCGGCAGAGCCTCGCATTTCTACCCGTTTCTAAGGCTCGTACAAATAAATTTTATATTTTCTGACACTGTACGAATATTGTATATATAGATTGCTGATGAACGGGACATGACAGTCTGGTTAGTGTCTCTAAACCTTTATCTCAATTTCATGGTCCAGTGACTATGTTAGTGTCTCTAAACCTTTATCTCAATTTCATGGTCCAGTGACTATGTTAGTGTCTCTAAACCTTTATCTCAATTTCATGGTCCAGTGACTATGTTAGTGTCTCTTAACCTTAATCTCAATTTCATGGTCCAGTGACTATGTTAGTGTCTCTTAACCTTTATCTCAATTTCATGGTCCAGTGACTATGTTAAAGTTTTTAAATTTAGGTACGTTTATATGTAACCATGCATTGTATATTTCATAGGATGACAATATAATGAAATTTACAGGTTGCTCATGCATTAATTTTCTTTAAATACTGATGTGTAATGCAGGCGAGTTATTAAGCTGTGTGCACACTTGAATTAATATTTTTAGATTCGTGTCGATTGAAAATTCAACACGGCTTCCAGGTCTGCTTATGCATTCTTATTGGCTAATATTTAAAACTTGATTTTCTATCAAATCAGATGGTAGAAAGAATTGTAATATCCTAGAAATGTACCTCAAATGGTCCTTTACTGATTGTAAGCTTTTCTCTCTGATTCTAAATTCAAGATGATCGTC
This sequence comes from Limnoperna fortunei, assembly GCA_944474755.1. Taxonomy (NCBI): domain Eukaryota; kingdom Metazoa; phylum Mollusca; class Bivalvia; order Mytilida; family Modiolidae; genus Limnoperna; species Limnoperna fortunei. The sequence continues at coordinate 11,353,211 of OX104112.1, forward strand.
ACCGTGGAACATTCCTTGACAAAGGACCTTATGGGAGTAAGATACAAACGGCTTCTCAGGAACCGTCCCACATATTTAAACAGAATTGAGCAGAAATGAGACATTTATAGTTTTCTTTTGCGTTTTTCAAGCTTGAATTTGAACATGGCTAATGCGTTCTAATTGGCTGTAATTTCAAACTTTGTTTTATGTCATACAGCCTGGTAGAAAGATTTGTTATATAAGACATGTACCTCCAATGGTCTTCTACTAATGGTGAGTTTTTTGTGTTTATCCTAAAATCGAGATGACTGACACCGTGGAACATAGCTTTACATAACAAATGGCTTCACCTAATAAACCGTTCCACATTCAGATTACATTATTCGGCAATGAAGACTGCATAGTTCTCGTATTTTTTGAGTTTTTCGAACAACCGAGTGGAAATTTTGAAAAAAGTCTCCGAAAAGTTGTTTGAGTTTGTACGTCGGATGAGCGTAAAAGGGTCTTGAGAACCCCACCCCTAGTTCCTCAGACTTATGCACCTTGCCTTAAGTAACATTGGTTACAGCTACCTGCAGGAGTGCGATGTTGCCTGTTGGTTTTATTAAGGTTATTATAGTTAGTTACGGTCCTCGAATCGTTGGCTAATGTGATACAGATGACAGTTACTCGCTGACGGTCCGTGGTTCACTGCATTAGGTTAAACGGGTTAAGTAGAGTTGCATGCCAGCTATTGGCAGCTCTTTTCCTAATGTGATTCAGCTGACCATAATTGGCAATCTAAATTTAAATCTTTCACTTTCTCCCTCTTTTTGCTATGGTCGCAAGTGAACTATTTAATTTTAATTAGATTGTTATTATTTGCGGACAGTCCGTGGTTACTTGTCAGATGATATGTTACACTTAATTTCAAGGTCTGAGGATCCATTCCTAATGTAACAGGGATGAATTTCATTGCCGACAGTCAGAGGTTTCCAGTCTAAAGTGATATGGGTTACATGCAGTTTCATGTTGACTGGTTGTTGTTCCCTGAATGATGATTTGCGGTCTATGAAAACCACACCCTGTGTTCTGATATAAATGCTTAATATACTGAAGCTTCGCGTGTCTTATACACGTCCTTAGTAACTTTACATTCGTGATAAGCATGAATCTAGGAAAGCGCAGTACCCGTAGAAAACGTCGAACTTCTGTTGTAATGTATTTAGTTCAAAAGTTTACACTCCTGGTTCTATTGGCAATAGAATTGAGTATATATGTTAACCCAATACAGTGTTGTTATTAAAAGTATTGTTTACAAACATGACCAACTTGCTTGTTTGTTTATAGGAACATTTCAATTAAATCTATTGAGTAAACTCTATAATAATATACTAGCTAATCTACAATTGTTATTTATTAATATTTAAATCCACCGTCAGTCGTTAATGATAGACCGTTTATTTTAATCAGTCACGCTTGTTATTTTTCAGTACATTACTTGGCCCAGCCCCCCACCCAGGGCCAGCATGTTTTATTATTTTTAACATGCTGGCCCTGGGTGGGGACCGGGCCCTTTTTGGTTTCATAGTTTTATATTTATCAGTTTTAACTTGATTGTCTAACTTGTTGAACTTCAATCCAAACTTTAACGCTTGAGTTTTATATAATATGATAAGATCTTTATCAAATCGTTTGAAATAAAGTATTTGGTAGTTTATTCCGTTGAAAATTAAGCTGTACATATGAAATTTGATTGGTTTTTTTTTGGGTTACCTTTGAGCGATCACACATTTTGCAAATACATTATAATTTGCTTGTTTTTATTGACGAAATCGAGTACTAGCTTGCATTTGGCAATTCAATACTACAATATTTTTTCTGCCTGGATGCCTTGATGCAGAAAGTATAACATAGCCCAATAGAAAGTATTCATTTTGTAATTAAAGCGCCATAAAATGCTACGATAGGAAGTTCGTGTTTCATGAATTAATGCAGTTTGACTTTCGTTCAACATTGCCATTGGTGGTCTAAGTAAATTTAACACAGTAAACCAGATTTCTATATCTCGGCATTCTAAATACAACCGTCTCTAACACTGTCAAGCTTAAGTTTCTTTTTCTTACTTATTTTGCTACTATGCGTATAAACAAAAGAGGATATATTTTTGGTGAAACAACCAATCGTCGTCTCTTGAATCGTAAAACAATGAAATATTTTTTAATTAAAATGATAATCCTACATAAAAACAATTGGCCATGTGTATGCATTATTTGGCTGTAGTTAGTGTAGACGTTTTCTGATAATATCAAAGACCTAAAGGTCTTCAAGGTCGGCTGGCCTGGGAAACATAAGATAATCATCAAACTTGCGTAATAAGTCCTTTAGATATATTTGGGAAAATGGTCAAATCGAACTTGACCTCTGTTTTGTTAAATAAACAAAATATCAAAAAGTGGTGTTTAAGTCAGAATGCGTAAATATTTAGCAGGTAAATTCATATCCTTTATATTTGCAGGAAAAGTAATATATTAAAGTTTTAAAAAAATCCCTGTCACAAAACATGTGCTTTAATTTAACACTTATTCCACTTAACACAATTAGTAAATTTTATAACATTGGAATCTCTGATGATATTTTATTAACATCCGGAGATTGTCAGTTCAATGAAACTGCATCTGCTATCAGAGGAAATCTGTTAGCATTTCATTATTACTATATACGGATGAATATATATACTGTATTACATATTTTTAAAATTAAGAAAATAAAATCAGAATAAAATAATCTGATGAAAACAGACATCAACGAGATTTTTAACACAAAAATATTGATGTAAAATATCTGCAGTACATTTATATATAACCCACCGCCATCATTGATGCAATGCTATTAATTCCATCAAAACAAAGACTTTATGTCTGATCAAAACAAGTAGAACATTTTATATAGGAAATTTTAATTACATAAAATAATTCAATTAATTATTTGCAGCTATTTATCTTAATGAGTGTTGTGCGGGATTGAACGAACTATATTATGCTCATGGCATGCGTTCATTTGCGGTTGTGAGGTTTTCCGCAATCTTCAAATTGTTCATGCCGACGTTCGCATTGGGTTTGGCTGATAACTTAGCCGACCAAAAAAACAAAAAATATATTTTGGGTAATAATACTAATATAATCTTTAATAATTTCTAGTAAATTCTGTTGATATTTTAATATTTTTACTCTTAATTTTGACATGATTAACAACCCCAAATCACTCCCATATTAGGTTTCAATAGCTTAATTATTCAGACACAATACACTTCTAAATTGTTCACCCCAATAATGCAGAAAAAAACACATACACCGGGGGAGGGGGAAACTTGGTATATATAGGCTAATATGGATGTGCGGCCCGAAAGGGTCCCTTTTTACCTCTCCAAAGTATATGAAAAAGGTAGTTTTTTTCATTAAACAATATATCATTGGGTAGTTGCAAATTATCTAAATACATGTATATCCATATCTCAATTTTCATCTTAAGGCTAAGTAAACCACCATGAGTGCTCCCTTAACATCACTTGGTCAAACGAAATGCCTATAAAATTAATAGGTATGTATTTTTTACAACGACGATCCATGGATTATTCTGTTCATTGTTTATTGACGAAAGTAAATGTTTTTGTCATTATGTATATCTCCTGAAGATTAAAAACATTCAAAGGTACATTACATAAACACGGACAAACGTTGTCCATGATTTCTTTTAAATTGCCATATAGTTAGACTTTTATACAATTATTCAAATTTTTAAAAAGTTTTCAGCATCGATATTTCGAAAGGATAAAACCGAGACTTTTTAAAAAGAACTAAAATAATGAGTTCATAATATTCTGTCCAATGACAATTTCTACAATTTTGTTATAATGTCAAGCGATTTGCTTACATTTTAGGTACGATATCTTTACATAAAATTAAACACTGATGAAAAATTATTATTTCAGGGGCAAAAATTTCCTGCTTGGTCATGTTGGTCTTTGTTTTAATTATAAAGGCTGTACTTTTCTCGAGCTAGCGACAATAATGAAAAAATAACAAAATTTTAAATGCTTTAGACAGAATTACTTACCTTGTCCAGTGTCAGCAACTTAATTTTGCAAATACTTTATATACATTTCTAATGAATTCATAACAATAAATAGTGAAGGAAAGTTGTTAGATATTACCATAAATGGGACATCTATTTGTAACACAATACGAATAAAACCAAGAAATTACATTACTGATTTAGAAAGACATTTTGTCTTGAATATAGTTAATTGTCCTCTTTGTCAATATTTAATGAATTATTATGTCACTTGTTTGCGTATTTTAGAAAATCTTTTTCTTAGCAAAAGATATATTTTGGGGGGTTTTCTTACAGACACTTTTGTGCAGAAATCAACGTAATTTATAACAGCTTATTGTTTGATATTAAAGATTAAACTTTATGTTATAATGCGTTTTCAGGGACATAACATAACTATTTCATTAATTTGCGAGTTACCCACAATTTTTTCGTGGCGATTCGTAATAAGTTTTATTACCTGAGCAGTGGCATCGGTACATAATAATGCTACTCTTTTGTTCGGGATGTAAAATAACATTTATTTGATACAGGATATCATTTACCTAATAGTCATATAACAACGTACAATTTTTACACACGGTATATTTGCATAATTTATAAAACATAATTTTTATTTGTGTGCTATGCGTGTTTTGTTCTTGTGGCTAATTTGTTTATTTGGTATTTGCTGTTTTATCAGTATGAACCAAAATAAATACTGAGATTACCATACACAGTTCAAATTTGATTGATAGAAACTGATAGTTAGTGTAAATTTACTCTTCATGATCTGTACATTACTGTACATAATGCATACAGTTCACGTAAGTTAATTAAAAATTTCTATTTTTTACTAGTTGCTTCTGTCCTGAACTGAATCAGTTTATGGCAGCTAATTACAGTATTTTTGTAGGTATGGTAAGAACTGTTAGTAACAGCATCAAATCGTGACAGTACTTTTAAATTTTTACCTGGATTTAGAAAGACTGATACTCACTGTAGCAGTCCTTTAAAGTGATAATCAATATGTACCTGTATTTATAATAATTGATAATCATTGTAGCAGTTCTTGTCAGTCATTATCAGTTCTTAACTTGATTTAGAATGACTGATGTTCACTGTAGTAGTCCTTGTCAGTCATTCTCCGTTCTTACCTTGATTTAAAATGACTGATGTTAACTGTAGCAGTCCTTGTCAGTCATTATCAGTTCTTAACTTGATTAAGAATGGCTGATGTTAACTGTAGCAGTCCTTGTCAGTCATTATCAGTTCTTAACTTGATTAAGAATGGCTGATGTTAACAGTAGCAGTCCTTGTCAGTCATTATCAGTTCTTAACTTGATTAAGAATGGCTGATGTTCAATGTAGCAGTAATTGTTAGTCATTATAAGTTCTTACCTTGATTTAGAATGAATGATGTTCAATGTAGCAGTCCTTGAAAGTGATTATCAATATTTATCTGTATTTATAATGACTGATAATAATGGTAGCAGTCCTTGTCAGTCATTATCAGTTCTTACCTTGATTTAGAATGACTGATGTTTACGGTAGCAGTCCTAGAAAGTGATTATCAATATTTACCTGTATTTATAATGACTGATAATCATGGTAGCAGTTCTTGTCAGTCATTATCAGTTCTTAACTTGATTTAGAATGACTGATGTTCACTGTAGTAGTCCTTGAAAGTGATTATCAATATTTCCCTGTATTAATAATGACTGATAATCATGGTAGCAGTTCTGGTCAGTCATTATCAGTTCTCAACTTGATTTAGAATGAATGATGTTCACTGTAGCAGTCCTTGACAAGTTGTCAGTCATTATCAGTTCTTAACTTGATTTTGAATGACTGATGTTCACTGTAGCAGTAATTATTAGTCATTATAAGTTCTTACCTTGATTTAGAATGAATGATGTTCACTTTAGTAGTCCTTGAAAGTGATTATCAATATTTACCTGTATTTATAATGACTGATAATCATGGTAGCAGTTCGTGTCAGTCATTATCAGTTCTTAACTTGATTTAGAATGATTGATGATCACTGTAGTAGTCTTTGTCAGTCATTATAAGCCCTACCTTGATTTAGAATGACTGATAATCATGGTAGCGGTTCTGGTCAGTCATTATCAGTTCTCAACTTGATTTAGAATGAATGATGTTCACTGTAGCAGTCCTTGACAAGTTGTCAGTAATTATCAGTTCTTAACTTGATTTTGAATGACTGATGTTCACTGTAGCAGTAATTATTAGTCATTATAAGTTCTTACCTTGATTTAGAATGAATGATGTTCACTGTAGTAGTCCTTGAAAGTGATTATCAATATTTACCTGTATTTATAATGACTGATAATCATGGTAGCAGTTCTTGTCAGTCATTATCAGTTCTTAACTTGATTTAGAATGACTGATGTTCACTGTAGTAGTCCTTGAAAGTGATTATCAATATTTCCCTGTATTAATAATGACTGATAATCATGGTAGCAGTTCTGGTCAGTCATTATCAGTTCTCAACTTGATTTAGAATGAATGATGTTCACTGTAGCAGTCCTTGACAAGTTGTCAGTCATTATCAGTTCTTAACTTGATTTTGAATGACTGATGTTCACTGTAGCAGTAATTATTAGTCATTATAAGTGTTCTTACCTTGATTTAGAATGAATGATGTTCACTGTAGTAGTCCTTGAAAGTGATTATCAATATTTACCTGTATTTATAATGACTGATAATCATGGTAGCAGTTCGTGTCAGTCATTATCAGTTCTTAACTTGATTTAGAATGATTGATGATCACTGTAGTAGTCTTTGTCAGTCATTATAAGCCTTACCTTGATTTAGAATGACTGATAATCATGGTAGCAGTTCTGGTCAGTCATTATCAGTTCTCAACTTGATTTAGAATGAATGATGTTCACTGTAGCAGTCCTTGACAAGTTGTCAGTAATTATCAGTTCTTAACTTGATTTTGAATGACTGATGTTCACTGTAGCAGTAATTATTAGTCATTATAAGTTCTTACCTTGATTTAGAATGAATGATGTTCAATGTAGCATTCCTTGAAAGTGATTATCAATATTTATCTGTATTTATAATGACTGATAATAATGGTAGCAGTCCTTGTCAGTCATTATCAGTTCTTACCTTGATTTAGAATGACTGATGTTTACGGTAGCAGTCCTAGAAAGTGATTATCAATATTTACCTGTATTTATAATGACTGATAATCATGGTAGCAGTTCTTGTCAGTCATTATCAGTTCTTAACTTGATTTAGAATGACTGATGTTCACTGTAGTAGTCCTTGAAAGTGATTATCAATATTTCCCTGTATTAATAATGACTGATAATCATGGTAGCAGTTCTGGTCAGTCATTATCAGTTCTCAACTTGATTTAGAATGAATGATGTTAACTGTAGCAGTCCTTGACAAGTTGTCAGTCATTATCAGTTCTTAACTTGATTTTGAATGACTGATGTTCACTGTAGCAGTAATTATTAGTCATTATAAGTTCTTACCTTGATTTAGAATGAATGATGTTCACTTTAGTAGTCCTTGAAAGTGATTATCAATATTTACCTGTATTTATAATGACTGATAATCATGGTAGCAGTTCGTGTCAGTCATTATCAGTTCTTAACTTGATTTAGAATGATTGATGATCACTGTAGTAGTCTTTGTCAGTCATTATAAGCCTTACCTTGATTTAGAATGACTGATAATCATGGTAGCAGTTCTGGTCAGTCATTATCAGTTCTCAACTTGATTTAGAATGAATGATGTTCACTGTAGCAGTCCTTGACAAGTTGTCAGTAATTATCAGTTCTTAACTTGATTTTGAATGACTGATGTTCACTGTAGCAGTAATTATTAGTCATTATAAGTTCTTACCTTGATTTAGAATGAATGATGTTCACTGTAGTAGTCCTTGAAAGTGATTATCAATATTTACCTGTATTTATAATGACTGATAATCATGGTAGCAGTTCTTGTCAGTCATTATCAGTTCTTAACTTGATTTAGAATGACTGATGTTCACTGTAGTAGTCCTTGAAAGTGATTATCAATATTTCCCTGTATTAATAATGACTGATAATCATGGTAGCAGTTCTGGTCAGTCATTATCAGTTCTCAACTTGATTTAGAATGAATGATGTTCACTGTAGCAGTCCTTGACAAGTTGTCAGTCATTATCAGTTCTTAACTTGATTTTGAATGACTGATGTTCACTGTAGCAGTAATTATTAGTCATTATAAGTGTTCTTACCTTGATTTAGAATGAATGATGTTCACTGTAGTAGTCCTTGAAAGTGATTATCAATATTTACCTGTATTTATAATGACTGATAATCATGGTAGCAGTTCGTGTCAGTCATTATCAGTTCTTAACTTAATTTAGAATGATTGATGATCACTGTAGTAGTCTTTGTCAGTCATTATAAGCCTTACCTTGATTTAGAATGACTGATGTTTACGGTAGCAGTCCTTGAAAGTGATTATCAATATTTACTTGTATTTATAATGACTGATAATCATGGTAGCAGTTCTTGTCAGTCATTATCAGTTCTTAACTTGATTTAGAATGACTGATGTTCACTGTAGTAGTCCTTATCAGTCATTATCTGTTCTTACCTTGATTAAGAATGACTGATGTTCACTGTAGCAGTACTTGTCAGTCATTATCAGTTCTTAACTTGATTTGGAATGACTGATGTTCACTGTAGCAGTAATTAATAGTCATTATAAGTTCTTACCTTGATTTAGAATGACTGATGTTCACTGTAGCAGTCCTTGAAAGTGATTATCAATATTTACCTGTATTTATAATGACTGATAATCATGGAAGCAGTTCTTGTCAGTCATTATCAGTTCTTAACTTGATACAGAATGACTGATGTTCACTGTAGCAGTCCTTGTCTGTCATTATCAGTTCTTAACTTGATTTAGAATGACTAATGTTCACTGTAGCAGGCCTTTGTCAGTCATTATCTGTTCTTACCTTGATTAAGAATGACCGATGTTCACTGTACCAGTACTTGTCAGTCATTATCAGTTCTTAACTTGATTTAGAATGACTGATGTTCACTGTAGCAGTCCTTAGCAGTCATTATCAGTTGTTACCTTGATAAAGAATGACTGAAGTTCACTGTAGCAGTAATTGTTAGTCATTATCAGTTCTTACCTTGATATAGAATGAATGATGTTAACTGTAGCAGTCTTTGTAAGTCATTATCAGTTGACGAGGTCAACAAGCTCTTCTTTTTTCTTTTATTTTGTTGGAGGAAGGGGGGGGGGTGAATTGGGTAGTGTTTCATTGTTTTTAAAATTTGTATCCTTAATTTTTTAATGCCTCCATATTAAACATATAGTTCAAGTAAACACGGAAAACTTTCTAATTGTTAATAATAAGATCTTTTGTCAAATATTTTTCTTATTGAACATAAACAACGTTTACTAAGTGAAATAAGTTCTAATTAATGTCATTATGTAGGTTGTCTTACCTCATAACTCCTTCTCATATTATACTTCATCTAAGATGTATTCAAATCTGAGGGACACAAAATATTTTACATTCTACAGTATTGTACAGCATTTTGTATTTATTTTTGCATGTAACATTATATACCCTTATACTGATCATTGGCCTAATTCGTCATGTCGGTCGAAATTTTATACAGAAAATCTCTGAGTAGTGCTTAACGCCACTTTCTGCAATTGTTTAGCCAAATCATAGCATTAAGTATTTATTGCGTGAAAGCTGGTGTACCCGAGGAAAAAAACCCGACCTTGGGTAGGAAAACTGGCAATCCTTTTCAATTAAAATTGGAGTCGAGCACACCCTGTTCGCATTGAGACTCGAACCCGCAATCTTGGTGTTGATATGCATTTGATCAATAGTCGACAATCTACTTTAACCACTCGATCACCGAGGCATATAGTTTTTCTATATATGCACAACTTTTTCTCTATATTCAAATACTTTGTCTATATACTTTTTCTATATATGCACATACTTTTTCATATAATTACATCCGCAGTTTAAATACTACTCGTACCATATAAGAAGACAACTCGGACCGTCTGTGATTTGTTCATTTTCATTTTGTCAATTATAAATACAATATTAAACTCAATCATACATATTATTACTTTTGTTAATCCTTCGATCCGGACATGTATAGTATATAATGCCAATGCCTCTACTAGTAAATGAAGGAAAACCTTGTAGATTCTAAAGGAAGAAGACTAGATATTATTATCTGACTATAAAAGTTCTTTTATGTGATCAATTGATTGGCTTAACACTCCTTCAAAACTAATGATTTAGCATGAAGACAACCTGGATAGGCTTCAAAAGAACACGATCGCTGGAAAAGTATGTCACCTTGGAGTATACTAAAAACAGATTGCAGCATCATGGCTGTGTCCTAATGTTATCCCATAGACAAGTAGAAATTCCTGATGTTTTTTATCTTATAAGTCAAACCAAAGAGGTTATGAATTAAAGAATGATTACAGTTACGGGGTAGAATCAGGAACATATATAAGACAGTGTTTTAAGATTCCTGAATAAATTTATGAACATATATAAGATATTATATAGGGTTATGGGTAGAATCAGGAACATATATAAGACAGCTTTTTGAAGTTACGGGGTAGAATCAGGCACATATATAAGATAGTATTTAGGGATACTGGTACAATCGGGAAAATATGCAAGACAGTATTTAGGGCTATGGGGTAAACTCGGGAACATTTACAAGACAGTTTTAAGGTTACGGCGTCTAATCAGGAACATATATAAAACGTTTTATTAAGGTAACCGTTGCAGGTGTAGAATCAGGAACTTTATAAGACATTTTTTAAGGTTACAGGGTAGAATCAGGAACATATATTAGACATTTTTAAGGTTACATGGTAGAATCAGGAACATAAATAAGAACCATTTTTAAGGTTTACGGCCTAAAATCAGTAACATATACATAGACAATATGACCTTATATATGTTCTTAATTCTACCCGGGAATCTAAAAAAAAATAATATATATGGTCCTGATTCCAACTCGTAACCTTAAAAGATTGGGATTAAATATGGGGGACTGAGCAGACACGAAATTTACAGTAGGGAGTTATAAGCTGAGATATGAGTCTCTTTGTTAGAAAGGGGGTTGAACGATACTAGAATAAGTGGAAAGACCGCTCTAGGAGACTAAATGTTAAACGGTAAATGGGCAAGAATTCCAAATAAACAAAAGGATAAGGAACACAAATTCGAACACGGGCTTGATGTCCCCATCTAAACAACCAGTGATAATGGCCCCATGCACATCTCAATCGCACGACATGTCACAGTTTCTGAATCAACCCAATTACTCATATTGTATGAAGTTTTCAACGAACCCTTGTGACACGCATGAGGAAAGTGCATAGTACATCCCCCGTCTTTCAAAAGACCTCGGTGAACCACCGAATCAAAGCTCGCCGGCTTTACCAGCTGGACCAGCTGGACCTCAGTAATATCAGTTCATGAGGCCTCCATCCTCGAATTTTGTAAATCAACCAACCTGCATTGCGTTTGATATGCTGTTGTCGACACTCAATATACTAAATCAAAGATTTGAAATTTTCAATACCAAAACAACTAACAGGTGTCAAAATTTCACATTTTAGAAGAAAATTTTAACGAAAGATTGATTTCATTAGAAGGTGGGCTTAACGATATTAAACACGATATCGAAACCATGCGTGAACCGGCAACACATTGCAAAATGAGAACAGACAGCATGATGAAATAGAAATACGATTATCCGAAGTGTGTGAAGAGTTTACTTACTACGAGAGAACGAAAAATTCCACGAGGAACTGTTAAAACTGCAAACACATTAGATGAAATACAATTTTATTTTCTAGGGACTTATCGAAACTGAATATGAGAATACTGAAACGGTTTTAAAGTAGTTCATAAAATCTGAAATAAACATAGACGACAATATTGGATTTCAAAATGTACACAGATTACGAAAAACGAGAGATAGAGCACAAATGGCAATAGTTGACAGATTTTCACGTTACGTCGATCATGATCTAGTGAAATCGCAGATCGCAGGAGAGCGTTATATCAGAGGGAGTATAAACGTCAAGAAAGGAGAGTTAAAATGGTAGTTGATCAGATCTACGTTGATGGTATTTGGTACCCAAATGGGGAACATCCCAAAAGAATTCAACAACCCAGAGAGGAGGATCCGCTAAAGAGAATTAAAGATTAGGACACCGCGTCGGATAAACAAAAAATGTTAGATAAACAATAATCTGTACTTTTCTACATGTGTGAGGTCTTAAATCCAAATGTTATTTCCTGATTATATTGATGTAGTTGAAAGATATGAAATATTTTTTTCTTTGTGAAACTAAACTAACAGATGATAATATTATTGAAATACCAATTCGTTACAGTTGTTTTTAAAAAAAAACAAAAAAAAACCAAAAAAAACTGCATAAGAAAATCAGGATGCATTGGTATAATTTAAAGGAAAGAATTAGGAAAAACACATTTCTTTTATTTCAGCTGATAATGATTTTGCTCAATGGGGTAGAGTTATCAAAAGACCTGTATAAAAGGTGAAAATTTATTTATTGGGTGTATATACATCCCACCAAAACTGTCAAATTATTCATCTAAGAAATCTTTCTCAGAATGAGAAGACGAAATCATATATTTTTCTAAGAAAACACAATTTTGGGCTTTTGTTTGCCTAAAAAATTTTGTAATACCAGACGATAATTTAGTAAAACTTTTAGATTTTTTAAATGATAATGAGCTTATAACGGAATTATATGAATTATATAAATTTATTTATCATTAATTATTAATTTGAATTCCCTACTTGCGGTTGACAGAGTTATCGTTTATAAATCGAGTTGTCTTTCTTTGTAGCAGGTATCCGTATTTCCGTTAAATAAAGTTCTATGGTGGTAAAATACGAATTTACTTATTTACAATGAAATTGACCGATATTGACAGGAAAACAACCTTAGAAGATTTTCTTACTTTGAAGAAAATTGAACTTGTAATCTTTTTAAGACAAAATAATGAAAAAATTAGTGGAAACAAAACGGAATTAGCCACAAGGGCTTTCAATATTAATCAGATTTTGCACGGTGCCAATGACTCAATTGACAATGACAAACCCCAATGTGACAGTAACGCTAAAGAAAATAATGACATTCCTTTAATAGCCGAATTAAGAACAGGGTGGTCAAGTGATGAAAATCTATACCCCAAAATATGCCATAAAGACGTAGAAACATACCTCATAAACAGTAGATCTAGCGACGATGAAAGAATGCAGTGCTACAGGCAGTTTATTCGCGGGTTTAACTTTTTTAAGGAAAATCATATTCATAATATAATGGTCAACAAAATTGATGACACATCAAAGTTCTGTTATGTCCGCTCAAAGTGCTATCCATCCATGAAAACCGGGAAATATGAGCTCTGGTTGCTTATTTCTAAAGAGAAGCCCTTTACTATACTTAGAGCACACTGCACTTGTCCAGCTGGGTAATTAACTTTTTTTAAATGTGTTAGTTGCGGCGTTTTGCATTTTTATTTGCGCCGATTTTTTTCTTCATTTGCGCCGGTTTTTATTTTACCTTTGCGCAGATTTTTTTTTCATTTTGCGCCGATTTATTTTTTTTTCATTTGCGCCGATTAACAGGTAAATTTCTAGTAATTTATATCATTATACCCCTTCCGTTTTGAGTCTTAACAATGTTTACACCGTCGGCATCTGTAATTACTCTTGCTTTACAAGATTTAACAGTGCATCGATAGGCAATGTTTCCTGAATTCAAAACACTGACTTTTCTATAAAAATTACCACCGATTATTAAACGCTTTCACTCCTCTGTTGGTCTCGAGTGCGAAGATCCATCCTTTGTATGCGAAGTTTTCTTTAAAACTGATCACTAATATGTTTTTTGTACTAAACACATTTAACCAAACTCTAAATACCTCCGATTTCGAGGCATATTTATGCATGTACATATATTTACCCGTACGTCTTTTGTACTGTGTCTATATATATATCACCAATTACGTGATTACTGAATTACTGAAAACTTAAATTTTCGATATAATGTTTTTGTATTTTTGTACTTTTTGAGGGGGGCAGGGTGTCCGGTTACGCGCTGAATAAATGTTTTTTTTTTTAATTATTAATGATAAACATGTATATAGTAAAAATCACTAGCCTGTATTTAATTGTCAAGTCTTGTTCCGTCCTTACTTTTGCAATATTTTGGACATCCTGTTTTTTAATTTCAAATTTACCCCCCCCCCCCAAAAAAAAAATCAAAATGTTGATTCCTAAACCTATGAAAAACCTAAACTAAAACTAGTAATCGTACTTGTGTTTTCAGTCTTGGCGAAGCCTGTACCCATGTAGCCGGTTTACTATTTGCATTAGAAGCTAATTCAACAAAACAAAATGAAATTCCTTGTACGTCAAAACAGTGTAATTGGGATAAAGGTGGAAAGAGAAAAAAAGAAGCCAAAGAGGTTTCAGAAATAAGTTTCAAAAAGTTTCGACACGGGGAAGAATCGTGTGGTGCAAGTCGGAGGAAAGAAATCACTTTAGAATCAAATGCTAAAAATGATTTCTTTCTTTCGTTAACTTCACGTCTAGGCAACTGTAGTTTTCGTCCTGTACTTTTTGATTTATTGCCTGCTGAAAAGGAGCCTTACGATATAAACAATGAAATAAACGTAGGTCGGTTTGAAGAGGTTATCACATCGGAAACAGTAGTCTTAGAATCTGATAAATATCTTGATATTACTTTAAATGTGAAGAAAGAGAATATTGTAAATTGTCAGGAACTTAATAGATTATTAACCAATTTGCCACAACAGGTAGTTGATGAAATAGAAAAACGCACAATCGGTCAAACGGAAAATTCTTTATGGGGACTTGAGCGAAAATGTAGAATTACAAGTTCAAACTTTCATGATATTATTACAAGAAAAAAGGAAAATGTCGAAAAACTTGTTACTAAATTTACGAATGAAATTTCTGTAGAAACCCCAGCCTTATGTCATGGTAAAAAATATGAAAAAATTGCACGAAAGAAGTACATAGCTTATAAAAAATTACACCAGAACGAAAAAGTAGCTGTTCGAGAATGTGGTTTATTTTTGTGCCGAAAATTTGGATACCTAGGTGCTAGTCCAGATGGTATAGTGTGGAACACTATTGATACTTGTAGAGATTGGATTCTTGAAATCAAATGTCCATACAAGTGGCGTTTTAAAACGATTAGGTCTGCATGTGAAGACAAGGATTTTTGCTTAGAAGTTGCTAAAAATGGTAACATACAGTTGAAAAAGTCACACCGTTACTATGCACAGATACAGGGACAACTGGCTATTTGTCAACGTCAAAAGTGTGAACTTGTTATCTTCCTTTTCAAAGACTTCTTAATATTAGAAATAGAATTCGACCAGGAATACTGGAATGAGGCGGAGATAAAACTTGTTGAGTTTTACAACAAGCACATCATACCTGAAATCTTTGAATCAGTTAAGAAATGTGGTTAGGGACAAATGAATCTGTATTCTACATGATGGTTATATTCATGTAATATTGGCATACCGTTTTGTATGTTTGATTTGTTATTTTTTGATTTAGTATTGTGCTTTTCATATTCTTGTTCATATTGGTCTAATTATGCATGGCTTTTGCAATTCTGATGAGTCTTAATAAACCGAACACCTCAAACAGTTCAAAACTTTTTCGCTTAGATCACATAAAATGTTGGTTCTGCTGTTGGAGTTTATATATTTGGCTGTTAACCTGCTGTAACACAAAAACTTTTGTGTTGGAGAAACATGTATATGTACATCTAAATGTACATTTTCGGGTGAAATTTCTAAATTAATAAAATCCATAGATTATTCTATTTGGAGGCATGATTTAGTCTTAGTTTTGAATTTAGTATCCTGTATCTCTCACCTGGAATTTTCCTCATTTAACAAAAGTTATGACAATTCATACCAATGGAGACATTACTGATAAAAATCACTATTTTTTTCATTAAATAAAGACAACTCCTATTAGAGTCATTGGACAACTTTGACCCAATGGAGACTTTTGTGGAGCTTTTGAATCTGAACATGAAAGTCTCTCTTCAGATTTTTTTCTATTTATTATAGTTTTTGAATTATGATGCTTTAAAGGTGGTCTAACCCCCTATGTTCTATTTTTAGCAACATCGGCCATGTTTTTAATGGATCAAAAATCCCAAAGCAAGTTTTTGCACAATACCCTAATGAACATTCATACCAAATTTCATTTCATTCTGCTTTGTGGTTTTGGAGAGAAAGATGTTTGAAAACGTGCTAACGGCAACAGACAATGACAATCGACGACAACGGACGCCATGTGATGACAATAAAAAATAAAACATTTTAGTACATTGTAGTAATTTTGTTTTGAATTAAGATATAACTTGAAATTGACATAGAAAATAACTAAGCATTGGCTCAAGTCGGAGTTCAAAATAAAACCAGTTCATTAAATGTTGAAATGAATGAAACTTTGGTCATAACTAAGTAAGCAATGAAAGTCATAAAAGCTTGTTTTCAAATGAAGTCATTCATTTATTACCAACCATCAAATTTTATTTAACAAGTGGGGGAAGAAGGTTTGTTAAAGCAGAACAAACAAAAAATATTGTGTCAGCAATTCCACTAAGACTTAAGGGCAAAATTCCTTGTAAAATCCTGAAGTTTTTTATTTGCTCCATTTTTCTTTCAACATGAATTCGAGCTGATGCCACTCTTCTTGTACATTCAACTTGTTCCTTTGTAAATTGTTTTACTGAAGAAGACAAAAATGGAGGACAGTATAATTTCACACCTTTAGCTTTCAGATCAGAAGTGATGTGGAAAAAACCTTTGTCCACCATAACAGCATCACCTTTGTCCAATATATCTAGTAACCCACTATTACGTGTTATAAACACATCTGACGCTGAACCTCCATATAATCTTGAGACAAATGACACTGCACCAGTCATTGTTATTCCAACTAAAGCTTTAAAAGTGTTGTGCGATTTGTAGTGAGAATAACAAAGGGATTTGTTTTCCAGTGAAGATGGTGTCTCTATAAATATTTCAGTGCAGTCAAGTATGATACGTGTATCTTTGAAATTTTTGAAATATTTAGGTATGATACATGAATTATGCTGCTCTGTCAATGATGGGCAAATCACAAGTGACCGTAAAGCTGTCTCCATTATCCTTAACCAGCTGTTGAAAATCCTAGATATCCTACTAGCAGAAATTTTAAAGCGGTATTCAAGGTCATTTAAGAGCAGACCTAGTCTTAACCTCATTAGCACCATTAGAAATTCATCTACAGGTCTTAATTTACAAGCTGAAAGCCTGTTCATAATGCTGCCGTCATCTATGTTCATTTTGTCTGCACCAATCTTAATAAGGGATTCAAAAAGAGCATTAAATGTACAATAATCAGGTAGGCCGGTGTAAAACAACACTTGTTCATTAGAGTTCTTGATATCCTCTATGGTTATTTCAGGCATGGAAACTTGAACACAGCTATCTCCAAAAGTACTTGGTGTCTGTGTTGATTGGTCAACCTTTACTGGAATTGGTGCATCTGGTTCCGGCAATGGACTATAAAACAAGAAATACACGTACATTGCAGTTAAACTGACCTAACTAACTGAAAAAAAATCAATAATTCTAATACTAACTAGGCAATTTCTATTTTAGTTTTTTTTTAAATTACAACCTGAACTACAAAACATTATACACAAGTTATATCATTCATACCTCCTACATGTATAGGAAACAATGTCATCATTAACATTAAGCTAACCAGTATCACAAGTCATGGTGACCCCATATGTACAAAATGGGGTCAGTGGCTGCCACATATAGTATACAATGTACAAGAAATTGATAAACAAATGTAATCAATGACATTATTGAAACTACTGATTTTAATCAATTTCATCAAATTGACAGTGACCTTGTATACATTCTATCTTGGGTCAGTAAATGACTGTAACTATTTATATGAAAGTCATGTTAGAGACTGCTTACAGGAATGTGATGGACAAGGGATGAACAGTGGTATTTCAAGTCCAAATTCACAGAGAAGCTGTAGACAAAACTAAAAAAAAAACCATCATTTCTTTCAAATGCCTGTACCAAGTTACAACCATTTTATAGTCTTAAATTTCTCTCTGGGCATATCCTATGGTCTAAGACCATGTGAGGTGCTTGATTATGTCTCCCCTTTTGTACTTTCAATATTGGTATTTTTTTAAAACTTTAAGGCCATAAATAAATTTTAGTTGTTTGCCGTTGCGGCTGATTGGGACAGTTAACCACCGCTGGGAAAATTTTTTTTATCTTCAGAAAAAGAAATTTTTTTTTAATTTCCAATATTTTCGTCCACTTCGTGTCCCTTGTGGTATGTCTCTGTTCTTGCTAATATTCGGTAATAAGCATGATTAGATCAATCGATAAAACGTTTGAAAAAGACGATGGGGGGAAGAGCTTTAAAAGCATGTTTTGTAACGACATATATTAAAAATTAATGAACCATGAGTAAAGAGGATGGTATGTGGTGTTCAATACTAGTAGAGGTTAGCCTAGTATTGATAAAATGCATTAAATGTCTGAGACAGATTTATATTTTTAGACTAACCTCATGTTTACTTATAGAAAAATATAATGTAGCCAAAATCACGGGTACATGTATGTCATGTTCAATACTAGTAGAGGTTAGCCTAGTATTGACAAAATGCACTTAATGATTTGTATTTTTTTAGACTAACCTCTAAACTTGATTTTCACTCAGTTAAACATATTGTAAACAATGTGAGGTGTAAGATTTAAGGCTGTTTTTTAATGCTAAAATTGGGACATCCCCTAGTATGTTAAATATTCTGGTTTCAGATTTTTTATTGTAACACTTTATATATACATATTTATATTTTAGTTTGTCAGTTATCTGCCCAAAGTCAGTGTCAGAGGTTTTATAGGGTATCATCCTGGCAATTAATATTTCAATTATTAAAACTAACCACCCTATATGACCCTGGTAGATGCCATAAAAAAGGGTGTTAAATACCAGTACATGTGCTCAAATATGCTGTATGCTTTAATTTGATATTAACATATATAATAGTTTGTTTTCAGTCAGATTCAGCTTTTTATTTATGTTACAGTATAAAATATAAAAATTTGATAGGTTTTGTGTATATAAAACCTTGTCTGACAAAAAAATAATTTCCCTCCCTACCGACCAACCTGCCTGAGTCTGCAACAGCAAACAAACAATATTTTAATTGTGGCTTAACTTAAATGCACTTACTCAAGTCTGTCATTGTTAACATTGTCTGTTCTTGAGTCCATGCTATTCCCATTATCAGTTGACTCTAACTTGTGATAACTGAAAAAAAATGTTTTTATCAAATGACATTCTAGGTATGAGGCATATAATGTTCATAACGTGTATCTCATGAATGTAACCATGGTAATAGGGAAAAAAGAGAATGATGAACATGACCACGAAACAAAAACGCAGCCATGGAGAGAATTCAGGTAGAATGAAGCCATGGGGTACCAAAGGGGCATCCGAATACCAAAAATCTGAAATGGTGAAAACTAAATCAGTAAATACAACAAACATGCATGAACAACAACTAACCAGTTTGGGTGACTGAACTCTTGTGATACATTTACCATGTTTACAGTCTGCAAAATTAGCACTGACCTGCTTACCCCTGGCCAGTAACAATCCTTTCAGGCTAGTGAAATTTGTATTGGATAAATAGAACAAAAACATTAAATCAAGGATTGAGGCAAGTGAATCTCAAAGCCTTATTTATATAAATTTCTTAGGCTGCATTGACATGGCTTGTCATGTACAACATCATGTACATGTATTATGCAGGATGGGAAGCAATATTTTTTGCAATTGGCCATTTATGTCTTTTTTCATAGAAATTCAAAATTTCAAGGGGCGAATTTCTTAGTATTCTCTATAAAATTTTGAGATGAAAGGGGCCATTTTCAATTTTAATATGCCAATGGCTCATGGCCCTGCCTTCCGAATCCCTGATTATGTAGCTTTTGTGATTTATTTATGAGCAGCATAAATTCATGTAAACTGTTGACACGATAAATCACTGAATGAATTTTATGTAATGTAAAGTTTTCTTACGAGTGAATATCAAACTCGAACTCCAATTGCTCAGCTTCCATTTCTTCTGTCTGGGTATCGGCATATAATCCCTGATACCACGGGCCTTTCTTACTGTTGGCTGTCGTTCGCAGCTTTGGTTCTTCCATGGCTTTCTGTGGTAAAAAAAGGGTTGGGACATCATCTCGCCATGTCCTTCCATTGCCGCCAGGAAAATGGTCAGAACACACCATCGTGTATCCGCTTGGTTTGAAGTTTTTGCGGCTAATCGCTCTAATCCATGCCATTCTGAGTCCTTTATCACTAGGAAGGCGGTGTAGTTTAACTGGTTTTCCAAATATGCCTATCCTTCCCGCAGTATTGTGACAATCTTTCACCGCACAGTAGTTTTTCCCCATTTCAACAAACAGTTCTCAGCGTTAAACGGAAGTACGAATACCTGCTGCCAGGAAAGACAACTCTATTCACGACCGACAACTCCGTATGTCGAAAATCGGGAATTATAAAAATAAAATTCCTTTCAAAAGATTGGACACGATCTTGGCAGTAGCAAAAAACATGAAAAGACAGTAGTGTGGTAAACAACCTTATTTTGTCATCCCATCATTTTCCAGCGATCTCAGATTTTGATATTTTAAAATTTAATCCGATTTTATGTGATGTACACAACAGAATTCATTTTTCATTCAACTCTTTAGCTACGGTAACTCCTAATACATATAAAACACACAGAGTAAAGAATCCAACCCACCGCCTATAAAGTGAAACCTATCGAAGCGTTGCTGATTCTACACAACAACCCTAAAAAATGTCTTACCTGATTCTACCCTGTAACGGTTACCTTAATAAGACGTTTTATGTATGTTCCTGATTATACGACGAAACCTTAAAACTGTCTTATACATGTTCCTGATTCTACCCCATAGCCCCTAAATACTGTCTTGTTTATTTTCCCGATTGTACCCCGTAACCTTTAACGACTGTCTTATATATGTTCCATATTCTACTCCGTATCCCTAAATAATATCTTATATATGTTCATTAATTTAGTCAGGAATCTTAACAAACTGTCTTATATATGTTCCTGATTCTACCCCGTAACTTTTGAAAAACTGTCTTATTTATGTTCCTGATTCTACCCCATAACATAAAAACTGTAATCTTTCTTTTATTCATGACCTCTTTGGTTTGATGTATAACAAGTAAAAACATCCGAAAAATCTACTTGTCTATGGGATAAAATCAGGACACTGCAAGGATTCTGCAATCTATTTTTAGTATACTCCAAGATGACATACTTTTCCAGCGCGCTTAGCCCGAGATATTGTTCTTTTTAAGCCTATCCAAGTTGTTTTCATGCTAAATCATTACTTTTGAAGGAATGTTAAGCCAATCAATTGATCAAATGAAAGAACTTTATAGTCAGATAATAATCTGCCGTTTTCTTCCTTTAGAATCTACAAAGTTTTCCTTCATTTACTAGTAGAGGTATGGGCATTATATACTATAAATGTCCCGGATCGAGGGATTAACATAAGTAATAAAATCTATGAATGATTTTAATATTGTATTTATAATTAACAAAATGAAAATGAACAAATCACAGACGGTCCTAGTTGTCTTCTTATACGGCCAGAGTTGACTTCGTATACGGTCCGTTTGTTTGATGGTGTTTAACGCCACTTTCAGCAATTTTTCAGCTATATCATGGCGTCCAGTTTTTATTGGGGGGGGGGGGGGGAAGCCGGAGTACCTGGAGAAAACCCCCGACCTGCGGTAGGAAAACTGGCAATCCTTGTCAATTAAGATTGGAGTCGAGTACACCCTGCCCGCAGTGAGAATCGAACCCGCAATCTCAGTGTTGACAGACCATGTGATCAATAGTAGACGAACTACCTTGACCACTCGGCCACCGAGGCCACTATACGGTCCGAGTTGTCTTTAAACTGCGTATGTATTTATATGAAAAAGTATAAAGACAAAGTTTATTCATAGATAGAAAAACTATAAAGACAAAGTATGTGCATATATAGAAAAATAATGTTGACAAAGTATGTGTCTATAGAGAAAATTTTGGGCATATAGAAAAAGTATATATAGAAAAAGAATATAGACAAAGTATGTGCATATATAGAAAAACTATGTGCATATAGAGAAAAGGTGTGTGCATATAGAGAAAAAGTGTGTGCATATAGAGACAAAGTATATAGACAAAGTATATAGACAAAGTATGTGCATATAGAGAAAAAGTATATAGAAAAAGTATGTGCATATAGAGTAAAAGTATATGCATCTATAGAAAAACTATGTGCATATATAAATAGGTATATGCCTATAGAGAAAAAGAATGTGCATATATAAAAGCTAGTACACATAAGGCAGTTACGGCGTTCCATAAGATTTCTTTGATTTTAACAATAATGAATGAAGAAAAAGATAGCATGCATAAATGTGTCTGTTGTTTCCTCTTTATGTTCTGTCATAATAATTTTTTTTTAAATCTCTATTGTACTTTTATGTTCTTTTTGTGTACTGTTTAACTCTTGTACTGCCAACTGGCCGATTTGGCCGATTGACGTTACGTTTTACTGCCAACTGGCCGATTTGGACGATTGACGTTACCTTTTACTGGCAGATGGTCGATTTGGCCGATTGACGTTACCTTTTACTGCCAACTGGCCGATTTGGACGATTGACGTTACATTTTACTGCCAACTGGCCGATTTGGCCGATTGACGTTACCTTTTACTGGCAGAAGGTCGATTTGGCCAATTGACGTTACCTTTTACTGCCAACTGGCCAATTTGGGCCGACTTACGTTACCTTTTACTGGCAGATGGTTGATTTTGCCGATTGACGTTACCTTTCACTGCCGGAGGGCCGATTTGGACGATTGACGTTACCTTTCGCTGCCAACGTACCGATTTCCGCCGATATTCATTAAAATATGTTTTTGAGTGTTAGTTAACATAAATTATTTGCATGATATTGCTGTGTCAATTGAGCAAGTTTTGAAGTTGGCGTATGACGTCATAGATCTCACGATGACGTCAAATTGGTGTTTGGGGAACATTGGGCAACTTACCTTTCGTTTGGATGAGAGCATTCCGTACATAACGGAGAAACATGCTATTTTTTGAGGATACCAGATGCTCATATAACATCTAAATGATCATGCAGAGCTTGATTACTTATTTTTATTTGCCTTTCACCCTTGATTTGGTGAAAAAAAAATTAAGAAGAACCATCAGTATCTGTATATACAATTCTTGATTTTTTTTTCTTTAGCTTCCTTTTCCCTTTTTAAGTCTGAAGGATAATCTTTAATCGTGCAAATCGAATAGACGAGTTACATCCGTTTTCTTAACAACGAGCAAATTAGCGAAAACAGTACTTGTCTCTGGGCAAATGTTTCTCAATAACATTTGCAACTGTCGCGCCTTTTACCATAAAAAATATATATAATAAAGGGGTTTACACAGCGCTGTTGACGAAATTAATAAAACTATATCTATCTTAGTTTCGTTTGGATTTCAATTTCTTTTTTGCTAAGTTTAATGCAGTACGCTGCACTTCACACCGTCTTTCTTTGTTTCTTCACACCTCTTTATGTGTTGTTCTTTGAACAGACATACAATAACAACTACAGAAATACTAAGACATACAAGAAGCAGGGTACCTGAAGGAAATAAAATCCGACCTTGCAATAATTTTTAACATGTCATTGGGGCTAACACTGAGGTTATCTTTAGTGAAATACTGGAATAAAACTATCAAAACCTCTAAGTGGTCCAAAACAATTTAATAATGTCGAGAAAAAGGTTTCAAAATATTCTAAACTTTCTCTACGTTTCATGCCATATATGACAGATTGGATTGTTATTTTACACCTAAATAAAAGCAGTAAAATAAATAAAGGATGTCATAATCATACCTGTATCTGAATGACAATTTTCTTTTCTTCAAAAAATAATTATCAAAAATTGTAGAAACTTTTAAATAAAATTTTTTTGCATATTTTAAGTAATACTATTTTTGCCACAAGAAAATTTGTTCATCATAATTAGATTTGGTATATATCTGTGTCTATGCAAAATTTTATCTTTTACTTTGATATTTTCCATTTGCATTGGGTTTGAATCTTTTTAGCACCCTGCCTATTAACAAGGCTTCAAGATTTCGACAATATGTGAAAAAACAATTTTGCTTATATCTGATACCAAAGCAAGAACCTTTAGTTAATGATAAATTTAATCAAAGTATATGACATAATGTCGTGAAACAGTGCATTACATAAAAACTCTTCAAAACTTGGCATCGTTTTAGATGTAGTGCTAGTCAGCATTTGGATATCCTGCATTCGCTTGTTTATAGAGGCCAAAATTTCGACCTTGTCCCAATCATCTTATGTAAAGGCGGCACACAAGTCGTTTGAAACATTCTCTGTGCAAGCAATCTTAACAAGTTCTTTGATAGTTTTTTGGTTCATTGAATTCGTCCACACGTCTTTGGATGTTAATTTATGTATGATTTAATTTATAATATAAAGATTATTTATAAAAAATAGTTGAAGAATATTGCTTTTAATTTTTACATAATTTACTACCCAAAAATAAACAATGATTAGACGGTCGCATAAATTTAACGTTTTATTCAGGACAATCTGGAATTCCATATTCAGCTTGAAGAAATCAAGATATCTCAAACAGCACTAAGGGCAATCCTGAATCGTCATCAGAAAATATAACTTTATTAAAATGAAGTTATGAAAAAACAAATAGATAAGACAATAACATTTCAATTGATGCTCTATGTTATATTTTAAATTAAAATAATATTCTGTAGTTGCTTCTGGACAAAAAATAGAATTAGTTTTAAAGACGTTTGTAACAATATTCATTCAGATTTCAGATCCCCATAAGATGTTAGCTCGGTTCGAAATCATTTCATGTATATTTATATGTAGTTCTCTTTGATTTTTTCGAGTTTATTTTAGTGCCGGTAAGCATTTGTGTTTAGATTCCAGCTGCAGCTGGTGTGATGACTCGGATTTTGATATTTTTTGTCTATCAATTACTTTCAGGAAAATTACCCGACTTTGGTTTATTATTGCTGACAATATTTACATTTCCGCTAAACGCACATTTTTTACATCTACATCTACATCTCTATAATATTTCTTAACATCAATATATTGATGAAACTAGAAGGCGCATGTCAGGGTATGGGAAATAACTTTGTAAATATATGCAATTTGTAAAACTTTTTGGTACATTTTTTTAAATTTTTTGTATAAGATAAAAACAGAGTGCTAAATATTTACATGAAGGACGGTTTAGCACCAGCCTTAAATGATATCAGGTCTGGAATAGTAGCTACATGGTTTGGCAAGGAATTCCACAACTTTATAGATCTTGGGAAAAATGAGTTTGAGTGGTAGTTTGTGGGTGAGTGTGGTTATAAAAATTTATGTTGGCGAGTTGGTATGAGATAATTTGGTGGTACTGTGATGTTCACTAATTTAAGTTGTATTTTATAAAGCATTATGACTGTTGTAAGGTTTCTTCTTAGCTGTAGTGTGGGCCAATTGAGTTGTTGCAGCATGGCACTGACACTACTTTGGTAATTATATTGATGTAAGGTGTATCTTGCAGCCCTTCTCTGTATCATTTCTATTTTTTGAACGAGATGGTTTTGCCATGGGTTCCAAATGATGCTGCAGTATTCAAGTTTGGGCCGAACATATGTTTTGTAAGCTGTTTCTTTGGTCTTAATGCTATTAGTTTTGATGTTGCGTTTAATAAAGCCAAGAGTTGAGTTTGCTTTGTTAGTGATCGTGTTAATATGTTTGTTCCTTGATACGTCTTTTGTTATTGTGACGCCCAAGTATTTTGCATTTTCAGTTGATTGCAAAATTTGATTGTGAAGAACTTAGTCAAAAATATTTGGTTTTTGTTTTCTAGTGATGCGTATTATTTCACATATGTCTGGATTGAAAGACATAAGCCTCTCCTGTTCCCACTTTTCAAGTTTTTGCAAGTCTGACTGAAGTGTGTGACAATCCGTAAGACTGGATATGGTCAAGTATATAATCGTGTCATCTGCAAAAGGGCGTACATTACTTATGCGGCTGTCTGGCATGTCATTAATGTAAATAAGAAAAAGACATGACCCAGGACAGAGCCTTGGGGTACACCTATTAATACAGGACAGCTATCTGAAGCATGACCATCAACTACAACGTTTTGAGATCTGTTGCTCAGCCAAGATTGCATCCAGTTGGATGTTTTATTGTTTATACCCATACGTTTTAATTTTAGGACAAGTCTTAGGTGGTCAACTTTGCCAAAGGCCTTACTAAAATCCATGACTGCAACGTCAATCTGCTTGCCATCAGCCATATTGTCAAAGATTTGTTGGGTGAAAGTAAGTAGTTGGGTTTCACAACTAACTTTAGACCCGAAACCATGTTGCAGTGGATATAATAGGTTTTGTTTGTCAAGGTGTTTCATGATGGAGGATGTGGTTCAAGGACTTTACTTAGGATACATGTCAGGGATATTGGCCTGTAGTTTTCAGCTTTTGATTTTGATCCCTTTTTGAAGAAAGGTGTGACCATGGCTGTCCTCCAGTCGTTTGGAACTTGACCTGTATTGATGGAGCAGTTAAATAGTTCAGTTATTATGGGTGCAATTGCGCTGCTGACTTCTTTGAGAAAGTGGGGAGATATATTGTCTGGTCCTATTGCTTTAGTGGCATTTAAGTTTTTGAGCAGTTTTGCTGTACCTTCTGTTGTTATGGTTATGTTTTCCATTTCATGCTAGTGTGTTTCTGTTTTCAGTTTGTTAAGTTCACAGATATCAGATAGCTTGAGAGGTTTTGGTGTGTTAAAAGCTGAGTGAAATTGATTGTTCAGTACTTCTGCTTGTTCGTTTGGTTTTGTTTTGTTATGCCATTAACTTTGAGTGGAGCAACACCAATGTTTTCACTTTTCTGGGTTTTCACAAATGACCAGAACTTTTTTCCTGGTTTGCTTTCACTTTTGCTGCAATCGTCATTTATAATTTTGTCTACGTGATTCCAATATGATTGCCTCAGTTTTTGTTGTGCAAGATGTTTCAATGTTTTGTATTTCTTCTGAATTTCATGTTTCTTGTTAGATTTGCATGATATAAGCTTTTTATGTGTGCGGTCTCTTTTGCGTATGAGTTTTAATTTCAATAGTTAGCCATGGTATGTCTTGCTTGAATTTCAGTGTATTTGTTGGGATTAGTTTCTTCGAGATTTGTTCTATCTTTGATTTGATTATGTTCCATTTTTCTTCTGTTGTTTTCTTCAGGATTTCACTAGAAAAATTTTCGTGTTTGAACTTTGTTACCTCGTCTCTGATTTTATCCCAGTTAGCTTTTTTATACTGTCCTGGGTGGTTTATGTTTCCTACTCAAGTGTATATTTAATACCTGGAATACTATGTCATGGTCAGGTGTTCCAAGGCTAGGCAGTGTATTATGGACTAATGAAGGTTGGTTAGGAAAAACAAGTCTAGTATAGTTTCGTACCGCGTTGGAATTTTTACCACTTGTTCCAAGTTATGATCATTTATGATGTCCAGAAAGTTATTGTATGTGTTTATAAATTTGCAGTTGTTTTTTATTTCTTCTTTCTACCAGTCATATTTGGGAAGATTGAAATCTCCTAGCAACCAGATGTGGCTATTTGTTGGGATTTTCTGTAGAGATTTACTTAGTTCATTGACACTGTCTCTGTCATTTTCATGGGGTGTATAATACGCCCTATGTAGATTGTTTTTATGCCTTTTATTTCTATTTTGGACCATACAATTTCACAATTTGGGTCACGATTTTCTTGCTTTGATGATATAATACTAGTTGAAATAGCGAGAAATACACCTCCACCTTTTTTACCTACTCTGTACTTTCTATAGATGTTAAATGTGTCAAAAAATTTCTAAATCTAACACATCATCAGAAAGCCATGACTCTGTTCCGACAATTATGTCTGGCTTGACCTGGTCAATGACTTGGTGGAGTTCAGCTACTTTTGACTTCACTGATTGATAGTTTATATTTAATATTGTAAGGCGTTGGTTTGTCTTTTTATTTGCTGGTTTACTTTTGTGATTTTTTATTTTTGGTTTTGGCGATGAGGTAACCTGTGGTAATTGTACTGATATTTCAGAACATGTAGAGTTATCTAATTCTAGTGTGTCATACACGTTTGTGTCATTTA
This sequence comes from Limnoperna fortunei, assembly GCA_944474755.1. Taxonomy (NCBI): domain Eukaryota; kingdom Metazoa; phylum Mollusca; class Bivalvia; order Mytilida; family Modiolidae; genus Limnoperna; species Limnoperna fortunei. Next base: position 11,381,749 of record OX104112.1, read on the forward strand.
TTGTGTCAAGAGTTTGAAATAACTTGTGATTTGAGTAGTTTGGTAGTGCACAACGCAAACAATACCAAATGTGTTTGTTATCTCATAACCTAACATAAGTATCGTCACCAATACCCTGGCAAGTTGTGTGGTACCATTGATCACAGTTTGTGTAATCACATAATATACCTTTGTCTGTCCATTTTAATTCCTCATTACAAATTCCGCAATCATATTTTGTTTCATTAAATGATGGTCCCGGATTGGGGTTTATGTCTGGAGATTGGCTAATTAGAAGTAAGCATAAATACAGAAGTGTCAATTTGGTATTTTTATGTTTTTCTGTATTTTTATTATTTTTCTTGATAACTTCAAACATGTGTAAGACGTGGTTTGATCTTGACAGTTGGAGTATCGTAGGTAGACTTGGAGATGTATTGTTTTCATGGTAACTATAGATATCGGTGGTTGTACATGGATGAGGCAAGTGATTGTTTATTGTTAATAAGAAAGATGGGGCTGGTTCTGATAGGTGTTGTGATTTGACATGTTTGTTGTTCTGATGTTCAACTGATGTGCATGGTAAACTAATGTTGATAAATAATATACATACTTTAATAAACTGCATTTTTCTCGTTAGATTGGTACGTGCTCGAGGTTAGATCGTGCAGACTTTACCAGTGCAGGGGTTAGATACGAATGAATGGTTAATAATCTTCGTCCTTTGTGCTCTCCCAAAGGCACAAGAAATGAGCTTACTGATGGAGCAAATGTTAATACATGATTTAAGGAGAGAAAAGTTTAAAAAATGATGCTTTGTACCAAATCTGATTTAACCGGAAGTCACAGTTGTAAATAAAGTTGTGGAATTAATGGCGGCAAAATGTAGTGGCGAGTAGTTATTTCGATTTCGATGTATAAATCTGATTTTCAACTGTGTGTAGCCAGGTTTTCGCTTGGATCCTAGAACTATATGTGACGAAAAAATGCACTGTATGTGACAAAAGGGCTGTTAGCGACAATTTTCAGATGAATTTCTGCCGAGAAAAAATAAAAAGCTGAGACTCCTGAGCATGTTCGGTAAAATGGTTACTCCTGACAGGGACAGTCTATAATAACGGGACATGTCACTGGCGTTTTCGGTAAAATTTCTAGGACACGAACGCAGAGCTAGCACTTTGGTCGGAAATTTTCGTATCTAGAATTGAATAACATACGACTAGCTTTAGTTTCGAACTTTGTTAAAATGTAATCGTGTTCGGTATGGTATGATATGATTTTTAAATGCATTATTTACGATTTTCTAGTGCTTTTCCGTGTGTTCATCTATATTTACAATAAAACATTTTCATGTCATATCGGATTTTTATAAATATAAATTTTATAAATTTTTATTCACCTTAATCGTGTAATTAAACTAAAACAACTTTCCCAATTAACATTTTATTGAATTTCTCTTCAACTTTGAATGTTTTCATACATATATCTTTAATTACTTTATTTGTAAGGTAAAAAGAATACAATTCTTTGATAATGATAAGAAAAAAGAAAATAAACAAAAACACAAGCCACTCTGTATAATTATAAACCTGTCAGGTAAACACACCTGTCAGGTAAACACAGTAGAAATTACAGGATGATATACAAACTGTAATTAACTAATAAACTAATTAATAAAATTTTCTGTCTGCCTCACACCATGTGGGCAACCAAGGCAATCTGTATAATTATAAACCTGTCAGGTAAACACAGTAGGAATTATAGGATGTTATAACAGTAATAAACTAATTAAAAAAAATTGTCTGTCTGTGTTAGGTGACGTGACTTCTTTCGAGAAGGCATCTGAAACAACAAAATTATTAAAAATTAATATTAGATATGCACAGGAATTTATAAATTTTCATAAAAACCAAGGTTAATTGTGATCACACAAAGGGTGATAAGGTATTACATGTACAAGTGGGTGTATGTAGCCAAGATGGGGACCGGTGTATAAACAAAATATAAACAAATTTCCAACCATCCAAATTCATGCAAAAACACATAAAACCTACATTTAAGCAGTCTAATAGACAGAAGTATCTATAAATTTTCATAAAAACCAAGGTTTGTTGTGATCACACAAAGGGTGATGAAGTTATTACATTCTAAAATGGGTGTATGGTCGGTGTATGTAGCCAAGATGGGGACCGGTGTTCCAAAATATAATCAAATTTCGAATCATCCAAATTCATGCAAAAAACACATAAAAACTACTTTAAGCAGTCTAATACACAGGAGTATCTATACAATTTCATAAAACAAAGGTTTGTTGTTATCACACAAGAGGTGATGAAGTTATTACATTCACAGTTGGGGTTGACTGAAGGAAAAAACCGCTACGATATTACGCACATGTTGGACAACAACATTTTCGTATTGTTTTCTGGCTAAATGTGGAATGACAACATGTAATTTGACGAAATCATAATTCATAAGTGAATAATAAACTATAAAAAATAAACACTTACTATTATTTTACTATATTTTCGTGAAATAACCAATTTCGAGAGAGAAAAAATTCCAAGCACACTATCAATAAAATGGCGGAATGTTAATTCCGGAAACGGAACGGAACGGATACGTCGAATTTCAGCCGTGGCACAGAGATCTGTAATATAGGTTTAATTAGGAGTGACATGTCCCGTTAGTATAGACTGTCCTTGCTCCTGATAAATCCATCCGATGTTACGATGTAAGCATTATTTAAATCTTTTTACAGTGATACTTCATGTAAATGAATGACATTTTATCCATTTAATTTTAACTTTTATCTTTAGAAACACTACATTGCATATTTTTCAATGTCACATGTAAATGTTTTATTAAACACTGCGTGTAACGTGAGAATCGATAAAAATGTTAACCAGATATTCACAACTGTATGTCATATGCAAATCGATATGTCGGCTTTTTATTGAAATTGACACTCGAACTTGGTACTTGGCTTCTTTTTTTGCGTGGGACGTCAGAGAGCTCTCCATAAGCAAAACAGCGGATTTTGCGACACCGGTCTGGGTCGGCACATTTCATCGTATCAGATTTAATTAAACATTTTCATCCAGTTAATCTATATATAATTCGCTTCTTTAGATATTTTTCTCTAGGAATACAATCATCATACATTCAATCAAGCTAATTTAAGCACTGGATTTAAGTCACATTGTTGTCACTTGACTTTTTGTTCAAAATGTAAGTGAAATGTAGGAATGTAAGGGTATCGATGGAAATGAGCTTAGAAATGAACTTAAATCAGCTTGATTGAAGGTAAGATGATTATATTCCTAGAGAAAATATCTAAAGAAGCGAATTGTTCCATATGATTGTTGTTATACACACTTATGTCTGTCATGTCTTGTGAACGTTTTGTAAATACTTTTTCATTTATTGTAGCTTTTCACCATTACATTGTGCTCTTTTGGAATAAAGATCTGTTGTTTCACAACTTGTTTTGATACGGCCTGCACAATTGGTTTACCTGCGCTGGTATCGGTCAGCGACAGCTGGCAAAAGTGTGCGAGCTCTTCCCACGACGGGTGGTCTTGTTTCTGACATATCCTTATTTACATTCACTTTTTCATATATTTGTACCATATTTTGAGTCTGTTTCAGATGAATTGGAGGTCAACTAATTTTTTCATTCTTATTATTTCTTAAACTAATCTGATAGATAATATTTGCGTCTGAGTTATATATACAAATTTCTGCATTATTAACCCCAACAGAAAATTTCAGTTAAAATTCGTCAGTTAAAAAAAATCACATTGTTGAAATCTAAATTTACGAAGACTGGCAAATTATTAAGTGCACTCTGCACTACCAGAGGATCCTTTATAAAACTTGAGATATTCTGCAACGAAATAGACCAATGCAAATACAGTCAGAAACGCCAATTCTTGACCAAATCAAGCCATTTAGATGAGAAAGTGTGACTTTCTTTTGCTTACATATAAAGATGCTTAAGACAAAAAAAAACTTTTCGAATGTTAAGCAATTTACTATCTTCACATAACGATGAAAGCGGCAAATCAAGAATTGTTAACACATATAATATGATTATGGGCGCTGTAGATACCACTGATACAATAACAAAATCATTAGAAAGCGCCACAAAAAAATACATAAAAAGTTACACTACACATCATTTTTCCATGATGACGTAATAATTTTCTCGACAGTATATAAAAAGTAAAAACAATCCAAAATTACTTGAAATTAATAGTGGGAAATAGAAAACTGAAATTGTTTGTTAAATAAATAATTGAAAGTATAATTTCCATCAGATAGAATTGTGTAGAATTTGGTCTACAGATGCATTAAAACGCATACGTTTGAACAAGAAAATTAAAAGAAAAGGTAAACATATGAATTTTTTGTAGCACACAACCGATCCATTCGTTTCAGAAATATTGGGTATACAAATAACCACCTCCAATAAGTAGGTTTAGTTTGGCAGCTGGTAATCAAACGTTATTATTTGGTCATTCAGATAATGTCGTTTTAGCTGATTCAAAATTTTGGCAGTGAAAGTGTTAAATACTTCTATATTATTTTTTGTGTTTAAAAGTACTTTCCGTCTCTCTTGCCACAAGTTCCTATTATCTTTTATTCTTTAATTTGAATATCAACAATTAATTTATCAAATTAAAAAAAGCTTCATTTTTAAAAGACGAGACAATGAAATTTATATAACCTCGAGAGATTTGTTTGGCTTAGAGGTGCAGGTAGTTAGTAATCTATTATTGATCACGTGCTTATCGAACCAAAGATGGCAGTTTCAAGGCTCACCGCAGACATACGAAGAGTTACACAAGAAAATTCACGTCCGTTTTTGTATGTTACTTATTTTTCTACATGTGCATATAGAGTGGCCGGTACACGCCTTGTAATCGGAGTATAAAATCAATAATATCATAACTCGCGATCGAAATTTCCTCCAAGCAGTTTACTTGCAATAAATACAATAAATAATTTTTTTTACATATTAAAACTACACTAGACTTTATGGGGTACTAACGTTATTGAGAAATTAATCAATTACCTGTAAGCGAAATGACATGCATTATGCGATGTGAATATTGCGGTTGTTAAAATGTCTAAAAGTGGAAAATATTAATATGATCCGATATTTTTGACCTCATCGTTCATAAAATTGTAAAAACGGAAATCCGGGTGATTGCATTGGTATATAATCAATGATAGGTAACTAGTTGTTTTCCAGATGTATTTAAAATGTTGTTATATTAACAAAACTGTGGGTTATTTACTCCGATGCTTGGCTTAACAATAGAAAACCACGGTCTTTCACAAATCCAAAATAAAAACGGATATATGTATCGCTGGACGTCTTCATTTTATAAAATGGAAATATTTTTAAAAGACTCCACTGCACGTATCTAAACGTTGGCTAAGTGGTATTTTTCGTTATGTATATATAACCTTAATGTTGTATGTTGTATGTAAATGATGTATTGGTAGAGCAAAAATATGAAAATACAACCGGTAAGGAGCCCAGTGGGTAACTAGTTTTTTCCAGATATTTGTAAAATGTTGTTACATTGAACCAAATATAACAACTGTACAAATCTGTAGTTCATGTGTCTCGTAACACCTATCAATGGTTTTCTTTCATGCATGGCTTAACTATGAAAACCCGTGGTTTAAAATGTGGCATGGCATGGCTAAATGTCATGTGCACCGAATAAAACACAATCATACGGTGAAAGTTGTTAAAATAAGAAATATATATAATAATAAAATTTAAATATGAGACTTCGGAGGGTGGAATATATACTTATTGATTATTTGTTAATCTGTTTATTCAGTTAGTGTTATACACGTGGCCAGTTTATTTGCTGATGCTGGAAATATTTTGTTTACAACTGCAAAGCTGTAATACTCAGAAATCAACCAAATAATGGCAAATTTCAGGTCCGATTCCCGTTGAACCTCATACAGTTAACTTGTCTTTTTAGCTGAGGATGTTTCCATCGAAACCTATTCCACAAAATAACTTATCCAAAAGCCTAACTACAAAGACCGGACGATAAGAATTTCAAGATTTGTTTTTAAAGGCTTTAACACAATCATACAACATTATTTTATTTGTAGAAGACAACTAGTAGATGTAAGCGTATCTTAAAGTTACCACCGATGATAACCCCCCCCCCCCCCCTCATGATTGATTCAAGACAACTAGGAACCTATAAATTAGTGTAAGCAGGGTGAGTAACATACGTAATTCATCCGGGTATTTTTGAAATTGGTTTCAATGGTGGCAATTTCAATTCCAATTGAGAAGGTAAACATACGTTTACATGTCCGTTGTTCAAGCATTTTTAAAAAATGGTGTAGGATATACGTACACACTTTTTACCTAATTTTGGGTTATTTTATTTTATAGCATTCATACTTCAATTGGTATACTTAAGTTTCCAATATTTCTAGCTACATTAACAACAACTTATTAAACCAGTTGGTAACTCGATTTGTGGTTTCTACTTTCTAATTTAACATTACCTAACACAAGCTTAGATTGACAGGCGAAGATGACGTTAATAACATCTGTTAAAACTATGTAACATTATCAATTTATTTGGGGATTTAATTTCATCTGACCAAAAAAAAATTTCTTTTTCATAACAGGGCAATGTATAGTTGTCAACTAATTAATCAGATTGTGGGATATGTCTTGATATTTTATTTTATTGTATTCAAGACATAAATTATAGATGACAGATGAAAAGTGATTTAAAAGAATAGCAGAGGACCGTTCTATTGATAAATTAGATAAACTCACCTTGTGAAAAATTATTTGCTATAGTGTGGTTCATTTTGCTTACTCCATACAAATTAATTCAAAACAGTACAAGAAAATCCGAATATTTATGATAAAATTATGTCAAGCAATTCGTCTATACATTTAGAATTTATTATTGAAATTAAGGCAAAATTACAACATTTAAGGATGACGTCACTATACGCTGCTTAAACAAACTATAAGGAGGAAAATGCAGACAAGCCAATTTTAGAAAATATGACTAAAAATATTTATGACAAAATTTTTAAAAAGAAAATGTACGCTATTTTAGAAAAGATGTCATATAAGTTTAATAAGTGTTTCAGAAAAAAACAGGGTCGAATACAACATACTGAATTAGAAAAAAGTAAGGTGTCACTTGTAATTTTCTTACATTATGATTATAACTGTGATGCGACAGTAACCGCGGCCAAGGCGAGACATGGAGGTGAGACGTACTTGTCTCATCCCCAAACGTACTCTTGCAAAATAACTTGCGCAAATCTATTTACGATTTGTATTGCAAAATAACTTTTGCAAATCTATTAACGATTTGAAGTACATGTACTTTTCATTAGAAGAATTTTACCAGATCATCAGATAACAAAATAAAATCAGATATTGGTTGCTAAATATTGCAGGCAATGACAATATTGTGGTTAAAGAACTTAAATATATCGATGATAGAAAACATAACTCCTTAACAATATATAAAAAGGAACAAAATATTTATTCTGCGGATATGATGTGCTCGATTCTCTTGATTTTGATCATTCATTTTTTAAAGGGTTATGGAAATACAGGTAGATGTGAATTATGCCATCGAATTTTTGTTTTGTAAACATGTTGGAACAACTACCAATAAACTTATTATAGGTGGATAAAAACCTTGAAAAAATGTCAAATGGGAAGGGATACAGTCGTCACCAATGTAGACATGATGTATGGCGGTTAATTATTTTAGATCTAATGGCTGTCCTGATCTGACAGGAATTATTAAATGTTTACTTAATGGACGTGTTCAAGAATGCGGGCATGAAAATGAATACTTACGTTTAAGTTCGTATTAAAGACTCAAGAAGTCGAATCAATGCGTTTTTGGTATGAACAGTAATTCAATTCATATGAAAAGCACAAACTTCACAAACTCGAAAACGAGACGATACATAATTTTGACTTGAGTCTTTTTAGCTGAGTCAACTTGGCAAACGCGATACAGTAAATGCAATAGTAGTGCACAAAACTCATTATTTTACATAAAAATCTGCAATTCATATTTCTTGAAACGCAAAAACTCACAATATCGAGGGGACTATCGAGCACTGTAAACATGTTCAGATTAAAAAAAACAATATCTACAACGCATGGAGTGCTTAGATTAGATTGTTTCATGAAAGAATGTATAGTCTTTCACATTAAAGTTTTACAAAAAAGTCAACTTCACATTAAAATTCCGTATCTTACTGTAGAAAGAGAACGATTCCTTTATGTTTGACTCTCTAACGCGATAACGCAATGTCCTTTCAATGTTCATCTCTAGTATTCTGTTTCATTTGTAGGTAAGAAAAATAGAAAACCGACCGAACAACAAGAGCCAAAAGTCAAAGGACAGTTACTAATCCGGATATAGACAAACACAACAAAAAAAGAGAGTAACCCAACCCAATAAAAACCATGGGTGCACACAGGTGCTCCGGACGAGTAAGCAGTGCCTGCCTCTAATTAGACACCTGTCGAGTTACTCATTGTCACGTCTAGTTAAAAGTCAAATCCAGGAATAGGATTCACTAACTATGACTCAGCGAAAATGTCAGATCGTTTTTGAGACATTGATTTCCCATAATGATCAATTAAGCCATGGTGACAACCATAACACTTCTGGAGATATAACATCAACTTAGGTGCAACAAATAAATTATCTTCTCTCAATACTCGATATATACAAGAATTTAATGTGATGGAACATTATGATTGTTTTGATTCAATTCACAATTGTGAGTATGACTGTCAATAATACTCTCTTTAGAGACATTGTCAAGTCGATGACAACAAAAACGATTTATACCGTTATGGGTTTGTATGTTTGTTACATTGGCTAGGACTATTCCAGCAAAGATTCTATCGTTTTGATTACGTACTTGTTTCTTTTCATTTCTGTTCACACAGCTTCTGGTTAAACTATAGGAAACATGATCGTGGTACCATTGCTTCTTTGTTTAATTAATAACGTAGCCGATTTCTCCAAGTGTACAAGTGGGCCATGGTTGCAAGACAAAAGACTTCACTGCGCCTTCATAAAGTTTTACTATTGAATAAGATACATTTCCTTTTTGATCAATATTCTCTATTATATGAAGATATGGTTGCAGTTGATTTTCCTGGTTTTTGAGTTTAATACGTAGTCAATGTGCTGCGATGATTATTAGATACACATATTACTGAATAATGGTGTATAGTACCTAACCTTTTGTCATCAACACACCAATTCGAACACTACAGTAAAGGACGCGGAAGGATTGGTACGTCATACAATCTGGTTTAACATACCATTTTTGTGATGTCTATACCATGTCTGCACCATATTTTTTGAAAATGGAGATTTAAATAAATAATTCAATTATATCTTTTATAAAAAAATTCATGAAATTTAATAGTTTCTATCTAACTACTTGCTTGTTTTTATTGACGAGTTTGAGCTGAGCATTAACTTGCATTAAGACTATTCCAATTCAATAATACATGCAACTTGTGTGTTACAATCTAGGATTGATTTGGAAACTAGTTGTAACAAGTTATACATATTTGTTAAATTCGCAAAACCGGATTTTGTCTCCGTGCATAAGGAACGAGAAACCTACAATCCAGAAATCACGATCATAATATACCTGTGACACAATACCGACGGCTGTACTCGGTATTATGTGTTGTATTTTAATATAGTTAAGATTAACTTATACATAAACATATTTAAAGTGCTTTACGCGGCATTTTATTCATTTATTTCTGTATTAATATAAATATAATGAACTAGAATACGAATGATGTGATACTTAATAACATATCATTATTAACAGAAAATTCAAGTACTTTTTAGTTTCGTAATAAAAGTACTCGTTCAACTTTTCTGTTTTTACTTTTGTCTGAAGGAAAAATTGTACGCTGGCTCTGACTGCTCTTCCCAGTACAAAACACAATACTTTAATGATAGCTGGCTTAACTAAACAACAAACTGCTATGTATACTAGATTTCTATACCTTTTTCTCAAAAAGAGGAATAATTAATTAATTGGTTTAAAGACCAGCTCAGGAACAAATCTTGTACGTGGTTTTAAGCACTGTATTTCGTGTATGCAAAGTATTTTCGGCCGACCTTAGGCTTCTTTGGCTTGTTTGTACTGGATTGCAACTCTAGAGTTTTATATTGCTAATACGCTGAAGTTTTATCTTTAGATCGACCCAAATCTGATATATACTCCGAGTCTGTCGGACAACACATTTTACGGACTCCCCACATTATGCTGACTCCGAGACCTTCAATCAGTATTTCTGCGTGATGATGCGCAGTAACAAATAATGTTGTAATGAATAAATATCACCAGAAATCATTAAAAAAAGTTAAATGATCACCTCAATGCAAAGGTCTCACTAAATATAACTACAGAATAATTCAACACATTTAAAGGAACACGAAAAAGCAAACAGTAACAAAAATGTTCCGATGTTCCTTTATAGGCTATGCCTAATAATATTACAAATTCTCATATCAGTTCCATTGGCAATGGATTCAAATATAAACATAGGTATCAATAAAACGGAACAGTGAAATATCCATATTGTTTCTTAGTTACAGTCTAAAGCAAAACAGTTAAATGTCATATCTGTCTGTAGAGATCTGTTTCAATTTTAAAACATTTGTCTGAACATTTTTCTCCCTCTCCATGATTGTAAATCTTTCCTAGCGACCGATCGCGTTTTAATGTCTTTGGTTTTTGCTTAGGTTTTTTAGACCAATCAGACAGAGCATAAACAAGTTTGTCCCAAAACCACCTGTCGTCTGCTTTTACGTACGTTAATGTTTGCATACATCTTTTAAGTTCTGGTTCGAATTCACTCGACGGTATATCTTCAAGTAAAACAATAATTAAATGACGTGTTTTCTCCAACAGACTTTGGTGCAAAGCAGTTCGAAATTCAAGACGACACCATTCACTTTTAAGGAAGTGTTCAGACAACATTATAACTGTATGTCGATTGTTTTCGACACTTTGTATGATGTTATCCGCAATGGCAGCCCCTACGATAAAATCCCGATGGTGTAGACAGAGTTTGAAAGGTTGAACATTATCGGTGTTTTCCTGACGATTTGAAAGAGTATGAACAGCCTAGGAGGTATCAGCCTCGCTATAAGCTATAAACTCATCAAAAGTCTTTTCTGTGTATGTCTTTCTTTGTTGACATGGTAACATTATGTTTAATCGTGTACATGTTAAAATTATAATTTCTTTTCTATACCGGATACTTAAAATCGTACTAACGCTTAAAACTATGATAAAAGAACTCAACAACACAACTGGTATCTTTGATATCGATGTTTTTAGAATTTCACATCCAATGTCTTCCAGTGATAGCTGAGAAATTATTTTCCCGCACAAATCAAATTGCTCTTGACATGTCAGCTCTGCAAGGTATTTGTATTGCTTGGGTAGCATTGTAAAATTCGTTTTAATAAATTTAATGAAATCATTCATCTCGCAAATACACAAATACAGTTGAAAGGATTATCGCGAATGTCAACTGTCAACAGTGTGTAATTTAATAGCGGACTAATATGTCTCATTGTTAAAATACTTATTATTAAAACGAAGGTCTATAGTTCCGGAATTAGGATTTCCATTCTCATTCCCTTGATCCCGATAACTCCTATTTCAGTTATTAGATTATTTCTTAGGTCCACGTATTCCAAATTTTTGTACAAGAATCGCCAGTCTGTCAATGGTAGCGGAATCCTCATTATTCCGCATGACGAAAAGTTAAAAACTTGTAGATTAGGATATATACCGTCTTGTAAGAGGTTTAACAGTGTCTGTGTAGAAATGGACTTTGTGTTACTTTTTTCATAATACTCTAAATTTTTGTAGACACATTTAATTGAATTCTTGTGTTGCTGCCTGTGCAATTTCGTTCCAAAATGAAAAGCATCTACTATATTTATTTCTTCAACGTTGATCGACATATTTCTTGCTATAATTGATGTAGAATTTAACATCCACATTCGTACGCATTTGAGTATCTTTCCGTTTGCAGAGACTGTATGACTACTTCTTGTGTCAATAATGTTTGACAATCAATTAAAGCATAATGTTTCATGTCGTCCGGAATTCGATCAACGTCAAAATTAGTGACCTCATTGTCGTATCCGTAAATAAGTCACCCCACTACCTTCAGTGAATATAACAGCCGGCCCTTGCATACTTTGGTAGATATATCGCACCACCATTACAATTTACAATCAAAGAAAACAGCACGTTTTGTTTTATTTTTGACGTAAAGTTTCGAAAAGTCAAGAAGTTAACACTTTTATTTCAACCGATTTCGCAGGTTATGTTCGCGTTTAAGTTTTATTGATCGGTAAACACATCACTATTCTCCGAATTGCAATTTTCTCGCCAGTCGTCTGGCATATATATAAATGTATCGAGCATCTGCGAATCTATTTCGTTGTTTTTTTCTGTATTGCTTTCTGACATTAAAACCTCGTATCTACATAGGTAATAGCATAAGTATTGGTTTTGATTGTACCGGTAAACATGGTAACTTTTTAACTCAAAAACTATACAAAAAATAAAGAGGCATTAGAGTAGATGGCTGGGTTTTTGAACAATAACCAAATTTAACAATAAAAACATTATTAATGGAAGATATTTTGTAATAAGAAGGATGTTATAAGAACATGAAAAACTTAACTTTGACCAATAATGAGGAAGGTTATTTATGTTTTCACTGTCATTCAGTGCTCATAATTTCAAGTTTATGGTTATTTTTGCCGCCCAACGTACTTATTTATTTGCTAATAATAAAGTTAGAAAAAAGTTCGACGATACTGAGGAGTGTTCAATAGACAATAAGTCATAAACAACCAAAACCACTTCTAAACAAAAGTGATGACGACAGCAAAACAAAAAAACACACAAAAGACAAAAACCAAAACTAACACCTCTTAAAACCAGCTGATCCGGAAAGTAGTTGGCATTGTCATGCTTCTTGACAGCAATCGTGATAGGGGTATTGCTTTCAACATTTATAATACCCTCGCATTTGTTTCGGGCATTATCTATGTTTTAAGCAATACCACTGTCCCTTATGCAATGCCTTCTATATAAGCAAATATTGTATCAATAATGAGGACTTTCTAGTATATTGTGAATCCCTCCGTTCATGGTTTCAATCGCATTGCGTTAAATTGAATACATGGAACCCGTTGACTGCCTGAAATTAATCAATGCTAATAAAATCTGTAATAACTTTAAAGATATTCGTGTCAATATTACAAAGGCCGACATATGGAAAATACAGCAGACAAGTACTGACTTGAAGATCTAAATGACAGTTGCAAAAATCATGCCCTCAGTACACGAGCTGTTATACCGACATGCTGAGATTGGGCAAATACATTTGAAGATGTTTCTTCACATGGCTGTCAGCTGTTTTAGAACGACCTATCTATATACCCCCTTAGAAATTAGTCAAATTTCACAATAATTCGCTAATAACACGACATAATCTATATGTCTTGGAATGTTTTTAAATTTGCATCAGAACAGCGTAATGGAGATAAATGCTCCGTGTTAACAGTTTTCATGGCTAGTATATTTTAAAATAATTCTAATATGATTTGCATATTTAGAAATACGTTTATTTGAATGGTCTAGATTCCGGTTGAGGTTTTCAACGAAATTTATTTTTTGATAAATGAAGTTGACTCAATTTACTTTAGAATAAACGACGTTGACCGAACTATTTTAAGCGTAACCAATGTAAACAAAGATGGCGACATTCAATATCCTTGGCGATTGCAATTATTATTTTTATAATAAATTGACGTTAATGATTTGTTAGATTTAAAACTAATATTGTGCTGGATGAAGAAAATTAAGTTGTAGATTTAATTTAAAACTTAGTTGACAAAGCTCTGTAAATGACCTTTGACTGAGGAAATTAGTTCTTATTTTGATATTTGGCTGCGCCGAGCTGTAGCATGGACAGTGGATTTATTATTCAATGGAATTTAGATATTAGAGCTGCATTTAAAAGCAGTTTCATACAGTATAAATTTATTTATATAGTTGGGTAAATGTATCGGATATTTTTCTGGACTATTTTATGGGTGTTTGTGAGTTTCCTTGAATACCCTTCGGTTTTTCTAAATTTGCGAAAAATTTTATCTGACAAGACACCTGAAAATTTAATGTGATATTAGTGAAATGATTTCGCTCGTTTTGCGGGGTCTCTCATTACTCAACGAAACTTGGTACCTGAGTCAGAGCAAAAAATTTTAATAGTTTCCCCAATACGGAAATAATTAAGAGGTCGTTGTCAATTTGAAGTGTTGATTTTTTACTTTGTTGTCTAAACGTTTGTATGTCAATGATGTTATTAGTTCAGCCACTGCAGCTATAATGCTGTAATTTTCACTTTATTCTGTCAGATAACAGTAAACAATTAAAACATACATGTTTCTATCTAAATTTTACTCAAAAACATTAAAAATTATGGTTTTAAACAGTAAGTCACATGGCTTAAAATGGCATAAATTTGTCAGATTTTTCCTTGTAGACAGAAACAACAAAGAAGTTGAGAAAAAAAGCTAAATTACTCAATGGAAAACAGAAGCGAAATTAATTTAGTAAGGTTAAACACTATTGCAACTAAATAAATTTTACTTTGAACATAACCAAAAAAAAATTATCTGTGTGCACTTCAACCCTTTAGAACAGCGAAACATAGCGCATGAACGCATTCACCCCGGAAATCTGCGAGATAAGGTTCTATATGATATTGCTCACAAATGGGCTTTCAACGAAATCTATGATACTATTTACCAAGGGAGATAATTGTAATCACTGAAAAATGTAAACAAACTATAAAATGAAGCTTTTATTGTAAATAAATGAAATTGATCCATATTTGAAGAACAAAATTAGAAGATAATAACCTGATTCCTATTTATAAATACAATCACAGAAATGTCTTCCTGAGATTACAAAGAATGCTTATACATTGTTTGTGTGGGTGGGTGGGGGGGGGGGGGGGTTGCACATGTAGATGGAATAAGCCAGGATATGCGCATATATGTAAAAGTGACATATAAGCAGGTGGAGTGGTTTCATTTGGTAACCATGGACCATGTACACAATAAATGCACTAGGTTACTAATTTTAAAAACATGTTCTTTTTTGCTTTCACCATTTAACTATCTTTGTGCCACGGGCCAATTTTGGGCCACTTATTTTATACTACGTTCAATGCCACAGGGCCAATTTCAGGCCAATGTTACGTTGCTAATGCTTGGCAATTCCCGTCTATGACGTCGTTTTTACCGCGACGTCTGTCTTGGAAGTACGCGAAATGTTGACGTCGGTTAAATTAAATTCCGTTTTTGTTATGCTACTTTACTGCGAATGAATCTACATACCACAAAAATACGTATTCGTTGTATCTTACTACCCGATAATGTTCTATAATTATATATGACATTTTTGAGTCTGATTGACCAAACGCAAGTACAAATACACAGAAATGTGAGTCAATTTGCAATAGGAAAATCTACAGAAAACCTGTTAGATTTCATAATAAATATTTGAGTTTGATGAAAAACGTGTACATTGTCCTCGTCGGTATGTAACTGTAACTGTAACAAAGTTATTTCCTCCATTGTCTAGAGAACTATACAATAATGCACATATAACGGCGGGTCTAAAAGGTTTAATGGGGTATAAAAGATAAAAAAAACACAGTAAACAGAAAATGGTTCTTGGTGGTATTTAGACTCCCAGGCAAGACCAGAACACTGGATGGAGGTCTAAAATTGCAATATCACTATGTACAGTGTTTATTTACATCCTATATCGCAATACAAACTTGTTAGTATTGGGAATTTGTGGATATTCACAGCACGTAAAGACGTGTTTAGAGGTATTATATACAGCCCTTATATATTTTATATATATACAGGAACATCTATTGTAGTCAAAGTTTATTCTTCCCTGAATTACATAATCGTCAATTTTTCCCTAGCTAATCACTTGATTCTTCAGAAATACAGATCTCGCTTCGTGAAGGGCATAAAATGCCCCTCTAGCTACCTATGTGCTCTATCTTCGGTGTCGAATCCGGGGCAAATCTAAATGTATATGAGCCGTCTAGAATGATAGAGGTGGAAACAATGTCACTGAGGTTGTCTGTTACATCACTGCCCAACACTTTAGCAATTGCATGTATGAATGGCGCTCTTATACTATGTAATGAGGACATCTTAAAATGAAGTGCACACGGTCCTCAGGAGCTAGCTTACAAATCAGGCATGTTGGTTTTACCTCATGCTGATTAAATCTATATCTGTTGGCTTGCAGAGTGTAGGCTCCGAGAAGGAGTTTGCACTTTATGGATGCCTTTGTGACTGACATGGGTTTAGATCCGACATGCTTACAGATTGAGTGAACTGTTCCAATTTTCAATGTAGCTGTTGGTCAGATCTAAACAAGAGCAAGTTAACATCAACTGGAAGAGGTATGCCTGGTAAAGAGTTAAAAAGGAACCTGCGAGCTTTACTGCTCACTCAGTATACCCCACTATTCACATAATTGAATTGACTAAATCGGTAAACAGGAAGTAGATATGCAACAGACCTGAAATCGGTACTCGCAATATAGGACCACATGGTAAGGTCACATATCCTACTTGGGCCCTTTTGGCATATAGCATATATAAGCATACCTATTTTTATCTTAAGCAGGGATATGCTCTATTTGGGTTCTTCTTTAGACTCGCTGGATTATTTGAGTACTATCTAATATAATCCCCCCTCGCCGACAACCCGAAACTTCAGCTTTCCTGTTGTAACATAAGCGCACTTTTTCAGTTGCACGCGTATTCTTATTATTCCTTTATTCCTAATGTTTACCTAGTTTATATCACTCTAGTGAAATTAAATCTTTCACTTGTTTCCTCCCTAACATTACACGCAGCGGTAATTACAAAAAAAGTTGAGCATGTGAAAGATTTAATTTTACTTAGATTGGGTTTATCTCAGCGATCTTTCCATTCAATTTTTTTTAAATACATAATATTCACTGTATTTGTTTTTAAATTGAATTGTTTGTATTTTAAAATAAAAATTTTCTCTTGAAATGTATTTCAAAATTTTGCACAATAGTTTTTTTCATCTTTGTTAAAAAGATGTTGATAAATATTTTTTTTCGCAGGCAGTGAGACTCGAGCCTGCAACCTCAATATTGACGGACTACGTGAACTTTGGTAGAGGAGGCCTCGGTGGCCGTATGGTTAAGGTAGTTCGTCTACTATTTATTATGTGCTCTGTTGACACGTATTGATGGTTTTAGTTCGAGTCTCACTACGGGCAGGGTGTATTCGACTTCAATTTTAATTTACAAGATTTGCCAATTTTCATACCGATGGTCGAGGATTTTCTCCGTGTACTCCGGCTTCCTACACACAAACAACTGGACGCCATGATGTAGCTGAAAATTTGCTGAAAGTGGCGTTAAACATAAACAAAGAAAAAACTATAGTAACTGACAAACTTTCACCACTCGGCCAATGAGACCCACATCAAAATTGGAAAGAAATAAACTTAAATGTTTTAATTAATTGTCATCCAATAAATAAAGCTTGGACGCAAGAAAGAACATGAGAATCAATACATTCAAGAGATGGAATAAAAACATAAATAACACGAATATTCTAAATTTCATCAAATTACTGATAAATGAATAAGAATAAAAAATGTAATCTGGAGAATTAACAAAATAAACACAAAATGTATGTTTGGACCTTATAATGCCATAGTTTATTGCCGTGTATGATACAAGTTAGGAATGCGTTTCTAGTTGTTTGGTACATATTTCTTGCTGTAACACAAGCACTTTTTTAAAATTATACTACTATACGACATCGCCTAGCTGTGTAATAATGCACGGCGCCTATAATGGATTGATAATTCTAATATGATTTGCATATTTTAGAAATACGTTTATTTGATTGGTCGGGATTAATTTCGGTAGAGGTTTTTAAAGAATTTTTTTTTTTATTTAAATGAAGTTGACTCAATTTATTATTGGATAATTGACGTTGACCGACCTTTTTTAGCGTAACCAATGTAAACAAAGTTGACGGCATTCAATATCGACGGCGATTACAAATTATTATGTATGATAAATTGACGTCAATGATTTGTTAAATTTAAAACTGTTCTTGTGTTCGATAAAGAAAATAAAGATAGAGATTAAGTTGTATTTTATAAAAATCAAAAGATGGTTTATGAATAACATTTGGTGCGTAAAAATCAACAAAATATTCATACGTTAGGTCGACGATCCCTGCTACCAAAATGCACAAAAACATGGAATTGAGAATACCTTAATAGGAAAATTTATTTCTTAATTCAATTTTAAAGAATTATAAGGATTGAACGCCGATTTCAATGGATTTATCGGTATATCAACAAGACCAACTCACTCACAAACATATCATAAAAGTCCTTCGGACTTTTATTTGTTTGTGAGTGAGTTGGTCTTGATATACTGATAAATCAATTGAAAACGGTGTTCAATCCTATAAGAGATTTCAATTCAATACGTAGATTTCACTGAATTCTGGTGGCACTGAAGTGGTTAAATCAAATTCTTGTGCTGATGTTTACTTGTTTACAATATATGGTTACAACATTATAGCATTCTGACGTCACAGTTTGCATGATGTCATAAAGGGTACTTCAAAACTCCTGGCTGTGTAAATATTTTTTTAAGAAACTTTTTTTGGAAATATTGCTATTAACCTTTTTATTATCAGTTGAATTTTAGTAAATACACATGTACACCCATTATTGAACCATAGTTATTTGATTTATATATTGAGTACTGTTTAAGAATGTTTGATTTTGCAATTAATACAAAAATTAGAATGTAAATGTAAAAATGTGTTCTAAAAGATAAGTAATATGCCCATTTTTCTTCTTAAAAAGATAAATTTTTTATTACTTTGGAATTCAGTATTGATATTATTCAAAGATATAGCCTTCTAATGGTTTATTATGACATATATATAAGTTGCGAAAGCGAAAACTTATCATCCAGCTATAGATATAATGACACATGAAAGTTGTTGATTTAAAAAAAAATCAAATGTCGAGTTGAAAAATTCAAAGCGTTAAAATTTGATCATAAAAAAGGCTGAAACGGCTTTTTTTTATTTTCGGAATGAGATGAAACTTCGCAGATTCGCTCGTAATATGGGGAACAAAAATTAAATACAGTAAAAAGTGTGAAAATTGAAAATTTTGTTTTCAATTTGACAACGGCTCTGTAAATGACCTTTGACTGAGGGAGAGGAAATTAGTTCTTATTTTAATATTTGGCTGCGCCGAGCTGTAGCATGGTAAATGGATTTATTATTCAATGGAATTTAGATAATAGAGCTGCATTCAAAAAGCAGTTTCATTCAAAATTGATCAATGAATTTATTTATATAGTTGGTTAAATGTATTGGATATTTTTAAGCTGATTGTGCAAAGTCCATTTCTGGACTATTTTATGGGTGTTTGTGAGTGTCCTTGAATACCCTTCGGAAAAGACAAACTCACTCACAAACATATCATAAAATTTGTTTGTGAGTGAGTTGGTCTTGTTGATATAACGATAAATCCATTGACAACGGTGTCCAATCCTTATAGTTCTTAAAAATTTTATTAAGAAATTAATTTTCCTATTAAGGTATTCTTCATTTCATGTTTCTTGTGTATTTTGGTAAAAGGGATCGTCGACCGAACTTATGAATATTTTTCTGATTTTTACGTACCAAAATTGTTTTTCATAAACCATCTTTTTATTTTCATGAATACAACTGACAACGGCCTCTTAAATATTTCCGTATTGGGGAAACTATTAACATTTTTTGCTCTGACTCGGGCACCAAGTTTCGTTGAGTAATGAGAGA
Source organism: Limnoperna fortunei (assembly GCA_944474755.1). Taxonomy (NCBI): domain Eukaryota; kingdom Metazoa; phylum Mollusca; class Bivalvia; order Mytilida; family Modiolidae; genus Limnoperna; species Limnoperna fortunei. The sequence continues at coordinate 11,401,796 of OX104112.1, forward strand.
CCCCTCAAAACGAGCGAAATCATTTCACTAATATCACATTAAATTTTCGGGGTGTCATGTCAGATAAAATTTTTCGCAAATTTAGAAAAAACGAAGGGTATTCAAGGAAACTCACAAACACCCATAAAATAGTCCAGAAATGGGCTTTGCACAATCAGCTGAAAAAGATCCAATACATTTAACCAACTATATAAATAAATTTATTATCAATTCTGCATGAAACTGCTTTTTAAATGCAGCTCTAATATCTAAATTCCATTGAATAATAAATCCACTGTCCATGCTACAGCTCGGCGCAGCCAAATATCAAAATAAGAACTAATTTCCTCTCCCTCGGTCAAATGTCATTTACAGAGCCGTTGTCAAATTGAAAACAAAATTTTCAATTTTCACACTTTTTACTGTATTTAATTTTTGTTCCCTATATAACGAGCAAATCTGCCAAGTTTCATCTCATTCCAAAAATAAAATAAGCCGTTTCAGCCTTTTTATGAACAAATTTTAACGCTTTAAATTGTTCAACTCGACACTTGATTTTTTTTAAAAATCAACAACATGCATGTGTCATTATATCTATAGCTGGATGATACGTTTTCGCTTTCGCAACCTATTTATATGTCATAATAAACCATTGGAAGGCTATATCTTTGAATAATATCAATACTGAATTCCAAAGTAATAAAAAATTTACCTTTTTAAGAAGAAAAATCGGCACATTACTTATCTTTTAGAACAAATGTTTACATTTAAATTCTAATTTTTGTATTAATTGCAAAATCAAACATTCTTAAACAGTACTCAATATATAAATCAAATAATTATGGTTCAAAAATGGGTGTACATTTCTATTTACTAAAATTCAACTGATAATTAATAGGTTAATAGCAATATTTCCAAAGAAGTTTCTTAAAAAAAAGATTTACACAGCCAGGAGTTTTGAAGTAACCTTTATGACATCATGCAAACTGTGACGTCATAATGCTATGATGTTGTAACCATATATTGTAAACAAGTAAACATCTACACAAGAATTTGATTTAAATGGTGAAAGCAAAAAAAAAACATGTTTTTAAAAGTATTAACCGAGTGCATTTATTGTGTACAAGGTCCATGGTTACCAAATGAAACCACTCCACCTACTTATATGTCACTTTTATATATATGCGCATATCCTGGCTTATTCCATCTACATGTGCACCCCCCACCCCCCACCCACACAAACAATGTATAAGCATTCTTTGTAATCTCAGGAAGACATTTCTGTGATTCTATTTATATAATAGGAATCAGATTATTATCTTCTTATTTTGTTCTTCACATATGGATCAATTTCATATATTTACAATAAAAGCTTCATTTTATACTTTGTTTACATTCTTCAGTGCCTACAATTATCTGCCTTGGTTGACAAGGTTTTAACGTATTTTGTTAATTGCTAAAAGGTAGAATTATGAATGTTTATTACAAGAGTTTCCCCTTGGTAAAATGAAGCATTTGAGGAAAAATGCTGGATTTAAATACATGTTGTAGAAATGTTCATGCAATCATAATTTGTTTGAGGGGAAAAGTGCGTTGCTAGATTATGACCCGACTCTATCTGTTGCTACTGAATCAGTTTTTCAGACAAAAATTAATGATATAAATAAAATACAAACCATATTTTACTGGCTTTGCATGCTTTTTTGGTAAATAGTATCATAGATTTCGTTGAAAGCCCATTTTTGAGCGATATCATATAGAACCTTATCTCTCAGATTTCCAGGGTGAATGCGTTCATGCGCTATGTTTTGCTGTTCTAAAGGGTTCAAGTGCACACAGATAATTTTTTTTTGTTATGTTCAAAGTAAAATTTATTTAGTTGCAATAGTATTTAACCTTACTAAATTAATTTCGCTTCTGTTTTCCATTGAGTAATTTAGCTTTTTTCTCAAATTCTTTGTTGTTTCTGTCAACAAGGAAAAATCTGACAAATTTATGCCATTTTAAGCCATGTGACTCACTGTTTAAAATCATAAATTTTAATGTTTTTGAGTAAACTTTAGATAGAAACTTTGTATTTTTTTATTGTTTACTGTTATCTGACAGAATAAAGTGAAAATTACAGCATAATAGCTACAGTGGCTGAACTAATAACATCATTGACATACAAACATTTTTTGCTCTGACTCGGGTACCAAGTTTCGTTGAGTAATGAGAGACCCCTCAAAACGAGCGAAATCATTTCACTAATATCACATTAAATTTTCGGGGTGTCATGTCAGATAAAATTTTTCGCAAATTTAGAAAAACCGAAGGGTATTCAAGGAAACTCACAAACACCCTTAAAATAGTCCAGAAATGTGCTTTGCACAATCAGCTAAAAATATCCAATACATTTAACGAACTATATAAATAAATTTATTTATCAATTCAGTATGAAACTGCTTTTTAAATGCAGCTCTAATATCTAAATTTCATTGAGTAATAAATCCACTGTCCATGCTAAAGCTCGGCGCAGCCAAATATCAAAATAAGAACTAATTTCCTCTCCCTCAGTGAAAGGTCATTTACAGAGCCGTTGACAACTAAGTTTTAAATTAAATCTACAACAAAATTTTCTTCATCCAAAACAATATTAGTTTTAAATCTAACAAATCATTAACGTCAATTTATTATAAAAATAATAATTGCAATCGCCAAGGATATTGAATGCCGCCATCTTTGTTTACATTGGTTACGCTTAAAATAGTTCGGTCAACGTCGTTTATTCTAAAGTAAATTGAGTCAACTTCATTTATCCAAAAAAAAAATTTCGTTGAAAACCTCAACCGGAATCTAGACCAATCAAATAAACGTATTTCTAAATATGCAAATCATATTAGAATTATTTTAAAATATACTAGCCATGAAAACTGTTAACACGGAGCATTTATCTCCATTACGCTGTTCTGATGCAAATTTAAAAACATTCCAAGACATAGAGATTATGTCGTGTTATTAGCGAATTATTGTGAAATTTGACTTATTTCTAAGGTGGTATATAGATAGTTCGTTCTAAAACAGCTGACAGCCATGTGAAGAAACATCTTCAAATGTATTTGCCCAATCTCAGCATGTCGGTATAACAGCTCGTGTACTGAGGACAAGACTTTTGCAACTGTCATTTAGATCTTCAAATCAGTACTTGTCTGCTGTATTTTCCATATGTCGGCCTTTGTAATATTGACACGAATATCTTTAAAGTTATTACAGATTTTATTAGCATTGATTAATTTCAAGCAGTCAACGGGTTCAATGTATTCAATTTAACGCAATGCGATTGAAACCATGAACAGGCGGATTCACTATATACTAAAGTCCTCATTATTGATACAATATTTGCTTATATAGAAGGCATTGCATAAGGGACAGTGGTATTGCTTAAAACATAGATAATGCCCGAAACAAATGCGAGGGTATTATAAATGTTGAAAGCAATACCCCTATCACGATTGCTGTCAAGAAGCATGACAATGCCAACTATATAAGCAACTATAATATTTATTTCATTGAAGGGTTAATACAAAATTGTTTTATGCTGTGTTAATATGTCTATTTGCTATATGACTTTAACGTGGGCCTTGTCATTTATCGTTCTTCGGTATTTCTCGGGCTATTTGCAGTTCGTTTTCTATGACATTTTTTCTTCATTTAAATTATCCATGGACATATAGTTATTTATACAAATTGAAAATAAATATTTTGTGTTGCTTTTTACTGGAGATGGCCTTACCACAACGTTTTCACGGCGAGAAAATTCCCTCGTGACAAATTACTGCAGATTAATTAATAACAGCTGACCTTGTTTTATCACACTGAAACAAACATAAGTGGCAGATCCTTCCGAAATTAGTGCCATTTGGAAGTAAGATGTAAAAAAATACGATACTTTATTGTAACGTATATGCACATTTTTTTAAATACCGTATAGCGGGTTATTTTAGCGGGGTGCAAATTTTGGCGTATTTTAGCGGTCGAGCTGAAATCGCCAAAATAAAAACCGCTAAAATTCATGATTTTGGAAACTGCGGTAAAATGTTTTATAGACGATCGGTATTGTAAATTTAGTTATTAACATGGTCATTTATCAAATATTGGTATTACCTAAGATTGTGTTAATTAATAAACTATTCATTAATGTCCTACGGCTAATTTGGTCAATATCTGCGCAAAATGTCTTAAATTATTTTAACTAATCAACAAATCTATTCATCTGTTTTACCTGTGTTTAAAGATCAAAGTCCTGAATGTGATCTAGTTGTCAAATTAACACCTCAATTAACTGTCATTTAAACCGTTAAATAAACATGCAGATAAGCACTACAACAAACCACACAATAAATCTGTCATAATTACGAAATGGGTATGCAACGTGATTTTACCTGTATATACAAAATTAAAATTATCAATTATAACTTATAGAAAATTGGTATGTAAAAAAATATGTTTAAAAACATTGGAAAACTAAACACTTGAACAGGATAAAATCGTTTTTATTTCAGGAGAATTTCTTCCTCCTCAGTATTTTTTTCATCCTGTATATATGTTTCCATCCGTAATTAAGTTTCTGTCTTTATACATGAAATATAGCCTATTTCCGTCCCCTTCCTATGTAGTCCCCTTGTTAACTTACATTCCAATTGGAAAATACACACTTGTTATCCGGGATTGCTAGACCGCCAATTTTTTTTTCTATGGTTTTGCCCATTCGCCAAAACTAAACCACCAAATTGTTTGCAATACATTTTGACCTAAAAAAGTGTCTAATGAATTAACCAAACAATGTCGTTGTAATTTCCACTCTGAAAATCATCTGTACACACAGATTTGATTTTTGAGCCGTCCCACCTCGGGCATCGAACTCGTGTCAGTTTATAACATCTATGGCTACTGCGCCTAGCATGTAAAGACAGAGGTGTAACCTCTAGACCAGATCCGTCCGCTGAAAAACGGAGTTTCACTGGCCTAGTGTTACTTTTTGGTTGAACATGTCATTTACATACACAATGTTTTTGTGCGACCTGAGCTTTAATTACAACGATTTTCATACAACCAGAATGGATCTGTAAGCAATTATACAGATGCGTGCATATAGTTGTTTTGAATTTCTATTTATAATTGTCTATTTATATATGCCCAACATCTGATTGTATTTCAACATTGGATCTTTAGAAATGCACTAAAGATACATAGTTAGCTGACACGAGTTCGATGCCCGAGGTGGGACGGCTCAAAAATCAAATCTGTGTGTACAGATGATTTTCAGAGCGGAAATTACAACGACATTGTTTGGTTAATTCATTAGACACTTATAATATCATTTATCTTAACTATGTATCTTTAGTGCATTTCTAAAGATCCAATGTTGAAATACAATCAGATGTTGGGCATATATAAATAGATAATTATATATATATATAAGTCTAAAGGAAGCTACCAACCAATACACTTACTTAGTATCGGATCACCAATATGACGATACAGCATAAACAAAAAAAATAATATATAAGTCTAGAGAATTGTGCAACGATACAAATTTAAAGATGTTTCTAATATGCAATAATTATATTAATAAATATGACAAAATTTTCGACCAACTGATGGCCTTCTTCAGTGTCAATATCAATCCTATGATAAACGATAAAATTTGGATATTGGTACATCAGCATCCGGTGGTAATGGGATCGGATCTGGTTTTATTGATCTTGAACTTTCTTGAATCACATATATCAATCATTACATAAGGGAGTACTGTACAGTTGTATAAACCATCTTATCTTTAACTTCTTGATATTCATGACTTTATTATTTATATTTATTGTTTTTTGTTTATTCCATTGGGGTGTACAGAGCAGAGCTCTTTGATCCAGAATCTCTCTCGGGCCTCCTGTTCAGAGTCTCGCCACTTGCAGTTCTGCTCGATAATTAGGATTTTTATGTGATCAAAATCCTTTGGAGTGTGGTCGGGCAGTCTGAAGTGTTGGCTTACGGGCAGAAACTGTTTCTTAGTTAGGTCACTTCTGTTACCATTCATTCGTTTGTGGAATTGCTGTTTGAACTCGCCGACATATTGTAGCCACAGATGGGGCACTCAAGAATGTAAATGACATTCGAGCTTTTCCAGTTAACAGTAGTGAATATTTTGTACTGTTTACCTATGACTATGCTGTTAAATGTAGACAAGGATTCCATATGTTTGCAACATTTGCAGCGTTTGTCACCACAAGACTGATTTCTGCCAGCGGCAGTGCTGGGCTTTGCAATCTCTGCTCGTACCAATAAGTTGCAGAGACTGTTGGGTTGTTTAAACGCAACCATGGGGGCTCTGGAAAGATTCTTGACAATCTGGGATTTTTTTTCAATCGATTTCCAATGTTCACGAATGGTGCTAATTGTGTTTTTCAAGCAAGGGTGGTAAGTTAGTACGCAGGGAACTCTTTTGCATTTCGTTTTTTCTTTATATTGAAGAAGGGTACTCCTCGATTTCTGCTGTGCTTTTTGAAAATTCTTTTTGATGTTATTATTCCTGTACCCCCTTCTTCTAAGGTGTGCCTTTAATTTCCCTAGTCTCCTTTTAAACGAATCATCGGTGGAACAGATTTGTCGGAGTCTAAGAGCTTGGCTATAGGGAATGCTCTTTGTCACATGAGGAGGATGACAGCTACTAGGTAAAAGGTATTGGTTGGTGTCTGTTGGTTTGGAATACAGGTCAGTGAACAACTCACCATTTGCGGATAAGGAGCTGGAAGTATCGAGGAAAGATATACTAGATTTTGATATTTCATAAGTAAATTTGATAGAGGGATGGATGTTATTGGCACGTGTGATAAGGTTTTGTAATCCCTCATCCGTATGTATCCACTTCATATCAACATCATCAATAAACCTGTACCAAGATAGTGGTTTTTCAATAGACGATTGGAGAAGTTCTTTTTCTAATTTACCCATAAATATGTTGGAATATGATGGAGCCATTTTAGTTCCCATAGCTGTTCCATTTATTTGCAAGAAATGGTCTCCATTGAAAGTGAAGTTGTTCTTTTTTAGCACTAATGTTAGCATTGCGACTAAACATTCAGTCGGATGATCTTTGACTGAACGACTTTCCCAGACCTCTCTGCATGCTTCTATGCCATCAGCATGAGGAATGTTAGTATAGAGAGAGGTGACATCAATAGTGACCGACATTCAGTCGGAGGATCTTTTTCATTTATTCCGTTCGGAAATGATGTTCCCAATGTTTTTATCCAAAAACTTTTTTCTCTTTTCTCTGTTTGTCTATCCACCTTGGGTTATGGTTTATTAGGGTCTCCTTGAGTTTATTAAAAATTTCAGTTATTGCAGTGCCGTAAAAAAATTCGAAAATCAGACTTGTTTTAGTTTTTACTGGTTTGAGTACACTAAAACAATCGTTCTTGCGCACATGTTACACTTTTAAGGAATACGTATTGCTTAAGTGCAATTAACAAAATTAACAAAATTAACAATTATTCTCTTGTTTATCTGGTGACACATTTTAAACGCTCATTAGAAACTGAAAATGAAGTACAGATTTTAAAACGATACTAAAAACTGAAATAAAAAAGTATTTGCGTATGTTTACTAAAATGTTAACACTGTACCCATGGTCTTTTGATTTTCCTTAAAAAATTAGCATGTCTTAAAATGTTTTATTAACACATACGATTATCAAATAAAGTTTATATTACAGGTTTTTATTCTTGTAACATGAATCCTTTGTTCTTTTTTACAAATAAACAAGAGACGACGAGAAGGTATGCTCTAAATTAAAACACTTGTATAATATTGCATGAAAGGTCACGTGTACCTGTTAAACTCAAGGGAAAACCAGCCATGCAATAACCAACTACAATTATGCATACAATTACGATAATGCACAGTAAAACTTCGCCTTAATTAAGTCGAATTTTATCGATTTTCATTGGAAAAGGATAGCACGAACTTCCAATATTAGCTTTTCATTTGATTAGACGAATATCGGTCGCACCATAATAAACACCGCCCTCTTTATTTATAACCAATTATCAATGGGCGGGATCTAGGGGCTTATTCATGTTAAAAGTAATTTATAGCATCGCCTTCCTCGTTAGACAAATAAACCTTCTCACGCTAAAACGTTCGAAGGTGTATCTGTCTAACTCAAAAGACTGTGCTATGAATATAACTAATGTTTAAGAATTCAAAACTAAGTGTTATCGTATCTTATTATAGATAGACATATAACATTAAGTTTACAGAGAGATTGTGAATTCGACGGCCGACATCAGTTTAATGTTCTTCTGAGACCTCCCAAAATAATTGAATCATTTTTCCAACAAATAAATTACATTAACCCATGAAAGACTGCAGTGAAAAAACTCAAATAAAATGAATATATCACCACTTTTTACAAATCGTTTTGTAGGATTTTTTTATCTCAAGACTTTTGAGAGTTAATTACAATCTTTACGCCTTTTGATTTTCTACCGAAATTATACCGATTTGATGGTAATTCTCGAATAAAATTCTCTTGCTCTATTATGATTCGTGCTTGACTTGATATTGTTCGATTTAAAACGACGCACTCGATTCAGCTTCATTTGATAGGTGTACCGGTTATTTGTTCCAGTCCAGACGCTTGGTGCGTCTTGACTCATTACCGTCTCCATCCATGGGAGACGGTATACAGAATGATGAACAGGATACGGAGTAAATGGCTATCTGTTACTTGTTAGTCTCGATCACCTAGACGCATAACTAAATGGCGTCTGGGATCACTTTGATGTAATTTCGCTACCAAAAGGTGGAGACAAAACAATGATTCTATTTTTAGGGCCTATTTTTAGACCAGGAAAACTATGTAAACATGTCTATACTTATAAAATGTCGTCACAGTAAGATTTTCTTGATTGTGCATAACAATAATATTTGTTTAATTAATTGATAAAATTATATTTTATAATGTTAATTGTCATATAGACAATAAGACAAATACACCTTTACAGTGTTTGGTCTTGTCTTATAGAAAATTCCACAATTACGACAGGGAAGTGGGGAGTGGGGGTGGAGAAGGTATTTAATTTACAAGACATTATCCATAACTATAAATGCATTTATTTCAATTATTATGCTACACAATATCAATCTTTGTTCTAAATGATCGTGGTGAAACACCGGATGGTATCGCCCAATATTTAATATACATGTTCCTTTATACGTGCATGAGACGGGGTTAACTATAACCTAATTAACAACACTTGTCATTCTTCAAAATGAGCATGTGTAATTTTAATTGTGTACACTATAATCACAGACACTTGGAGTCAGGATAATTTTTCATGGAATAAAATGCCAATAAATGAGTTTACAGTGTGCATTAACTCGTTTGGTCACTCATTACGAAATATTGCCCTCAGAAAAATAATAAATTTCTCTTTAATGTTTTAGTATATATGTGTGTATGTGTTTTTATTTCTTTGTATTTGGCCTTAACCATGAATTGCCTTTTAGTTTAAATTAATAATAAAGAGAAATTTATTATTTTTCTGACACCAAGTGATGGGCGATGCCATTTATACCTTTGACTGGGCGGAAGGACAGACAAACATCAAGTGATGGGCGATGCCACTTTATACCTTTGACTGGGCGGAAGTACAGACAGACACCAAATGATGGGCGATACTATTTTATAAATTTGACTGGACGGAAGGTAAGACAGACAACAAGTGATGGGCGATACCACTTTATACATTTGACTGGACGGAAGGACAAACAGACACCAAGTGATGGGCGATACACATGTAATACCAATTACTGGGCGGAAGGACAGACACCAAGTGATGGGCGATACACATGTAATACCTTGGACTGAACGGAAGGACATACATCATGTGCTTGGTGATACACTTGTAATACTTTGGACAGGACGGAAGGCCAAACAGACATCAAGTGATGAACGCTACCACTTTATACATGTACCTTTTACTGGGCGGAAGGACAGACACCAAGTGATGGGCGATTCAATTGAAATACCCTTGACTGGACGGAAGGAAAGACAGATAACAAGTGATGGGCGATATCACTTTATACCTTTGAGAGGAAGTACAAAGAGACACCAAGTGATGGGCGCTACCACGTTATAACTTTGATTGAGCAGAAGGACGGACGGACACCACGTTATGGGCGACACCACATTATACCTTTCATTGAGCGGAAGAATATGGCGGACTGACTGTATATCTTTGACCTTCTGTCACCTAGTTTGTCTAAAATAGAAAAAAATGGGGAGTTTTTTTGCGTGGTCCAACTTGACCCCATATAGAATTGCAGTCGTACAACATATCCGTTTTGCACCTTTTGGATTTAGCTTATAAAGGTTGCCTATCAGCTGCATAGATGTAAATCGTGTACAGACTGGCTATCAGTCAACTGGATGTCAACCGGTTCCATGTAAATCGTAAATTTGGTAGCCTAGCAATCAGATGATTTCAGGTTAATCATATATCGCGTTGGTTAATCAGTCATTTTGGTCCAAGTTAATTTTATACAGGACTATAGCTTCAGCCAGCGTGACTTATCGTTTGGGTACATACTATTTGACGAGTGTTCCAAATCTCAATATTAAATTATTAGATATAACAGAAAATATAAGCTTTAAAATTTATACTTGTAATTCAAAAATATATGAAGTTTCATCTTGAAAATGTGAATATCAATAGATTTACCTAAATACCATTCATCAAACATTTGTAACCTTTAGCAATTTTTCAGCCGTATCATGCATCCAGTTATACAGAGGATAGTAAGACCATGCCAGGTCCGCTTTTCTATACCGGTATATGGGTATATAGAAAAATAACTGAAGCATACAAATACCTTTTGATTCGGGGTTCGTTGGGCTTTTTCGGCGCTCTCTAGATCATTCAGACGTTAAAAAAAGACTGAAAATTGTTAAACTGAATTTATTAAACTAGCTTTGGTCGGACAAGGAAATTATTCAAAATTTGTAATATGTAGTAGCCATTGCAAAAATGCGAGCAAAGAAAATACATGCATATTCGAAATGTTTGTTAACTTTTGCTCTCAATTCATTGTTCATTAATTTTGCGAGTACTTACTACCGTATCCACTACATGTAATCGAATTGTCAACATGAAGTAATGAAGTCACATACATGTTAACAATTTATTAATCTATTCATTAGGTTATAAGACCGTTAAAATGTTAAAATAAAATATATGCATTATGTTGAATGCTAATGGTTTTTCAATACAGAAATAAAAAAGTCTTACAATAAATATGTGTTATACTTGGTACATAAATCTCTTATATATGTCATAAACTACAAACATGAAATGTGCACAAGCTGTATTCTGTAATTAAAATATTGGAGTTTATTATCATTCGATCGATCGATCCAAAAATTTGGGAATTAGAGTATCTCGTGGAGGACCAGAATCCCACGGAGTACCAGTGTCACAAGCTCTCATCCGTTAATGATTGAAAAAGCGAGACATCTTCAAATTCCTCTAGAACAAAGAATATGCCCATTGTGTAACATCTCTTTTGAAGATGAATTTCATTTTCTTTTTGATTGCAATTCTTATAAAAAGCAGAGAGATGATTTCAGCAATAAAATAATTTCTATATTAAAAAAATACAAATTTATGGTCAACTGTGAAAAAGTAAAACTAATATTCAATAACATTTCTTCATTTGTACTGAAGATATCTTCCAATTTCATAGCAAACTGTTTAGAAATTAGAAAACACAAATTGATATAATATCAATATTTACACTGTAAAATGTTAAATTTCACTATTGTGTCTATTATGCTTTACTATATTTTATTATCCATTGTGTATGAGCCTAAACCAATTAATGTAATTGAGTTCGAGCAATAAATAATAATAATAATATGGAGGACCAGAATGTCACATTTGAGGACCAGAGTGTACCACGGATGACTAGAGTGTCACACAGTGTATAAGTGTCACACATGAGGACCAGAGTGTCACACGGAGGCCTAGAGTGTCAGACAGAGGAACATAGTGTCACACGGAGGCCCAGAGCGTCACACGGAGGTCCAGAGTCTAACACAAAAGGACAAAATTTACACAAGAAGAACCAGAAAGTCACACAGGAGAACCAGAAAATCACATGGAGAACCAGAGTGTCACATGAAGGACCAGAGTGTCACACAGAAGACCAGAGTGTCACACGGAGGACAAGTGCCATACGGACCATGGTGTGGTACAAGATGACCAGAGTGTCACACAGAGGAACAGTTTGTTACACGAAGGTTCACGTGGATAAGCAGAGTGTTACACAGTGGATCGGATTGTCACATGGAGGACTAGAGTGCTATACAGAGGACCAGAGTGTCTTACCAGAGGACCAGAGTCTCACACGTAAGTCTAGAGCGACACACGTAGGACCGCAGTGTCACTCAGAGGACCAGAGTGTCACACAGAGGACCAGAGTGTCACACAGAGGACTAGAATGTCACTCAGAGGACCATAATGTCAATCGGAGGACCAGAGTGCAAAATCGTAGGACCTGAGTGACACACGGAGAGCCAGACTTTCACACAAATTTCTAGAGAGCCACACATAGAACAAAAGGGTCTTACGAAGGACCAGAGTGTCCTATAAAGGACAGGAGTGTCACAAAAGAGGAACAGAGTGTCATACAGAGTACCAGAGCGTCACACAAGAAAATCAGAGTTCCACAAGGAGGACTCGAGTGTCCCCTCAATTTATTGATCGATCAAAAGAAAGAATAAGATGTCCATCCGTACGTTCATTGCCTAAACGTTTTGACAAATATTTCTCCGGGAGTTATTTATAAATTTATACTGAAATTTTTTTAAAGGTAGCTTTTTTAAAGTTGATTTTTCGAACACCCAGCCCCACTTTTCCAAGTGTTTTCTAAATTATAAAGCTTAACTCTTGATATGTTTGGTGTGTCTACTCTTTAGAGAAACGACATTATCATGACACACTCAGGCAAAAAATTTCCAGCTTTGAATAAACTATGGGCATTCACAATCTTTACAAAGGTGTCTTTTCAAATCTGTACATATTTAATGGCAGCTCCGTATGACTGTTCCTTGCCTTGCTTGTGCATGGATTAATTCAATACTCGTGTATTGATTTGTTGCATAAAAGGCCGTTAAATCTGGCTTAGACAGTAGTAGAGACTACGTACTAGTAACAAAATTATTATAGTAATAAATTCTGGTGACAATTAATTTGCGGAATCCGAAAACTGAATATAAAAGTTTAACCTTTGATTTGAAATTCTGTTTTAATTTTCCGGCTGATTCTGCTTTCTCCCTCCTCCCATTTTTAAATACAAAAAAAATTGGACGCCACAATATAGCTGAAAATGACATTAAACCACATTGAAACAAACAAAACTAAATCTTTTTTCGGAAGTCTAATTAGAGACACTATTTACTTCTCCGCAAGACCAGAGTGTCCCACAGAAGACCAGAGTGTCACATGGAGGACCAGAGTGTGACATGGAAGACCAGAGTGTGACACAAAGTACCAGAGTGTCAAATGGAGGACAATTATGTCACCAATATGAACAGACTGTCACAAGGAGGACCGTAGTGTCACATAGAGCACTAGAGTGCTACATGTATGATCAGAGTGCCACATAGAGGACCAGAGTGTCACACGGAGGACTAGAGTGCCATACGGATGACCAGAGTGTCAAACGGGGGACCAGACTTTCACAAAGAGGACTAGTGTGACACACAGAGGACTATAGTGCAAGACGGATGACCAGAGTGTCACACAGAGAACCAGACTTTCACAAAGAGGACTAGAGTGACACACGGAGTACCAGAGTGCACAGAGAACCAGAGTGTGACACGCAGGACAAGAGTGCAACACGGTTGACCAGAGTGTCACGCTGAGGACCAGAGTTTCACGCCAGACGAAGAACCAGAGTGTCACACCAGACGGAGGACCATAACGTCACACGGCAGACCAGAGTGTCAGACCACACGGAGGACCATTGCGTCACACTGAGGACCAGAGTGTCACACTTTTCGATTAAGTTTGTTTTCCTCTTTTCTTTGCACTTTATTTCTGGCATCAATTGACATAATTTGGCGACGGTCAAGTTGTATTGTTAGTTGGCAATAAATTGTGTGTTTAATTGGACGTCACTTTCATCAATCTTTCAGCTCTATTATTCCATTCGGTTGTAATTAGATAGTACTCCAGACACCGTCGTGTTGAAATCGAGGTACCTGAAAATTATTAGCTACCAAAAGTTAGGCGGAGCTATTTGAAAATATAATAGCCATGAAAACTGTTTACACGCAGCATTTATCCCCCTTATGCTGTTCTGGTCCAAATTTAAAAAAAAGACAGAAAGGTTATGTCGTGTTATTAGCGAAATAATTGTGGAAATTTGACTGAAATGTTTGTTTACACCGGTAATTTTATCACTAATTTCTAAGACGGGGTGGGGGTGTATATAGATAGGTCGTTCTAAAACAGCTGACAGCCATGTGAAGAAACATCTTCAAATGTATTTGCCCAATCTCAGCATGTCGGTATGATAGCTCGTGTACTGAAGAAAAGATTTGTGCAACTGTCATTGAGATCTTCAAATCAGTATTTGTCTGCTGTATTTTCCATTTGTCGGCCTTTGTAATATTAACATGAATATCTTTAAAATTATTACAGATTTTATTAGCATTGATTAGTTGCAAGCAGTCAACGGGTTCAATGTATTAAATTTAACACAATGCGATGAAATCATGAACGGGGGGATTCACTATATACTAGAAAGTCCTCATTATTTATACAATGTTTGCTTATATAGAAGGCATTGCACAAGGGACAGTGGTATTGCTTGAAACATTGATAATGCCCGAAACAAATGCGAGGGTATTATGAATGTTGAAGGCAATACCACTGTCACGATTGCTGTCAAGAAGCATGACAATGCCAACTATATAAGCAACGTTTATATTTATTTAATTGAAGGATTAATACAAAAATTGTTTTATTCTGTATTATTTTATTGATGTATATTTGCTGTTTGATTTTAACGTGGGCCTTATGATTTATCAATCTTTGGTATTTTTTAATCTATTTGTAGTTCAGTTTCTAAACGTTATGACATTTTTCCTTCATTAAAGTTGTCCATGGACATATAGTTATTTATACCAATTGAAAATAAACATTTTGTGTTGCTTTTTACTGGGGATGGCCTTACCACAACGTTATCACGGCGAGAAAATTCTCTCGTGTCAAATTACTGCAAATTAATTAATAACAGCTGACTTTGTTTTATCACACCGAAACAAACATAAGTGGCAGATTTTTCCGAAATTAGTGCCATTTGGAAGTAAGATGTATAAAAAAATACGATACTTTATTGTAACTTTATTGAAAAACAGATACGTTACACCGTGGCTTAAACAAAAAATTTACAAAACATTTACATGAATTCAGAATAATGCACAAAATCAGTTTAATATATGTGCGTATGTAAATGGAGACTATTTAGTTTGTCCTATTTTGATGCTAGCTCTGCTTTGGGGGCCATAGTGAAATTACACCATCCCATTAGATATTAGATTGAAAACACTGAACATTCTACGAAATACAATTATCATAGTTTTTCAAAAACACAATTCAAATTATTCTTGAGTTTACGTATGCAACTGAATGTTGTAAAGGACACCCACATAATATTTCTTAGTTCAATGTGTAGAAATTACATGGCTTGATGGTTTTAATAAAATATTAATTAAAATAATAACGCATCTGTCGCATAAAAATAGATTTGTAATATATCCTAATTTAAAGACTATAATTAGAAATCGTGGTGCTGATGCTCTATCTAATATATTAAACCAAAATCCGAATGAAAAATATTAAAAAGTATAAAATATTCAGCTTTCATAAAAACGATGTAACGTATCTGGTTAAAGTTTTACATGCAACGGTTTAATAATATATGTTTTTGCAAAGTGCTTTTATTTCAACTTATATAACAATACATGACAAAAACTTAAAATTTAACCACCACATTAAGACGCATATGTTTTAAACAAATAGTTTATTAAGTCGAAGTGTGTTTAAATTTGTCAATGTGACAAAATATGTTTCAAAAACGTTTGTAGAGTTAATGAAGTAAGTTGAATAGGGAAAGCTATATAATCAAGTCTTAACTTTAAAAAAAAACAAAACAGATTAATTACGACATTTAAACAGATACGTTATATAAAGAATTTTCATAAAGATCGGTAGATAGGTTTCTTAGCAAAACAGATTCTTTCTAAATTTCTTGAAAATTATAACATGAGAAGTCTTTTCTTCTGAACCTTACTTTAAATGGTTATAACAAACGTTGACATAGATGAATCGTACTAAATTTGTATTGTATTGAATGTCGTGTTTAAATAATTCGCCATAAAAAATATATGCTTTGATGATAATTTCATCAGAAAAATTGCTTATTTAATGATGTATATACTTACCTGATTGAAAAAACGTTTTGACCTCGTACCGTTCTTGAGTGCATCTAGCTGGATTGCATCAGTGAGAAGTTTTCAACGTGGATCTGAAATTTAAATAAAAAAATCCTTAAGAAATAACGTCATAATGAAACGTGGTAACGTATCTGTTAGTAACATATCTTTTTACTATTATTATCTTTTTCGTCCCAAGAAATTATTGTCCCAATTTTGACGAAGCCATCAATTATTTTTCAAACTTGGGGTCTAGGTTATTGAACATTACTCATTTTGCTATCTCATTTACACATTTATGCAAAAATTCAGCAATCATGGTAACATATCTGTCGATTTTTTCAAGTAACAATTAAATTTCAATAGCACATATTATTCTCTGTCTTTTCTTTTTTATGAAGAAAATCTTTTAAAAGGTATAACTTACCTTAAAATATAGTTGGAGTTCATTCCTTTGGAATCATCAAATCTAAGTAAGGTCGACACTGTAAATTTTTGTTATCACATTGAACATATGTAACGTATGTGGGGTAAATTTTCACGACATAGCGATTTTATAATTGCTTGAAAATATTACAAAGGTTTTGTCTTCAAATCACAAAACGAAAAGAATTTTAAACTGTTCGCATAAAAAACTTGAAATTGTTGACATAAATTACTTTATATTTACTAAAAGTTCTTTACCAAAATTTGTCGCCATATAAGCGACAACTCTAATCATAGGAAAGTGAACATTTAAAATGTCAAGGGACAAAATTCGTACCAGATTACGCTATTTTATATCACAAAACTAGAATAGGCATTTAAGGCTTGCGACAAGGAAGATTTGTATGCTCTTCATTGCATATATTGTAAGTCTTAATATCGACCGACGTTCATATTGCACGGATTGCACCAATTTATGGAGAATCTAATAAGTATTATTATATGAAATAAAATTAGATAGCCCATTTCGCTGGCCTAAGTTAGGAACAGTAAAATGAATCTTATGTGATATTCACCATCAGCACGATCTTGGCTAATAAGTAATGAACACTAATTTGAGCAATACATATTTATGATTTATGTGTACAATATAAATATGTCGGTATGTTATTTTGCTTATAAATGGTAAGGATATGAGCTTGTCCCCCTTTTTACCATTTAATTTCCCCCACCCCTTTTAATTCCTAATTTGACATTTTCAATATAGATATATTGAATTTTGTAATTTGTCATGTTCTGTTTTGAGCTTTCTTGAATAAAATATTGTATTCTATGCCATGAAAAAGTTTCTTTTCCTGTAAATGAAAAGTTTCCAATGTGCACATTTTACCAGGAAAGATAGTTTACGTTTATCATATGTTCGATCTCTTCTTATTATCTCTTAATGATATATAATTGTTTTCGGGTACGATTGAGTAGTTAGGTGAAAAACCATACTCTACAATATAGTTCACGTTGTAAATAATAAAATGGCTAATTTAATATTAAAGAAAATATTTCATTTACAGTTTTTCGTATTTGTTAAATCCTTCTAGCTTTAAAATACATTTTGTTGTCCCGATCTAATAAGAAGAAGTAAAGATGTACAAAATTGCATATTAATGCGCGCTATACCAGTGTCTAACTACTAGATAGGTTCAATTTTTATTTTTGGATTATTTTACTATCTATAGGGTAAGCCTAGTATTTTTATTAATGCATTCTATTCTTGACATAATAAAATGTATATACTTGCGTTTCTTTTATTAATTAGTTATCTAATTTGATACGAAAAAGGCATTTTAAAATTTTGTTATGTTATATTACGGAATGTATTTCATCGCTTCAATTGTATTTCTGGGATTATTTCATGATTTATATGGTTAGCTTCGTAATTTGTTTATGCATTCTTATTTTAACAAGATAAAATGTATTTTTTCTGTTTCTTTTATTAGGTACTTAGATAATTTGATATTAAAAGTGCATTTTTTAGATTTTATTTAACGCGGTTGTGACCACTCATCCAGAAAGCCGTGATCTTATTTCTGGATTATTTCATAATTTATAAGGTAGAAAATGGAACCTTTACGTAGAAAATTAGTCAAGCTTCAACATTAAATTTTATTTCCCTGGGTTTTGTTTATTGACGGATTCGAAACCCCAAACTCTCGTGAACGATTCCTGTGTGGTAGTGATGGTTTTAAAAGGGGGGCGCAGAGATATTTCTGTGATGTAATTGTATATTAGATGTGCCTTGTTTATTTATAACCTGACACTGAATTTTGATGAAAGGTAATAATGAAAGACCATTTAGACTCGCATAATAAGCCGCTTAAATGCAAATTTAAATTATGATTTTTAAACAAAAATTAGATTTTTCAAATAGGCATGTTATTTAAAAAAATTGATGTCTGAATCAGTGAAATATGTCGTTAAAATTAGTAGGGAAAAGAAATTTCTCAATAATAAAAAAAAAACACAAAGGATATAGATTTTTATTTAATTCAAGATTTAAAAATTTTGATGTTAAGCTATTTTAACGAAGCAAGTTATATATATAATAATACAAAAGAAAAAAAATCAGTTACGTTCGAATGAAGGTCATCAATATCATAGAAGTTAACAATCTCATAAATTGTTTTGCAAAATAAGACTGTTCTTCTAATTGTTTTTTTTAAATTCTGCAAATTTTATAAAGTTCTTAGCAATGTTTATGCACATGAATGCTAGTTTGACGTTTGAGATTTATTTTATTGCAAATCTTTTGAAACAATTTTAATTACAGTAAAATTAAATCAATAGAAATTGTAACTTGTCGGTATGTTTTCTTTGATTTTCCGAGGACGCGATAACTGCCGATCTTACATTCACATTTTTCCCCCACAGAACCACGTGACTATGATCAATGTATTTTTATTGGTAAACATGTGTCTTTCCAAAACTTTGCGTTTTTTATTAAAGTACTCTTCTCAAAATTGAGATATTATAATCAAGATGATTATTTCTTGCCTTTCACAATCGTCTACATTTGCAACCCTTTACAGCATATGATGAAATTTAAAATAAAACAAATTGAAAAAAACTATTAATTCCAAATCGGATACACCTATAACATTAAAATCGAAAATCTCTGGATATGGGTTTAACCCATATCTTTTCTTGTTTATATCTGTAATGATATTTCTTACTCCAATCAATCAATGTAAAACTGATATCTACTACTGATTTATTTATTAGAACAAAATAAACAGGTTCCAAAACAATTCCATAAAGCAGTACGTGGGTGCAATTCCTCGCAGCCACCAAAATAAGCTGAAAACGATTTAATATAAACTAAATTGTTTACTAGCAATAGTTATTTAGTGTTGGGGCAGGCGAGAACTACTAAAGAAATTGGTTATGCACGTTTTTTTCAATAGAGATGCAGCAAGATTGCAATTGAATGCTTCGCTGTGAATATCATTGTAATAAACAACACACTTTGCTCGAACTCACACCCACAATGTTAAGTTATCGGACCAAAAATTTAAGTTACCGTGTAATTTTATTTTTCGACAACGAAATACAGCTTTTTTTTAAATCAAAAAGTATTGCTAATTAATGATGCAAATTAAGTATGTTGTTTTACTTTCAGTCAATGGTAACAGTTTTTTGTAAAAACACGTTAGTACTTCAACTCCGGTGTTTGTCGAACATTACCGTGATTTGCTCCATTGAAAAACAATGGACACCACATATGATCACGTGTGGTCCATTGTGGTCAGGATACCTGAACACTCCATTTATCAAAAGTAGATTACTTAAGAACCCATGCCATTTGACCGCCCCTCACTACCATGCATTCTATTATAATATGCAAACAGTGACAAAGTCACGCAATACACCCATTTAAATGTCAGATATCTCGGTTTGAAGAAAATGTCAGTGGCGGATCCAGGAGGGGCGGTGTACGCCCCCCCCCCCCCTTAAAAAACGAAAGGAATAAAAGAAAACAGGGAGGGTAACAAACATCACAAAAGGCAAAATGTAATCCCCGCTCGTCTTCGTCATAAATTTAACGCATTAACGGTACTAATTCGATTATTATGGTATCTCTATTGTATACTGTACCAAATTAAGGTAACTGAACAATATAAAAACCTTGTGTTAAAAAATTTATTGGAAATTGCTAAAATTCAGGGCTTTGCACAATCGTTTCGAGAGCCCCTGCCGTAAATACGCCTTTGCGAGGCGCAGGAGGACCACTTCGCGGCCCTCATTTTCCGATATCCCTTTTTTACGCCCCCTTTTGAAAATCCTGTATCCGCCCCTGAATGACTTTGTTAATATTTAAGGTTATAACAAATGCAAAAGTATTTGTTTCGCATAAAATCTTTACAACGTATATGAAGAAAACCTGAAGCTGTTTTCAAACTAACTTTATTTTTAATATTTATTTTTCTCGATAGTCATCATGCGCCAATTTTAAATCAGACATAAGTGTTACTACACTATGAGTGATACAATTATGTACAAGGACGGAAATAATGTTTCCCGTTAACAAATCTGCATCCTGTTGATTACCAAGTAGCTGTAAACTGTTAAAGCGTACTACATTTCGTTTGTCTTCATTTGTTGCGATATAAGGGATAGCAGTGTTTTAACAATATAGACACATTACAGGTAAGTTTTTTATTAATTCAAAAACATGTAAACACAATATTATTTGTTACTGACCAGACGGGGTTGGTTCCCAGTGCTCTTTCCATAGGGTTGCCCAGCACGTTTTCAGGTGGCGGATAGGGGAGGCCGTTTATTGAGGGTCGCATTCGTAGTCAATTTTTTGTTCCCGTTAGTCTATCCCTTTACCTGTTCATTTATTTTTAAACTGTGTTTTCGTCCTGAATATAATTGAAATATTTGACTGACAGTCAATCGATCAATTAATAAACCAATCAATCAATCAACATTATGAAAATCGTATCGTATAGTGTTAATTCCACGTTGAATAGAGAACTCACTTATGGTGTTTGGGCTTTTTTATTTCTGTTTCGTGTTGTATATGTGTATCTTAATCCGAATGAATTTATAATGACCTTTGACTTTTGGTTCATGTTTTTGGTCTATTTCCTTGCCATTTGTCTTCACATACTGACAAATAAAGTGGATTAAACTGCACGAAAATATTCGGTTAATCACATAATTCGTTTAATATGAATACATTTCCGTGCAAAGCGTCAGTTACAGACGCAAAAAGTTCAATTTTATTTCTGACATTGTACTGTCATTTTTTTCAGCGCAACTTAAATCTCTTCAGGCAAAAAAGCCTTTGTGTATTTTGATTTAACCTTCAGAAAAAGTGACATATATTTTACGGAATATTTCATTGTATGTAAATAAGCTGAGTAAGAGATTTACGTAATTAATTGTTATCAATACTTTTGTTATTTTACATTATTTATTAATGACTTTTAAAATATCTTTCAACTTAAAAGTGGATATAAAAGCATTTCGCTGTATTTTTGCTGAACTTCATTGCAGAACACATCTATTGTATTATCTTGATGTACAAAATAAAATTTACTATTACTCACTAGTGTTACTGTTTCGAAAATTCTTCAAAGTATATTATTATCTTAAACCATAAATAATTCTAGTCCGCGTTCACTGAATTTGCACTTATGCGAGCTTATTATCAACACGTGGTTGCTTGTACTTGTATATTAAATATTTACACGATGCAAATAATATTTAATTTAATTAATATATGTTTGTGTCTGCATCTTGGTGTAATTCATGAAATTCTGAGAGAAGAGTGTTGATTTATCACACGTTTTTTATTTAGGGTAAATCCTAATTACTTTACAGATTGTTAATAGCTAATGAAAATTCAAGATAATTTAGCAATTTCACAATTGCTACTTTCAAAGACTGAACATGAGTAGACGCTGGTAAGGTTTAAACAAAAGTAAATTGATTAGCCACATTGTATCTACATCTCAACGTTAAGTTAATACTGATATAGAATTCCTGCAAATGAAACTTCAGTTCGTTGTCTAGCTTCTTACGCGTCAAACACTTAAACTGAAATTTTATGAGGGAACATATTAAATATTTAAAAACAATTTTAAAACAAGAATTTTAAGAATTAAACACATATTTTCGGTAATTCCGCGATTTACGCAAGAGGTCTAGTCACGAACTTATAATTTACGGCCGTTTATTTGTGAGTGAGTTGTCCGCGTTCATACATCGATGAAGTAATGCCAATTACAAAACATTTGTCAAAAAGTAAGTTTTTAAAAAGACTACTTTAGAAATGGATATTGTTATAAATTACCACAACTGTTAAGTAATATCAAATGATAACCAAATTGAATTTTCAGCACAATCCTATTTGAACGTTTTCGCTAGCCCAATTAAAAGCTATTTTTTAGGTTCAAGGTAAAACTTATCTTCTGAGATGGACTGTTGTGCTCAGTTGTCTTTTTTTTTTATCTATTTCTTGCGCAATTGTGACGCCACTTGCAGAGAGCAAAAGAACGTTGCTTATAAATATCTGCGTATGAAAACATTTCAACCGTTATACATGTTTGAATGTGGAAAATGTTGTCATTTTATATGCGGGGCCTCGGTAGTGCTTAAGGTAGTTAATCTACTATTGATCACGTGGTCTGTCAACACTGCGGTTGTGGGTTCAAGTCTCGCCGAGGGCAGGTTGCACTTGACTCTTTTTCCTACCGAAGGTCGGAATTTTATCCAGGTACTATGGCTACCTCCCAAATAAAAATTGTATGCCACGATATAGCTGAAAAAATGCTGAAAGTGGCATTAAACATCATCAAACAAACAAACAAGCATTCTAAATGCGTTTCATTTTCAATGTCACGCCTTGTTATATACTGTTATATAGCCTGGAATTGCATCTTGCATACAAGTCCGTGTTTCAACAACGCCTTCTTTCCGCGCTACAAAATGTGCCTCGCAAATTACATTTATCATTTAATCATAAGAGAGATACGTTCCACATATCATGATAATTGTGCATCACTTAAAATAATCTCTCGTTTTTTAATTTCAGCAAACTTATAAACTCGCAATACGCTCGTTTATAATTCTGGTGAAACTAAATAACTCGAGTAATATAAAGCGATATATATTTTTCTCACTCAATTTGAAACCTATAAATGTCCCATGAGATGCTTTCGAAACTTATAAATCATATCTTCCTTTATTTCATTTCTGGATGAAAAATGTCATTATTTAAAATAAAAGCATGAAAGGCATAGGTGAGAACAAATATATGTACAACACCCCAACCCCAAAAACCACATTGTAGTTTGTTTTAGCCACCACCCTTGCATTCCTAGATCTGCTCCTAGTGGTATACTTGTTTAAGCGATAATGACTACTATGATTTAGAAATAGAAAAGGCTCATTAAAGACAATATAAATGGCTAAATGCTTCATTCATTCCGAACAATCTACCATACCCAATCAATCAATCTGAATTTAATTTGTAGCATTGATTCCTAGTTATTTATATTTGGTATTAACATAAAAAGTCAGAACTGATTTTCGGTGGGGATTGAAAAGCGCAAATTGAATAGACGTGATCATTTTTACATATTTTCTATTCAACAATTTTTTTTTTCAATAGACATTGCGTTGAACGCATTCTTCTATTAATATTAAACCAAAGTTGATTGTTTTCTGCAAGCCAACAGCAGTACCTTAAATATGTCCATTTATGAACAGACACACTGTTGAAACATTCGGTTAAAAATCCTAATGTTAACACATAGTGGTTGTATGTGGAAGTTTTTGTTTGCTGTTTTTTAAGAATATAGTATTTACCAGAAATTTGTTTATTCACGTTTTCAGTAATAATGATAATATATTATGTTTGGAAATTTTACAGAGATCGTCGTTTTTTTTACGATATTTTACTTCGTAATCCCAATCACTGTAACTTTAAAAGTAGATTCAATCTTTTGATACCCTTTTTTAATAGGACTGACAAACTTCTACTACAGGTGCATAAAATTTGTCATATTAACCAAAATTTAAGAAAAATCATTGAACTGTTGGTTAAAATTGGATGTGTCGGTTGAATAGTGGCTACTGTTAATAGACACTTGTGTCATGAGTTTAAATACAGGTATAATCGAACTTAATTTTAAGACAATCTAAAACTTAATTTAAATAAAACTATAATGTTGATAAATTACTTGAGTGTTCAGTTGCTAAAATAGTCCTTCTGTATAAGTCGTGAAAGAAATTATAGTGAGTAAAAAATATTAATGAAATTCTAAGAATATATTTGCAGAACTTCTCTGTTTTTCTCTGCCAAGTATTCCAGCCATGAAATCAAATGAAGTTGTTTTCATTACATACATCAGTGGAAATAGAGTGCGTATATCCTTAGTTTTACTGTCAAACATCTGCATCCTGCTCATTCAAATGCACTGTAAACATGCAAGATGTATCCTAACAGGATAAATGACTACGCAAGTATTTTTTCTAACTTACTAACTACCGGTATTGCAGCACAGGGCTTGCCTAAATTCTAGCAGAAAATTTAAAGACAGTGAAAATCGATAGAGTAATCAAAGAACTTATTTAGCTCACTTGGTTAGCGTGCTGGATTGAATCTAAAGATCTCGGGTTAAATTACCGGACATCGGCGACATTGGCATCTGTGACGCTGCTTCTTGCACAACCGTTGCATGGCGGTTCAAGTTAAAACCCACAAGTAAGGCTTTAGTGTGTATCATGATTCTGTTTAAGGAGGGGACAGGGTGACAGGAGGCGTTCTATCATGTAGTAACTATATAGCCAATCAAAATCGAAAGCTTTGGTTCACTTCTCTTGAAGGCTGGCTTGCAAATTCAGTTATAACAGGTTCGGCTTAGTGGTTTCATTTTATATTTCATTTTATTTTGCAACTGCAATGTTGTATGTTTAATAAGTTAAAAATCTAATTTAGATCATTTATATCAAAAACATATATATTATTCAACTTCAAAAGTATTCGAAATAAGGTTCCAGAGACTTAATGCTTGATCCAGATGTGATTATTGGCACAGAGACATGGCTAAACAGCGAGATACTTTCACTTGAGGTTCTTCCCTCTAACTACAATGTTTTCAGGCGTGACAGGAAAGACTCTACTGGTTGAAGACATACTCATCGCAGTTAAAATTGATCTTCTCTGCACACCAATATATTCCAGCAAGACCTATAGCACATGGCAGTCAAACCCGCAGTCTCAAAATCCAAATCTATAATAATATCATCACTATACACATCACCCAGATGTACATCAGAAGTTGATGCAAAGAACATGGTGGAGAAACTATCTAAACTAAGTGCAGACAAGCCAAAATGTGACTTCTGTAGGCTTTAATCTTCCAGATTGTGATTGGGAAAGCCTAACTACTAACCTATACCCTCAGCAATGTTATCAGAATATCTGAATATACCAAGTTTAAGTGGCGTAGAACAGATTGTCACCACTCCTACTAGAGAAGACAACATCATTGATCTCTTTTTCACTAGCCATTCGTGACTTTTTGATAAATGTAAGACCATTTCTGAAGTAGGAGAACACGATGCTGTGCTAATTGACATCCAAAGCACATCCCAGAGAGCCAAACCACAGAGAAGGACAATTTACAGATGGGACAAAGGCAACATCACAGTCAAGTTATTTGCTAATGATTGCCTAATCTACAGACCTATTCGATCATCTAGGGACTCCGAAATTCTGTGACGATACCTTGACAAACTGCAGGAATGGGAAGAAGACTGGCAGATGGCATTCCATCCACAGAAATGCACAACCATACACATCAGTAAGAAAAAGGTCCCGATTAAGACAAGATACCAACTCCACAACCACACATTAGAGGGTACCAGGTGGTAAATTTTTAGGCGTTTACATCAGCCAAGACCTGTCATTGAAAGAACATATAAATCAGACAGCAGCCAAGGCCACAAGATCCATCGAATTTCTCCGCAGAAACCTGAGACACAATTATATTGTACATAGCGGGAGATTTTAAGCTGTACGACCTGAGTATTTACACTCAACACTGAGTTAAGCCCTTACCGGAAGATGAATGCGGCGAGAAAATGCATACATTAATCAGTGTGTCCATAGTAACTAGTATGGGATCTGATGTCGAGTCTTCCTTTCATAAATATAGTGGTGAATAAAATGAATAGATAACCGATAAAAAAAATCTGTAAAACAGTTAACAGCAATTCAGTTTTAAGAAAACCATGGGGTATAACTTGATAATTTTTCAGTAATGTAAAACTGATATCTACTACTGATTTATTCATTAGAACAAAAAAAACAAATTCCAAAACAATTCCAAAAAACAGAACGTGGGTGCAACTCCTCGCAGCCACCGAAATAAGCTGAAAACAATTTAATATAAACTTAATTGTCTACTGGCAATATGATGGCTACTTATTGTTGGGGGCAGGCGAGAACTACTAAAGTTTCCAATCTTGTTGAAGAAATTTTACCTCAATTGGTTATGCATGTTTTTTCAATGGAGATGCCGCAAGATTGCAATTGAATGCTTCGTTGTGAATATCATTGTAATAAACAACACACCTTGCTCGAACTCACACCCACAATTTTACGTTATCGGACCCATAATTGAAGTTACCTTTTAATTTTATTTTTTCGGGCACGAAATACAGCTTTTTATTCAAATAAAAAAGTATTGCTAATTAATGATGCAAATTAAATATGTTGTTTTACTTTCAGTCAATGGTAACAGTTTTGAGTAAAAAACGTTAGTTACTCAACTCCGATGTTTGTGGAACATTACCGTGATTTGCTCCATTGAAAAAGAATGGACACCACATATGATCACGTGTGGTCCATTGTGGTCCGGATACCTGAACACTCCATCTATCAAAAGTAGATAACTAAAGAACCCATGCCACTCGACTGCCCCTCACTACCATGCATTCTATTATCATATGCAAACAGTGACAAAGTCACGCAATACACCCATTTAAATGCCATATATCTCGGTTTGAAGAAAATGTCAGTGGCGGATCCAGAGGGGTGCGAGTACGCCCTCCCCCCCCCCCTTTAAAAAAAACGAAAGGAAGAAACAGAAAACGGGGAGGGTAACAAACAGCACAAAAGGCAAAAATGTAATTCCCACTCGTCTTCGTCATAAATTTAACGCATTAACGGTACTAATTCGATTATTATGGTATCTCTATTGTATACTGTACTAAATAAAGTTTACTGAACACTATAAAAGCCTTGTATTAAAAAAAAACATTTTGATGCTTGGAACTTGCTAGAATGCAGGGTTTTGCACCATTTATTCCAGAGCTTTTGGTAGCCTTAAGCGGTCCCCGACCCCCTGCCGTAAATACGCCTTTTCGAGGTGCAGAAGGACCGCTTCGTGGCCCTCCTTTTCCGATATCCCCTTTTTACGCCCCTTTTGAAAATCCTGTATCCGCCCCTGAATGACTTTGTAAATATTTAATTAAGGTTTTTACAAATGCCTAAGTATTTGTTTCGCATAACATCTTTACAAGGTATATGAAGAAAACCTAGAGCTGTTTTCAAACTTACTTTATTTTTATTATTAATTTTTCTCGATAGTCATCATGCCCCAATTTTAAATAAGACATAAGTGTTACTACAATATGAGTGATACAATTATGTACAAGGACGGAAATAATGTTTCCCGTTAACAAATCTGCATCCTTTTTATTACCAAGTAGCTCCATGACTAACTTTCTACGTGTTAAAACTGTAAAAGAGTACTACATTTCGTTTGTCTTCATTTGTTGGGATATAAGGGATAGCAGTGTTTTAACAATATAGACAAATTACAGGTAAGTTTTTATAAATTCAAAAACATGTCAACACAATATTATTTGTTGCTGACCAGACGGGGTTGGTTCCCAGTGTTCTGTCCATAGGGTTGCCCAGCACGTTTTCAGGAGGCGGACAGGGGACGCCGTTCATTGAGGGTCGCATTCGTAGTCAATGTTCTGTTACCGTTGGTCTATCACTTTACCTGTTCATTTATTTGTAAACTGTGTTTTCGTCCTTAATATAATTGAAATATTTCTGACTGACAGTCAATCGATAAATTAATATACCAATCAATCAATCAACATTATGAAAATCGTATCGTATAGCATTAAATCCACGTTGAATAGAAAACTCACTTATGGTGTTTGGGCTTTTTATTTCTGTTTCGTGTTGTATATGTGTGTCTTAATCCAGATGAATTTATAATGACATTTGACTTTTGGTTCGTGTTGTTGGTCTATTTCCTTGCTATTTGTCTTCACATACTGACAAAAAAAGTGGTTTAAACTGCACGAAAATATTCGGTTAATCACATAATTCGTTTAATATGAATACATTTCCGTGCAAAGCGTCAGTTACAGACGCAAAAAAATCAATTTCATTTCTGACATTGTAATGTCAGTTTTTCACCGCAACTTAAATCTCTTCAGGCAAAAAGCCTTTGTGTACTTTGATTTAACCTTCAGAAAAAATGTCATTTTACGGAATATTTCATTGTATGTAAATAAGCTGTGTAAGGGTTTGGGTTACTCATGTTCTGTTTTGTGTTTTTTGTATGTATTTTTATGAGTCCCAATGTTTAACGACCTTTGCATTTCGGCTCTTGTTGTTCGATCAGTTTGTTTGCTTTCTTCTAATAGAAGTTATTTACGTTATGTATATAAAATTTAATGAGATATTGTGCAGCCATCAGTACGTCTGAGTTTTATACAGCATTATTTGACATGATGTTGTACTTTTGCCTCTCAGTTTCATACAGATATTGAGAATCACCTTGTTTTCTTGTCAAGAAACTCGAAAGTTAATACAATATGTCTATGCAAAGTGTTTTGATCAGGTCAATTTATTAGGAACGTTTTATGATTGTTCAACAATACTTAGTATGATGTTGTCCTTGCCTTTTCTCGCTATCTATGGTTTCATAGAGATACTGCGGCTTCATATACCTCATACACGGATCATGCATATGCTCAACATTGTACATTCCAACGCATTTCAAAGACTTACAATGCTAAAAAGAAAATACAAAGAAAACCGACCGAACAACAAGAGCAAAAAGCAAAGGGACAGTTACAAATCTGGATATAGACAAACACAACACAAAAACCAAAAACATGAAACACAGAAAGAGAGTTACCCGAACCCAATCAAAACCATGGGTGTACTCAGGTGCTCAGGACGAGTAAGCAGTGCCTTCCTCTGAATAGACACCCGTCGAGTTACTTATTATATTGTCTAGAGAAAAGTCAAATCCAGGAATAGGAAACACTACCTATGACTCAGAGAAAATGTCAGATCAAATGGAGCTGCTGGAATGTTGCTGTCGATGAACAGGAGGTTGACAATTATAAAGTAGAAGCCATCACGCTTGTCGTAGAGTCTAGTTTGTAGTTCTCCTGAGTCCATTTCTAGAAGGTCTTAGTAAGAGGCTGACCTTAGTGTATTAGTTCTGCCTCTAATTTCAAGCTCGCTAGGGTAAATTGAATGTAAATAGTCACCAAATTCAGTCATCATTGTTAAGGGACAAAAACATCATCAATATAGCGGAATGGGAAATTATAGGTCTGGGCCAGAGTCTTTTCTTTCTTCTTCAGTGGGCCTCCTAGGAAATCAGCCTCATAAGAGTACAAAAACAGGTCGGCAGGGAGAGGAACACAATTAGTACCAATTGGAATACAAACAGTCTGTTAAAAAAACATGTCCTCCAAACATGACGAATATGTTGTCTATCGGAAAATCTAACATGTGACAGATTTGGTCTTCAGTATATTTAATATTAGATTTGGAGTCATTGATGACGAAGTAAGTTCTGTCATGACTAATTACCGGGTAATTATATCTTCTTTTTCCGTTTTTTCTTGAAAGAGCAGCGTTTTATAAGATCTTTAAGCCTGGTTTTCAGCTGCGTATGAGGCACATGTCATTTTCCTGAGCTGATGATTGTAGCCAGGTCATAGCACAAGCGCCATATAAAATATGGAGCCAAAAGATCTACATAGCTTCTATCTAAACGTTTTCCGATTAGGGCACCAAATGTATTTTATTATTTACAGCAAGACTTAATCAATAAATCACTTATTTTAAGTGATTCACAAACAAGTAATGAACTAATACTCATATATAGGCAACAACAATTTGTATCTCTACACTAGTTTACTCATAACTATACACAATTTAAAAGTCCTTTTTAAAAGCTTCCACTCATTTGAGACATATTATATGATACAGACTAGACACGACTGTGAAATTAAATCCTTTCTTTTGTGTTTTAGTTATGCATTTACGTAAACTAATATTTTGTGGTAAAATTGCTTATGAACGAAACATATAAACAAATCAAACGAGAAAACGTCTGTATAACTAATAAAAAAGTGTTAGAAGATTTTCAATGATGAATTGTCTCTTTTAGTGTGAAGGAATTAAAATGAGACAATTTGCTTGTTCGTTTTTTGAATGGTGTTTAAGGCAACGAAAGTCCTCAGTAGTGGGATCAAGAGTTCAAAGTTCACATTAATTAAAATACATTAAAAGTAAAAGTAAAATGTCGAAGTAAAATTGACAAATACATTTAAATGATACATTCAGACCTAACTTCTAAAGCACAAAGTATGCACTAAAGAAACCCTCAAGAACCATTTTTCCGCTTTAATAACACGGCTAGATTTAAACTAAAAAGCAAAAGTATTATTTTAGGTGTTTATTATCGGCGATCAAATTAGTGTTTTGAAAAAATAAACCAGTTTTTAGCAAAACTAAATCTGTAATTTTTTTATTGAGGTTCCGCCTCCCCGTCTACGTCCAAGAATTATCCGGCAGCGAACATTTTTTAGACTAGTAATAAAACATTAACGAGATCTTTGTGTGGGTAGTGTATTTTACTTCCTCAAGCTTTGACAAGAAAATACAGCTCCTACCCCGCGCAAATATGACACATTCTTTCTTTTTTTGTTTGCTGACTCTCTGTTGTTGTTGTTAAATAATAGTTTGGGTTATTTGTGTTGTGTTTCCTTTGTCTTATTCGAATTTGTAATCGCCTGTTGGATAATATTGTTAGATAGATTAATTGTTTTTAATATAGATGACTAATCGCACGTTATGAAACCGAAACATTTTATTCTTTTGTTCTGTATGTTTAACTGTGTATAAAACAGTCGTTCGTGTTATAAAGTTAAAATATAATAAACCAATTCGGTTCTTTTAAAAGCAACTGTACAATAGTCAGTTCAGGACTATGAAAACAATATTCATAATTTTAATATTTTAACTGAAGAGGTCAGCAAAAGTTTTGCGTTTAACTATCTGTAACATTGTCAGTTGAAATAGGAAAAGTGTTTGCTTTATTGGAAACTGAGCTGTCTAGACTGGAAACTAAAACTGTCCTCAGACATTGTCGGCATATCCTTCAGGATTTTATCACATTAAATAATCAGTGATAATTCAACATTCAGAGAAATTATGTTGAAATGTCATTATTCATATATGTTCATATGGAAGAAAACGCATGCGCAGTCAATGATAATTTTACATTATAAACCCACCCTCTAAAGGTTTTCACGCAGTTTGTGTAGGTGACTTGAATCTATACGGTGAGTAGAATTAATTGTTTGCTTATCGCGGCAGATGTGTAATAGATATAACGTTGCTTAAAATATTACCATTTTCTAAATTAATGTAAAAAAAATGTTCACAGATTGTGGGCGTCATATGTTTAACACAATAAATACATTTAAACTTTACCATCTAGATTTGTCAAAAAGGAAAAAAACAGGTTGAAATCAAATTTAGATTCATTGTGTTGCGCATGTGGGTAACATTTGTCTTTCACATTTGCGAAGTTGTCATTGTAGTTGAGATTTTATTATTCATTTATAATTATTTGCATACATTGATTGAGGACTGGCGAATACAGGAGACGGACATCCGATTTTCTAAATGATTTAAATT
Source organism: Limnoperna fortunei (assembly GCA_944474755.1). Classification (NCBI taxonomy): domain Eukaryota; kingdom Metazoa; phylum Mollusca; class Bivalvia; order Mytilida; family Modiolidae; genus Limnoperna; species Limnoperna fortunei. The sequence goes on from OX104112.1 coordinate 11,434,291, forward strand.
ATAATTAAAATGCACAAATATAATGATTTTAAACAATATTTATAAAATGTAAGTTTCGATTTATTTAGTGCTTTTTTATTCGGCTACTCGAAATCATAAAGAATCATAACATGAGAGCGATAAGAATAATTAAATATATAACATCGCATTCTGTCCGTTTTTACGGTAGATATAAGCTAGTCACAAATGAATATAGCAAATATAACCAAAGCCCTCAGAAACATGCTTTATAATCAACAATAGAATGTAAAATATTTAACTTCGCAAATGCTGTATTTTGTCTGAAACGTCTGAAACGTCGGATTTTATTTTATTTTTTATTTTGTATATCCGACGTCCATTAAATTACATTTTTTGTAATTTGGGCTCAAAGTGCTAATATATATTTATGATAATTTAATTTCAAAATTATTTCTACAATATTATCTCATGCAACTTTGATGAAAAATTACATTAAAAAGAATGAATTTCATCACGTGTTGTATTTATATTTATTTTCACGTTTAAGTTTAAACATGACATAAAATGTTAGGTTTTGAAAGAAACGTGAAGACATCAGATGCATAGATAGTTTTCATTATTGTAATTTTTTGCAATTTAAAAACAATTTTTTTCTGTCTTTTTAATGTTTACTCATATTTTGCCATTGAGACTGTTTCAAGTTAAATTAGATTTGTTAAACAAAATACCAAATTAAAATCTATGACTTTAATAACACGTCATTAACGTTTAAACTGTCGTTACAGAAGAGTTTAATCAGTGTGATGTAGTGTATTTCCAATTTATGAAAAACATTCCTCGGTATTCAAACGTGTACTCTAGGAACTATTTTAAAATAAACTGGCGTGTGCTCTTATTCAAAACAATTTCCTGGTAAACAGGCGTGTGCACTTACTCAGAACTGTTTTCTTGTTCGTGGAAATGTTTTCCATAGAGTAACAATTACCTATCTTTTTGAAATTCTTCCAATCACTGCAATAGAAATAACCGTACAGGTAATTTAAATGCAATTTTAATTCAAAGTCGATCAACTTCTTGGTAAAAGATCTTTTAATGATGAATAATGTGTTTACTTAATACTTACACATTTATTCTTGAATTATTAGTTCGCATATAGACTAAAAATAAATTTGTATTTTTACAGGTACTTCTATGACAACTGGCAGTATCAACCATTCGTGTGAGATTAATACATTGATGGGACCTTTGGCAGTATTTGTAAATGTATTGAAAATAGATTTAGTTATACTCCTGCAACACTAATCCACAATTGTGATTTCGTTCATTATCGATGACCTCGTACACATCGATAATTTGGATACTGGTGTGACTATCTTTTGCCAACTTTACCAATTCTTACGTACACGTTCGAAGCAGTAGATTCTGCCCTTATGCCATTAAATGCAGACTGCCTCCAAAACTGAATCTTTGTCAGCAGTGATGTTTACTTCTATTTGACATATTAGAATTAACCATTATTTCCACTAGGCTTCTGAACCAACTTTAATATCAATTCATCGGCACCATTGCTTGCAATTCTGACTTTCTTGACTCGCCACTAGCTCCTCATATACAGCAGTCTGTTGAAAGAACTTCCCGCTAGTTCATACTGTAGCAGCTGTGTTGTACTAACTTCCATCAAGACAAATCCTTGACGGTTTACAGTTGTGACTGTCCTGATTGTAGACGCTAGAAAGCACAAAGATCCAGATTTCAGCTTTATAACAAGTTACAGGTAGTGTCTTACAATCATATATAACTCTGATATGTTTTTTTCTGAAAATATCAGCGTTGAAAATCTCCCTGTGCATGCTAAATCCCAATCACTGGAAACTGTAAAGATCGTCCTTTTAAGACAATTGTACTTCGTGCACTGTAACTTATGACGTAGATTACACCTTTTACGGAAATTATTTTAATAATAGGACTGACAAACATATATTGCAGTTGAATAAAATTATTATGTTGATAAATAACTCAAGTGTTCAGTTGCTAAAATAGTCTAAAACTGTTTAAGTCGTGAAAGAAATTATAGAGTGGGTAAAAAATATTAATGAAATTCTTAGAACCCAGTTAGTCAATCTGATAGTTAAAATTAAAATTGTTACAAGTCTATATTGACATATCAACTGGTATTAAGGGAATATATTTGCAGAATTTCTCTTTTTTCCCTGCCAAGTATTACAGCCATGAAATTAAATGAAGTTGTTTTCATTACATATATCAGTGCAAATGGAAGCGTTAGTTGAGTGCGTATATCGTTAGTTTTACTGTCAAACATCTGCATCCTGCTCATTCAAATCAATGGTAAACATGTAAGATGTTTCCTAACAGGATAAATAACTACGCAAGTACATTTTTTTCTTAATTACTAACTGAATCTGGTTATTAGTGTTATTATACCGTATTAAAGTTAAAACCCACAAGTAAGGCTTAAGTGTGAATCATAATTCTGAGTAAGGAGGAGACAGGGTGACAGGAGGCGTTCTATCATGTAATAAGTATATAGCCAATCAAAATAGACAGCTTTGGTTCACTTCTCTTGAAGGCTGGCTTGCAAATCCAGTTATAACCGGTTCGGCCTAGTGGTTTCTTTTATATTTTATTTTCTTTTGCAACTGCAATGTTGTATGTTTAAATAAGTTACAAATCAAATTTAGATCATCTATATCAAAAACATATAAATTATTTATAACTAGTCCCAATTTACTGAATTTTATTTTTGCATCCTTAAAATCCCAAACAACCTAAGTTTCAAATTAAATTTGTTGTAACATTTTGTCGTGAAATTTAACGCTAGTGTGTGTTCATGTAGACAAGTGCTTTGTGGGTATTAAACATAATAACTTCCTGCAGATATTTAAGCTTAATCTAAACATTTGCAGCCAATCGTGCAAAATATGTTCATTGTGTAACAGACAGCCAGCTGAAACATTCAGTTAACAGAAATCCCGATCGTTTACACATAAAGGTTGTACGTGTGTTTTTTTCTTTTTTTTTAAGAATATTCTGTTAACCGGTAATTTGTTGGAGCACGTTTTCAATACTTGATTTGTTTTATACCCCGCTCGACAGAGTCCAGGGTATATAGTGGTCGTCATGTCCATCAGTCCGTATGTCTGTCTGTCGCTGGCCATCCGTGCTTTCGTCGTCCAAAATGGTTTTTGGATGATGATTCAAAAAGCTTACATCCGATTTTATTGAAACTATGTGGTATTGTTACATATCAGGTTGGTAAGAAGCCAATCGATTTTGAGGGAAATCCGTCAAATGTTGACAAACAAAAATTTACACAAATAAGAATTTTCCGGACAATGAAACTTTGGGGTATATTTTCATATTGAGTGGATCAGAAGTCTATCGATTTTGGGCGGAAATCCGTCAAATTTCAATGTCTCATTTGCCACAAATGTTGGAAATCCTAACCCGCAAAAAACACTTTCAGGACAATATCTCAGAAAGTGTGCATTTGTATTTCAATAAAAATAAGGATATAAGTGCATTTCATGTCGGTAAGAAGCCTATTGATGATGGAGGATCAAGGTCACCAGTCGACAATAATTTTTCTGTAAAATTTAGGCAGCGGTATCTGTGATCGCTAGATGAACTTTTTCTTGTATTTTTTGTTCATTTATTCATTTATTCGTTTTGATGCAAAATTGTATATTGTCATTGAGACAATTTTACTTCCATCACTGTTGCTTTAAAAATTGATTCCTTCTTTTACAATCATTATTTAAAAAAAAAGAATATTGACGTACTGTAAACTATGTTATATTAACAAAAATAGGAAAAATAACATTGCAAATATATATGCCACATGTTTGTTCAATAACGCTACATTGACAAACCTCAATCAGTTGTGTTAGTTTTGTCATATAAACAAAAATTGGAAAACTAACACTGGATAAGTTGGTTTGTATCAGTGGCCGTTCATGTCATACCGGTAATTGTGATATAGGTTTGCATTTTTATATCGCGATACTTGTTAAAAGCATCCCCATACGTGTTAAAATCAATGGGAAATACTTGATACATGATTTAAAAATTATCGACTTGCCTTTTTTCATCTACCTGACCGATCGTGCCACAATTGTGATGTTTCTATCGACTTGAATTTTTTTATTGAATTTAACAACAAACACGAAAAGAAAATATTGAAAATGAAAATGCACGATCGTGACATTCATACATAAACAAGACCAATTTACTATTTGGAGAATGTAGATACGAATTTTTCCCAGTTTATTATTTTTAAATAATAATATTGATTGACTTATTATGAACCACACCGATACATCCAGTGGTATCGAATACAACCCAGGTCCTTACACACCAAAATATCCATGAAAGATATGTAGTTAAGCCGAAAATGGGGTCAACTTGCGCTTGCATTCGATAAATGTGACAGATGGGTACAAACATCCTGCATCACCATGGCGACATCAGAATTCAACCATTTAGCCAACTCATCCACAAGATAAATATGTAATGCCTGCAATACAACAAACCATTCTACGATCTTCAAATCGATATCAGCTCATAAGAACATCTTCGATAGACTGAACATGACTTCACATAACATCTCCACATCCGACTCGAGCTCCATCTCCTCAACATAACTTCATATAACATCTCCACATCAGACCCGAGCTCCATCTCATCAATATGACTTCATATAACATCTTCACATCAGACTCAAGCTCCATTGCATCAACATGACTTCATATAACATATCCACATCAGACGCGAGCTCCATCTCATTACGATGACTTCATATGACATCTTCGATAGCCTGAACATGACTTCACATAACATCTCCACATCCGACTCGAGCTCCATCTCCTCAACAACTTCATATAACATCTCTACATCAGACTCGAGCTCCATCTCATCAATATGACTTCATATAACATCTTCACATCAGACTCGAGCTCCATCTCATCGACATGTCTTTATATAGCATCTCCACATCATATTAGACTCATCATCAGACTCGAGCTCCATCTCATCAACTTAACGTCCATGCGCCACATCATCCCCGAAGAAGGACTCGTCGCGTAAATCAGCCGTAAAACCAAAGTGTAATCTTTGAGTCATAACAGTCAAATTTCAAAGTATCCGAAACAAGGTTCCCGAGACTTAAGTGTTTGATCCAGATGTAATTATTGGCACAGAGACATGGCTAAACAGCGAGATACTTTCACTTGAGGTTCTTCCCTCTAACTACAATGTTTTCAGGCGTGACAGGAAAGACTCTACTGGTGGAGGCATACTCATCGCAGTTAAAACTGACCTAGTCTGCACACCAATACATACCAGCAAGAACTATGAGCACCTGACATTCAAACTCGCAGTCTCAAATTCAAAATCTATAATAATATCATCACTATTCAGACCACCCAGCTGTACATCAGAAGTTGATGCCAAGAACATGGTGGAGGAACTATCTAAACTAAGAGCAGACAAGCCAAAATGTGACTAATGGATATCTGTAGACTTTAATCTTCAAGATATTGATTGGGAGAGCCTAACTACAGCATCTAGCCTATACCCTCAGCGGATGTCATCGGAATATCTTAATATACCAAGTCTATGTGGCGTAGAACAGATTGACACCACTCCAACTAGAGAAGACAACATCCTTGACCTCTTTTTCACTAGCCCGGGACTTATTGATAAATGTAAGACCATTCCTGGCCTAGGATACCACGATGCTGTGCTAATTGACGTCCAAAGCACTTCACAGAAAGCCAAACCACAGAGAAGGATAATTTACAGATGGGACAAAGGCAACATCACCCAACTTAAAGATGACACAACATCATTTGTATCATCATTGATTGTAGGCAAACACCAAGATATCGACACCGGCTAGACTACCTTTCGAGATCTTTCAATCTATTAGACTAGCATGTACCACACAAGCTCACCAGATGCAGACAGACCAACCCTTGGATGAACACAGAAACACGCAAACCAGTCGAAAAGAGAAGGCACACAATGAAGCCAAAAACTAAAAGAATGCTATAGAGACATCAGAAGATACATAGATCTTAAAGCTGAGTACCAACGTAACATCATAACAGCACACAGAAACTACATAAACAACATCATCAGCCCAGAAGCCAAACAGAATCCTGAAGAGTTCTGGCCGTTTGTAAAGAGCAGGAAGCAAGAGGCATCTGGCGTAGCTCCACTACGGAACTCTGATGGGCTCATTCACATTAACCCAGAAACCAAGGCCAACATACTCAACAATAAATTTATGTCTGCCTTCACTAACGAGGATACAAATTCCATGCCAGACAATGGACAAAGCCCATATCCACCCATGCCTCACATTGTTGTTGGACAAAATGGTGTAGAGAAGCTCTTGAAGAATCTCACTACCCACATAGCAACAGGCCAAGATTTAATCTCAACCGTCTGCTCAAGGAATTGGCAGTTGAACTTTCACCAGCTCTGAAATACATCTTCCCGACTTCTATCGAAAGTGGAAGTGTCCCTCAAGACTGGCACATGATAGTTCCTGTCTTAAAAAAAGGCGACAAGAGCTCAGCGGCCAATTACCGACCACTGTCACTCACCTCTGTTTGCTCCAAAGTAGTGAAACAGATATTACATTCGCAAATAATGGACCACCTAGAACAGCATTCAATACTCCAGCTCAACATGGTTTACGCTCCAAACGATCCTCCTAAAAAAAACCTGGACTAGTGTGGCATCCGGTACAACACCAACAAATGGATCCAAAGTTTTCTACAAGAACGAAAACACCACGTACTGGTTGAGGGAAAGGCATCAGACAAATTGGACGTAGCCTCTGGCGTTCCTCAAGGCACAGTCGTGGGACCGTTGCTATTTCTCGTCTTCATCAATGACTTGCCTGGAACAGTGAAGTTATTTGCTGATGATTGCTTAATCTACAGACCTATTCGAACATCTAGGGACTCGGGAATTCTGTGACGAGACCTTGACAAACTGCAGAAATGGGAAGAAGACTGGCAGATGGCATTCCATCCACAGAAATGCACAACCACACACATCAGTAAGAAAAAGGTCCCAATAAAGACAAGATACCAACTCCACAACCACACATTGGAGAGTGTGGTAAATTTTTTGGCGTTTACATCAGCCAAGACCTGTCATGGAAAGAACATATAAACTAGACAGCAGCCAATGCCACAAGATCCATCGGATTTCTCTACAGAAACCTGAGACACAATTTTATTGTACATAGCCGGAGATTTTAAGCCGTACGTACGACGGGAGTATTTACACTCAACACTGAGCTAACTCCTTACCGGAAGATGAATCCGGCGAGAAAATGCATACATTATAAGATTAAACACTGGGTTTTAGGAAATTATCAATGTGTAAACTCCGGCGACTCACTCACAAACTAAATAAAGTCCGAAGGACTTTATGTCAAGTTTGTGATGAAGTCGCCAGAGTTTACACATTGATAATTTCCTAAAACACAGTGTTTAATCCTTATAATTCTGTGAAATAACCGTTGCGATTTTTAAAACAGCAAAAACAGTTACAGAAACCCATCTAGACCTCAAAACGTATCTAGGCCGGAATGCGTAGGGATATGTAAAACATAGTACCAAAGAAATCGCGGTTCTGTAGAATATTGATAGGAAAAAAACAAAATGAAACACTAAATTGTATTTATATTATATTTTATTTGAATCTCAATCGATTTAATTAGAAATCATTTGGGCAGAGAAAACACTGTCCCCTCTCCATGACGATACGCTAGGATGACGCCATCTTGTTTACATTGGATAATGAAAGTAGTCCGCTCAGAGGAAATATCGATATATAAATTATCTGAGAAGGCGCCATTTAGGTGTTTTTATCCAATCAAAGCACTTAATATAAATAAATTACAGCATGAATAGAATTATTAATCAGTGTGTTCATAATAACTAGTATGGGATTTATGTCTAGACTTCCTTTCATAAATATAGTGGTGAATAAAATGAATAGCTAACAGATAAAAAAATCAGTAAAACAGTTAACAGCAATTCAGTTTTAAGAAAACGGATAACACTACCAGCTAAAGGTTGAAAAACATTTAACAGCTGCTTTATTAAAAATAACAGTTAACAGACGTGTAAAAAGGCTAAAAACACGTTAACAGAAAAGATGTTGCCCCTCGCATCATATATTTCATGACAAAACACATTTTTGAGACCAAACCGGGACCAGCAGTATTGTTTTGCACAGAGCCTTAAAAATGGAGATGCACTTACGGCACAACGGTAAGGAACTTTAAGAATAGATTATTCCTGTATATAATTTATGTATTTAACTATAAACTCCACAGTACAGAACAAGTCTATATATTTCTAGTACGATATCACAACTAGATGTGAATGTCATCGAGTTAAGTTCCGTCTTTGATAATCCCCCCCCCACCCGAAGTTGGCCCAAGGCCAAGCCACGTGCTCACAAAGTATCTGGACGACTTTGCCATACTACTTTTCGTTCACTTAGTACATTTCGGCCAAAGGTCAAATCGGTCATAGGTGTTTCGACCACACTATTTATTGACCCTTAGACAATTTCAGTCACCGTAGTCACGTGGTAAATGGTGGTTCTATTGGTAGTTCTTTAATAAAACCTCCAATTTCAGGTTTATTTTTTCAAAATTTTTTAAAAAGATATTGATTGCATTTCAAATAATAATGAAACGATGTATAAGACCGATGGGCACCAGTGGAGTCTGGAAACAAATTTGGAGTTGATTTTGGAGGTATTGTAACGACTCGCCACACTCTCGAGTCGCCCCATATTAATAACGAGTTGCCCCACAATTAATAACGAGTCAACCCATTCTATAACGACTCGCCCCACATATGTAAAATAAATAAATTTATAATATAAATTGATATATATATAATACTCATAATATAAATAAATACAGTACCTGGCCAAAAGTGTTGGCGCACGTATATTAATGGCGACGTCATATAGAAAAAAGTATCAGAAAGAAATGCATGTAACGACGGTACATGTTGGTTTGTTATGAAATAAAATATGCAGGATAAAAATTTGAAGTCTTTTTTCTTATAATCACCGGAAAATTATTGATTATTCCCCCTTTTGTGTATGTTATCGTCTGCTAAAAAAATGGCACCCAAGCGTAAAGAATTTTCAACTGAGCAGAAAAACATAATCGTAGATTTGTCTAGGAAAGAGTATTCTGGTAGAAAAATCGTAGAGATCCTCGATTTGAAGGCAAGAACTGTCCAGAATTTTTTGAAGCGGTTCAAAGATCGGGAATCCATTGAAAACGCCCCTCGAACGGGACGACCCAAAAAATCGTCAGAAAGGTTACAGAGGACCCTGCTACCTGTCGTAAGGGAAAACAGGAGGGCAACATTATCGGACATTACGACAAAAGTTAACAATACTGGGCTCTTAACTCTATCATCACGAACTGTTAGAAGGAGATTGTTCGAATCTGGTTTCAAGCGAAGGCCTGTGACAAAGAAAATAACCATTGGTCCCCGAAATCGTGAAAAGCGCCTACGTTATTGCAGGACAAAACTTCACTGGAACGTGCAGGAAAATTGGTCTAGGATTATTTTTAGTGACCAGACTAAAATTGAAATAGGAAATGACAGTAAAGTGTATGTTTGGAGAAGATCTGATGAACCTTTTCACTCCGATTATGTAGGGGTCGTCCCCAATGCTGACCTAACTGTGAAATGCTCTGCAATGTTCTGGGGTTGTATTTCATACTTTGGTGTCGGTACCTTAACTCAAGTTGATGGAAATATAAACTCCGAGAAGTATATAAGTGTTTTAGATGCAAATTTATGGCCAGTTGTAGCCAGACATTTTTCTAATTTGCCGTGGACATTGCAAGAGGACAATGCGCCATGTCATGTCTCGAAATGGACTTCCGATTGGAAAACAGAAAAACAAATTTTAACTTTGCCGTGGCCATCACAAAGCCCTGATCTCAACATAATAGAAAATGTCTGGAAAGTGATAAAATGCCGTGTTTCTCGCCGCTTACATGAGATTAAAAATAAACAAGATTTGATCCGTGTAGTGAACGAAATCTGGATCGGACTTCACTTACATTATATTCAGAGTTTATATAGAAGCTTACCTAAAAGAATTAGAACTGTAATTAGAACAAGCCGTCAAATAACAAATTACTAGCTTTATGAGGTAAGTTTTTATTAATTATATCAGAAAAACGTTTTTTTTTCGTAACATGAAATACAATTAACATTTCAATGACGTCGCCATTGTGCGCCAACACTTTTGGCCAGGTACTGTATATTGCTAGTATAGATTTTTAAATTTGCGTATATTGTACTGCTCCATGTTTTATTTGGCGGTGGATCTCTTTAGATTAAAGTGATTATATGCAAATTAAAAAAATTATACTATAAACTTATATATTGTGGGGCTAGTCGTTATACATTCATTTTGGAGTGATATTAATTTTTATAAATCACTATTGACTAATTTAAATTTTAATAAAATCTCGGCATTAGAACAGTCTTGCATTAACCCAAAATTCTGCATCAGAATGATGGGATTTATAAGTATCATTTATTTACCATGTATTTACATAAGCTGTAGCATTATCATCATGACATCATGTTAATAATAACAACTATTGCTTATTTATTCTGCAACTAAAGCTTCAACTATACCAATACGACCCTACAACAGTCTTCGCGCTAAACATTTTTGGTCACAGGCCAACTGGGCCTGTACCTACAGAATTTTACAGGCCCACAAGAAGATTAACAAGCCCAAATTTTTCATGTAAATTTTTAGAAGGTAAACACTAAGTCTAAGAAAAATTCAATAAAGTTGCAGTAAAATCAATTAAATAATTTCCAGTCATTTATTCTCATTGAAAATGACATTAGTATTGTCTCTCAGGGAAAGAACAAGGAGAACTTACTTTTATCATTATTAAGTGTTGGTACATGTATGTGCAATTTTATATTTATATGGGTTTATCTTAAGCAGTTTAACTTAAGTTATTGATAAGTACTACTCAATGAGTCCCAAACACACAGTTTGATAAATTAACTTCTGTTATCCCGCATTTCCATAAATATTCAACATTAATATAAAAAAGAATCAACTGCCACAAGACTGTTAAAGGGAAACTTCGCGAAAAAATGAAAATTTGATATGTTATTCTTCAACTAAAAAGAAACACTTTTGCCTCTTGATGTTTAATTATATTTTCAGTGGTTAAGTCTCTGCATTGAATTTACCGTGTAAAAAATGCACATATGGAGGTCCGCCATCTTGTCACTATCTCGTCACTAGATGGCGATACTAAACATCCAAGTACCTTAAAAGTCGTGGTATGATAATAACGCGAAACGGTCAATAACAGAAGGTTGTACTATAAGACAAGGTTGTGGAAAGATTACGTTTCGTATTCCTGATCTAAGAAAAAAAAACCCACTGACTTGTGTAATAAGTAGTTTACCCATTTAAAGGCTTCTACTTAGGTCCACAGCAGCAACAACTTCGTATGCGAATATCATTTTCCCGAATGTTAGTTTAATGTAAGGTGACCTCATTTTTCATTTTTCAAATATTCGTTTGAATTTTGTCCATAAGTATTAATTAAATTGAAAATTATTCGTATTATTATTTTAAACTTAATCAGAGTATGTAACTTATTGAACGAAACTTTTTAATACAAAATATTTAAAGAAATAACGGTCATTAAATGAAATATTTTTAAAAACTCTGTTTTCGCGCATCAAAAATTCACTTCACGTTTAGTACATTTATTATCATTAAGATCAGTATTATTATTAATATTATTATTATTATTATTGGTAAAATTTATTGTGCTTGTGCGTATAACACAGTTTCCAAAATTTCACATGTGTATATTTGAGTCAACGTGTAAGTTTTACGTTTCCTCTGACTTGGCATCTAAAGGTATTCGAAATCTTATATACATCCTGTGTTCTGACACTTCGGTGTATTCAAATCATACCTGTCCTTGTCAGGAGGGGGCGTGCCGTTCTAATTTCGAATTACACGATTAACCTTTAATCTGGTTAGCTTTTGAAATATTCATACTTCAAAGTCGGTGTCAAATGATCTAGTAATTGCAATAAACATCCTGTTTATTTACCTGCTAATTCTGTTAATTACCCTTCATAAACGTGTAATGAATTTACCTGTAACATTTTCACGTCCAGGTACAACTGCTGTTTCAAGACGTGCAAAATTATCTACGGAATTTTATTTTATATATAAAAAATAATCATATGAATATATCTTTTATTATAATTATTATTTAGGTAAATTCTATCTGAGTTAAATAAAGACAAGTTAAAATTTGTGTCTAAAAGTATTTATTAATACAAAGATCATTAAAACATTAAGACGTATTTTGTAATCTTATGTTGTCAGCAGGTCATTAGTCATCGCCACAGTTTATATATTATTCAAAGAGCAAAGGCAGAAAAACAAATTTTTAAACTGGATTATTTATCATATTTACTGTATAATTACATTTATCACGTCACAAATGCAGTCACGTGATAAAATACTGTTAATATGGCGGCCCCCATACACAAAATTTTACCACCTTAAATCCCCTCTAGAAGCGTAACAGCGAAGAATACAATAAAACATCAAAAGGCAATTATATTTCTTTTTAGTTGAAGAATAACATATCAAATTTTCATTTTTTCGCGAAGTTTCCCTTTAAATAAAATAAACGTTTCTTTCAGTGTTGGAAACTATTTTCTTTTCCAGCTCGCCATCCTGGCCAGTACCAAAACAATAGTACTTGCCGAATTTATGATCTACTAGCCTAAGTTGGCGAGTAGGTTTTCAAAGTTACTCGCCAACATACAATATCAATACAAATGAAATAACATAAACAACCTGTTGACACTAAGAGCTAGTTATTTTATTCAATTCGTAATCTATACATATTTTCAGCAGTCTCCAAAAGAGCCATAACCCTTTTGTAGGCCTGGTGAACTGCAGTCTCCATTTCATTACCAGTTTTCCATAATTTGAGTTTAAATTTTGGCACTAATAGCACTTTTTGCTATACAAAAATAAGTACTGCATTTCCGACCTTGTAACCATTAATGAAATTGGTCTGTTAACTTCATTTCTTTTAATTCCGTAATAATTTTTTTAATTTCTAACATCATATCTCACCTTAGATTAGTGGAAAATCTATATATTTCGGTAAAATAAATTGTTTTACATAAAGAAATAAAAAATAAAATTACGATTATGGTAATCCGAGATAGGGATCGCAGCAAAGTTTTTAGCCCTACCGCTGTAAAAACCGGAAGTTAAAACAAGTTTATCGTAGTCAAAAATTGCTTTGTTTATAATTAAAATGAAGTTATTTACTCTTAAAAACGAAAGAGAAACATCGTGAATAACATTGTTAACGCTCAGTTATGGTACATTTATCATCAAGTAAGCCTGGATTGTTACATTTTCTTAGAACTCGCCAGATAATTTCAGATCGCCAAACTGACGAGTACATGTAGCAGTTGATCTGAGCTCGCCAAAAATCTTCTCTACTCGCATTGGGCGAGTTGGGGAGCGGTCGTTTCCCACATGTTCTTTGTTATTAGTACATAAGTTATAATTGAATAACATAAAGTAGAACTAAGAAGTAGAAAATTGATACATTGTCAAACATATAATAGTATTAGTTCCATTAGTAAAACCTCTCATTTCATGTTTATTTTCAACATTTTTATCGGATATTGATATTTTATGTTTTTAGTCAAATGCGAGGTTTCATCTTTAAATGCATTTTCCCGTGCGCAAATTCCTCAAGAAAATCGTGCGGAATGTTTCAGTTAAGTTTGATATGAAAAAAGTTTGTACAACCATGCAAACTCCGCTAAACTTAAAGAAAAATATCTAAATTTTCTAAAAATTGTCTTACCTTAGTATATCGTAGATTTTTTAAGTCCTGTTTGAAGCTTTTTTTGAGGTGTCCCTTAACTCCCATTACATTCAATGGCTGACCCCAATTAAATCTATCTTATAGATCCGTTTTAGACGAAACAAATTTTCCATGTGTTACAATTGCGACAAATTGTATTCGATCTGCCATTAAATATAACTTGATTCCGTAATGTTGATAAACTGTTAAATTCAAAATGTCAGCTCGCAGAAAAATTTCGTCTTGATATTTCAAACATGGATTACTTAATTGAACATAGTTTAATTCATTGAAAACAGGTATAGTCTTTGTGTTTTTGTTAGTTTCATGATATTTCAAATGTAAAAATGTTCAGAACTTCTGAAAAAATTTTGCTCAGAGAAAAAACAACTGACAGATAAAACCTCACATTTCAAATAATAAAAAAAAATGTAAAAGTCAGATAAAAATAATAAATATAAACGTGAAATGGGATGTTTTATGTTATAGAACTAATAATAGTATGTATTTAATTAAAATGCACCACCTAAAATATTTATACAGATCAAAATTAATGTTTTTGATAGTTATTGCCGAATTCTTGACTGTTTAAATCTTTACAACACTCATTTCAATACCAGCGGCATCGTTATTTGCAATCTCCGACCATTTGTTCGTATCCGCTCCGAAAATTCCCATATACTTTTGCTTTGAACTGGTATCTGCTCTTATTTTCCTGCAGCCCTTTATATTAATGGTACAAGTTATATGGGAACCAGTTTACTAAGACTGGTTACAAAATTTATTGAACTAATGCGACCAGTTTCATTTTACTAGTACGTATCTATTATGGTTTTGTTTTTGCAAGAAATTACGGTATGGCAAGTTAAAATAAATAAATTATACCCATCTCTGGCGGTTTTTTATTATCAAAATGAATTAACAGCTTATTTCTTGGCTCACGCCAGCTGGGCGTCCATAGTTCAGAGTTTTAGAGGCCCAAACTTAATTTTACCCGCCGCGGGCATCGGACTACCGGTTTAATTCGAAGACTGCTACTAATAAAGCAAATCTAATGACGTCAGCTTCTGGTACCCTTGTCGATACTTCTAATGATATTTAGTATTCTGTTCTGGTTGCTGAATATGATATTTGTTTGTAACATCAGGCTATCACTCGAATACGCTCCTAAAATTTCAAGTAAAAAATTTGTTAGAAATGCACTTATTTCATGTTTTCAATTAGTATTAAATGTATTTTCTGGTTGCAGAATAAAACCAATATTCGTACATTGTCAGAAAATTTAAAGTTTATTTGTACTCGCCGCAAAGCAGGTAAGAAATGCTCGGCAGAGCCTCGCATTTCTACCTGTTAAGTGTTTCTAAGGCTCCTACAAATAAACTGTATATTTTCTGACAATGTACTAATATTGTATATATTTTTGTGGAAACTTTTATTATTCATTTAGAACAAAGAGCAGAATCACACATCTGGTGTAAACAATTGATACTGATATACTGATAAGCCTATCATTTGAATGCTGATTTTGGTGGTTAGGTGTAAGACTGAATATAACTAAAAATTCTCTCCATACTCCACTCTGTAAAATACAGGATAAATATAAATGTGAAATGGGATGTTAAAGAACTAGGGTGGGGGAGAGGTATACATGTAAATAAGCAGATGTTAAAGAACTAGGGTGGGGGAGAGGTATACATGTAAATCAGCAGATCGTCTCTTTTCCTGAAATAAAACACAGTAATGGGAAAAATCTGTGTGCAAGTGTTTGAAATTAGCCTGACCTAAAACACAATATGACGTGTAGTTATTGATTTGTGAGGTAAATATTCTACTCTTTTGTTTCATATCAATTAGATATCATTGTTTCTTTTAACTTTTGATTGTTATATTAACATGATTAATGTAATACTAGTAGCATCTACACTGTTTTATTCACCAAGAGAAAATGTTGTGTATTGAGCAGTGTAAAGATCTGATTGGTTGATATAAATAATTATGATAAGGGTCTTTCTAAGGGTAACCGGACAACTCGGACTGTGGACAACTCGGATCGTGACAACTTGGACCGTAGTAAGGACCACTCGGCCCATAAAAATAAGACAACTTGGACCGCGTGTATTTCTTATACTGACATTATCTATACTAGTTGTGGTTTCAATTAACATGATTAATGTGATCGGTAATCTTGTTGTTTAGTTAATAATAATTACAAAATTAATCTTAAGATCTGAAAGTTTTGAGCTTTTTAGCTCACCTGGACCGAAGGTCCATGTGAGCTATTGCTATCACTTGGCGTCCATCGTCCGTCGTCCGTCGTAAACTTTTTCAAAAATCTTCTCCTCTGAAACCACTGGGCCAATTTTTTTCAAACTTGGCCACAATCATCCTTAGGGTTCCTAGTTTCAAGTTTGTACCCAGGGTGTTGATCAACAGACAAATATGGCCGCTGTTACTAAAAATAGAACATGGGGGTCAACACAGGTTTTTGATCATTATCTAAAAAACTATAATAGCTATAGAGAAAACCGTTACTTCAAATTGATCAGCACATTAAGTTCTACAATAGTTGCTATTAGTGCGAAGTTGTGTATTGGCTTCTTGTAGGAGTTATTGCCCTTTTTTGATGATTTTTGACAAAATTTTTGGTATTTACAATATAACCTGAAAAATATACGAGGTAGAGTGAAACTGTAAATGGCAAAAATGATCAGCAATAAAAGCCCTACAATTCACTTGATTGGTCTGAAATTGTCAGATGACTCTTTATATGAGTTATTGCCCTTAAATGGTAATTTTTTATGAAATTTTCCGTTTTTGTCCTGTAACTTTAAAACTATAACAGCTAGAGTAAAACTGTAAATAGCAAAAATGATCAACAATACAAGCCCTACAATTCACTGTATTAGTCTGAAATTGTCAGATGACTCCTTATAGGAGTTATTGCCCTTAAATGGCAATTTTTTATGAAATTTTCCGTTTTTGTCCTGTAACTTGAAAACTATAGCAGCTAGATTGAAACTGTAAATTGCACAAATGATCAGCAATAAAGACCCTACAATTCACTTGATTGGTCTGAAATTGTCAGATGACTCCTTATATGAGTTATTGCCCTTAAATGGTAATTTTTTATGAAATTTTCCGTTTTTGTCCTGTAACTTTAAAACTATAACAGCTAGAGTAAAACTGTAAATAGCAAAAATGATCAACAATACAAGCCCTACAATTCACTGTATTAGTCTGAAATTGTCAGATGACTCCTTATAGGAGTTATTGCCCTTAAATGGCAATTTTTTATGAAATTTTCCGTTTTTGTCCTGTAACTTGAAAACTATAGCAGCTAGATTGAAACTGTAAATTGCACAAATGATCAGCAATAGAAGCCCTACAAATGATTGCTTAGTCCAAAAATTGCAAGATGACTCTTTATAGGAGTTATTGCCCTTTCATTATGAATTTGGACATATGAACAGTTTTTTAATTATAAATTAGTCTATAACACACCTATTAGTAGAGTAAAACTGTAAATTTCTAAAGTACCCTAAAGGACAATGCCTAAAAACCATTTAATTTTCAGAAATTGTGGATGGCACCTTATAGGAGTTATTGTATTTAACAAATTTTTTGAAGAAATGTTTAGTTTTTGCACAGTAACTTAAAAGCTTTAACAACTAGACTGAAACTGTTAATTTCAAAAATTTTAATATAGTTTAAGTCATTTGGATTCCAGGTGAGCGATTACAGGCTCCTGGGAGCCTCTAGTTTTTTGTTTTCAAATAAGTAAATTTAGTGAAACTTAATTAGATAAGAAATATACATGAATTTGTGTAAACATCAACACTTTACAACGAAAAGGCACAACAGGAAGTACGTTCATTACTGACGGGATTAGGCAATTAAAAATAACAACGATGTTTATTTAATCAATTTTATTTCTTTTTAGTGTCATAAACACACTAAAGTTGTTCATAATGCAAAATTGTCATTATCTATTGAAAACATATCAATATCACGATGCATCTTGAACATCAGTCGTCATTATCCATGTAAACTAATGTCCCATAGCAGTTTCTCATGTCACCTTACCTTAATTATAGATTTCTTGTGATCATTATTCATTGAATTCTTAATTTCGGGGTTTGTCCCCACCCACGAAAACGACGAAAATTGGTACCCCACGAATAAAAATGAAACCACAGTATTTTCAATAAAAACAACAAAGAATTTGCTTTTTATAATGTTACTTTTTTCAAACAATTTACATGTTTCAAATGGAGTACGGGCCATTTGTTTATTTACCAGATACTTGTACATGTATGTCTAATTACCGGAAGTGAACAATGAGAAAAAGTAAACTACAACAGCCCATAATGAAAAAAAGTTTGATAAACACAAATTTTAAATTTGGTTTCAAAGTATATTATATTTTGGTTATTTTTCTTGATAAATATATAACTACAATTGAAAAAATAAAGAAAATTGGTCATAATTATTTACATCATCGGATAATTATATGCAGATGGGTGTCCGATTAACAGTTTAGACTCGGCACAGATTTGTGCAAGTGGTAGTGTGCTGAAGTGAAAATTTATTTCAGAATTCTATTTATATTCTTTTGACATTTATGTTCTTGTTCTACAAACGTATGATGTTTATGTCTACATCTATCATGTCTATACAAATATTTGTAGTTAATCTATTTTTATTTCTTATGGGATGCAGGACAATATCAAACATTTTTTGTGAAATTTTCAAAATAGATAGAACCTTAATGGGAAATTTAATGATAATTTTTTTCATTATTATATCTTCAAAAATAATAATGAAAGTCTTATACCTATATTATTACGTAAATTTATTAATGGTTGAGACAAACAAGTTTTTTCATTAATGAGTTCGGTATTGGAAAAAATAATGAAATGAAATTTAAACAAGGGAGATAATTTTTACCAAAAAATATAATTTGTTAGCACTTTTTGACCAGTTATTTCCAAATGGACAAAAATTTCACTCAGATACCCCTATTTTTCTTTCCGTCACTACAATGTATATCAATTGCTTGACATAATATCAAAAACTCAGAAAATTTCATTGGCCAAAATTTTTATAATCATTTATTTTAGTGTTTTTTTTTCTATTCTCTGTATAATCTATTAGAAACTTAATTTCAGTGTTCAACCATTGTAAAGTATGGCTACAAGTACTGATGTAGATAGAAAAATAGTTGATACATTTGGTTTTTTTTTTCAATGATGGTAATGGTATGTGCTGTCTGATGTCAGTGCTTACAGGGGCATAGCTGCCTAATCACGAGTACACAGCTGAATCCATATGATTTTGACAAAAAAATCTATCCCTGCAATCAATAAACTGTCCATTTTCAGTACTGATTAAATCACTTCCCCAAAATGCACCAAATTGCATCAATGGTAAATAATTATTCAATAAATGAACCTGTAACTGTTTAATAGTGTTGTTTCTACAGAAAATCATTCCATGAAATAGAAATTTGAACAATGATGTGTTTTCACATGATGGGATATCAGGTTTTTTTAATTTGGACCCATAGACCCCCCTTTCCAATTTCTAAGTCTACTTAAAAAAGTTAATGACATCCCTGCAAGTACCATCAGTTCAATTATCATCAAAACCAGTTCAAATTCTAACTGTGGTCTTGTAAACTCCAGTAGTTTAACAATGTACAAATGTAAATGTGGCAAACCAGGCTTATTTGATAAAATTCAAATCCATTCTGAAGACTGTTATATTTTCATTTGTACCGACTTTATACTAGTATCCACTTGTATTAAAACGTTATGCTACACATTATTAACCCCAATAAGTAAGGTGGGAACCAGCTTATACTTTTGATTATTTCCCCTTTTGTTCATGACACTGATGAAAAGGCAATTATTTCTGTCCAAAAGTGCACTTACATGTACATGTAAATTGAAAGGTGGCATAGGGCAACTGCTAAAAATTAACTTTGCTTCTGAAGATTAGATAATCATGATAATGTGAGTTCAAGGGAGTTGCTCTGAAACATGAGCCTGGACCTTTAAGGCCTAGTGGTTAAGATAGTCTACTTTTGATTATGTGGCTGTAAACGCTGAAGTTGTTAGTTTGAGCCTTACTGTGAGCAGGGTGTGCTAGACTCCATTAATTGTCAAAGATTGCCACATTTCCCTGGTGAATATTAAAGGGGGGGGGGGGGCTTAGTTCTCTGGATACCAATTGGTGTCATTATATATCTGAAAGTGGCATTAAACCCCATTCAAACAGAAAAACCGAATAGATTCGAAGGAAACAATACTAGTATATCAACATCAATACTTACATTCTGTTTTTAGTTCAATTAGCAACACCGCATGGAAATGGCGAAAAAAATGTCCAAAAAAAGATTTTTTAAATATGATTTTTTTTTAACTGTACACAATTGGCATTGTTTATTTACATTAAGGTTTAAAGTTGATAAAAGGGGGAGTTTGTAGGAATTGGAGAACTTTTGTATCATGTTATTATATCCACTTTTTAAGACAGAGTTAACAAACTTTTTGTCAACAACTAGTATATATGGTAAAACATGTCTGGATACATGCATTTAAAGGAACTAAATTCATATTTAATCTAAACAATAAATTTGTGTAAAAAGTAGTTTCCTTTATGTCGTTACATGTATATTGTTTAATGTCTGGAATAAAATATCATTGAGAAATAAGATTTGAAAAAATGTACATTTCATCTTATAGGTTGTTATGTACTTTAATACCTGGTCATGTGATCAGGGTCTGTTGCACTAATGATGTCCTTGAGGTGGTGTGATGAAGCTATTTAAATCTTTTCCAGTTGATAGTTGATTCCAGACTTTTGTCGTCTGCTTACAAATTTTTTTCTCAGCTGGCATGCAGCAATACAGATGATTAACAAAGACATAATTTTTTTTTATAGATTTCAAAGAATATGGAGGAACTGAATCGTGTAAGTACAGTTGTTATACTGAAGTTAATACGTTAACATGTACAAGTACAGATCTGTGGCTTAATGCCACTTTTATCAAGTTTTCAGCCATACATGTATCAACTATTATGGTGTCCAGTGTTAATGGTAGACATAAGCAACATACTAGTACAAATGTAGTTTTGCATTGCTGTATGAACACAAACATGTACATGTATTGTTTACTACAATCCTCCATCTTTGTTTGACTAAATAGAGTTTTTATAAAACATTTATAACATGAATGGCAGCTCACATAAATGTGTTGGCAGATTAACAAAATGGACAATGAACATTAGACTTGATGGTGGTCAATTAAAACTAAACGTACATTTATCTACATTTACATATATTGTGTTACTATGGATTGACTGTTATAATATCATTTCAGGAACTTCTGGAGGCTGCTAAGAGAGGTGACACTAAGTCTGTGGAGGACTGGGTGGCCAGAGGGGCCAATGTCAATTGTAAAGATAAAGATGTGAGTTACTTGTGTTTTAACATTTATCTGTGACAACAAATCATTAGGCCACACCAGTTTAATTTCTTGTTCTTCGGATTTTTGTCATTATAAAACGGGGCGAGCGAGCGAAATAATAATTTTAATATTATTATTTGGATTTTCAAAAAATCATAGGCGAACAGAAAAATTTGAGGCGAGCGATAACTTTTTTTAATTTTTATTTTTTTTTAAATAAGAAAATGTACTTTTATCAATGTATATATTCGCAAAATTCAGTTTCATTGTGATTTTCTTTCAGAATTGGGCATACTATGCTTACCTGAAGTTTACCAAAGCATTTAAATGAATAAATGAATTATATTTTGTAATTATGGGTTCATCATTCAATTTATGTACAATCAATTGCACCTTTTAAACAATTCAGTATTGTAGGTCATATACAACATACTACATATATGACTTTCAAAGCATTAGAGACAGATGGAATTAAAGAATGCATACATGTCACATCTTCATTTGCAAAAATATATTTTTTAAACCTTATTTAAAATTAAATAAGCATTGTAGTTTCTGCGGTCATTTTGTTTTATCTTGGTGGAGATAAACAAAAATCGAATGTGCTTAATTACTGTCTACTGAGGCTAAATGTTCACCATGCTGTTGCAACCAAAGGTTTCGAAGTGTCAGTCAAATTAAGTTTTTTGGTCATCCATCTGGCAATCCTGCTCCAACATCTTATCTTCTATAAATACTAATATTACTCACGAACTTTTATTTCACATTTTTTATATTTGAATGTTCCTGTAACCTCGTTTTACGTTTATGTCGGCGCTAACCTAAGGTCGAAATGTTTGATTTTGACACATCTTTGAAAAAGCAGTGCCAACGCACCACCACTGAAATAAATCGCCATGTTTGGACAACCATGCCTTCCTTTATGACACTACTAATATCCACACTACTAAAACGGTTGTTTCTTTTCCTTTTTCAAAATACACCAATATTTTTGTTTGTTTGTGATGCAATAAAACGGCAGTTACATTAAGCGTTCACAAGATTACGATTTTCAAAAAGTAAAATTAAAAAAATTCCGGATGACTTTCCCGGAGCGGGAAGTGGAAATTTTTTTTTAATATTATTTTTTCGATTTCGATAAAATATGTGCGGTCGGGTCCGTAGAACAAGAAATTTATTTGGTGTGGCCTTAATAACACATCACACATGACAGACATCAGTCACACAAATTAAATATTTCACAATAAGGCCATGTAAAAAAAATCATTAGCTTCTCAGGCCACTTTTCAATTTTTTTAATGAGGCAGGGCGGCTCTTTTTTTTTTTTTTTTTTTGGCATGTACTTGTGGAAAGTCCCCAAGCGTACTCTCTGTCATATAATAGCAATGAATTGTCCACGGTATTATTGTTTTTCCTCCCGAGAGGACTTGGCATGACACCAAAGACGATGCCATGCTGACGGAAGTTAAACAAACGATGTATATTTAAATCACCACACCACGTGATTAAGCGTGTTTATGGAAACGTTTCGCTGATTATTAAGATAGCAATCATAAATTTTACCGGTAACGGAAACAGACGCGAAAAATTTCCGGGCAGGACGCGGAACTGCCGATTTTTAATTTTTTTTTTTGGTATGATAAAAACCGATAAATGCGGCGGGTTAATGGGACACGCGGCGGGGCCTGAGAAGCTAATAATATTTTTTTTTTTGGCCTAAGTGTGGCTGTCTGAATCAGAAAATATCATAACAATGTCTGCTACAAAAAGTTGTTTGACATCAGCATCATGGCTGACATAACACTAATTAAATATTTCACCACGAGTGTGACGATTTATTTAACTCATGGCTGACATCACCACGAGTGTGACGATTTATTTAACTCGTATCTTTGTCCTGAATCAGTAAATATCGCGTTTGATTTGATCCGTTACAAAAACTACTTTTGTTATATGTAGGTGTATTACTTACATTGAGAAGATTTGATGATAAAATGTTTATTTACATAGAATGTTTACAGATTGTATATGTCTGTTGTAGTTCGGATGGAGTCCTTTACATCTGGCATCACTGCTGGGCCACACAGAGACAGTGTCCAGGCTGGTGTCCCTGGGGGCTGATATACACAGCAAGGACAAGGTATGTATTTACTTAACTGATTTGTGTGTTTATCATTGATCACTAACAACAAGTAAGTCACCATTTATTTTATGACTGTCCCTGTACCACTATAATCCTCCATTGTAGGTTGTCCCCGGGGGTCAATCCCCACCCCCTAAATTGTGTACATTTTTGTAATTTATATATTGATCAAAGTATACAATCACAGATCATTAATAACACCTTAAGTATGGCAGACGTCAGATTATTTCACACAAATATTTCATTTTAAGTGTGTAGTCATTCATTCATTCATTCATTCATTCATTCATTCATTGAATTCTTTCATTCAATATTTATTCATTCATTTGATCTGTTATATGTAGGTGTATTACTTACATTGAGAAGATTTGATGATAAAATGTTTATTTACATAGAATGTTTACAGATTGTATATGTCTGTTGTAGTACGGATACAGTCCTTTACATTGGGCATCAGTTAAGGGCCACACAGAGACAGTGTCCAGGCTGGTGTCCCTGGGGGCTGATATAAACATCAAGGACAACAAGGTATGTATTTACTTAACTGATTTGTGTGTTTATCATTGATCACTAACAACAAGTAAGTCACCATTTATTTTATGACTGTCCCTGTACCACTATAATCCTCCATTGTAGGTTGTCCCCGGGGGTCAGTCCCCACCCCCTAAATTGTGTACATTTTTGTAATTTATATATTGATCAAAGTATACAATCACAGATCATTAATAACACTTTAAGTATGGCAGACGTCAGATTATTTCACACAAATATTTCATTGTAAGTGTGTAGCCATTCATTCATTCACTTATTCATTCATTCATTCATTCACTTATTCATTTATTCATGCATTCATTCATTCATTCATTCTTTCATTCATTGAATTTTTTCATTCAATATTTATTCATTCAGTTGATCTGTTATATGTAGGTGTATTACTTACATTGAGAAGATTTGATGATAAAATGTTTATTTACATAGAATGTTTACAGATTGTATATGTCTGTTGTAGGTCGGAGACAGTCCTTTACATCTGGCATCAGCTAGAGGCCACACAGAGACAGTGTCCAGGCTGGTGTCCCTGGGGGCTGATATACACAGCAAGACCAAGGTATGTATTTACTTAACTGATTTGTGTGTTTATCATTGATCACTAACAACAAATAAGTCACCATTTATTTTATGACTGACATTGTCCCTGTACCACTATAATCCTCCATTGTAGGTTGTCCCCGGGGGTCAGTCCCCACACCCTAAATTGTGTACATTTTTGTAATTTATATATTGATCAAAGTGTACAATCACAGATCATTAATAACACTTTAAGTATGGCAGACGTCAGATTATTTCACACAAATATTTCATTGTAAGTGTGTAGCCATTCATTCATTCATTCATTCATTTGATCTGTTATTGAAATTCTGACCCTATAACTATGTTTTTTATTCCTGTTTATAAGACCAGTTTTGTCAATGAAAATTTGAATACACCTGACTTTCCCCCACCACATCAGTATTTATAATTTACTTAAAATGGGTTTGAATCCCCAGGGGCAATCCCCACACCCCAAATGAATTAATAATTATTTATGTTGTATTGTGTTGAAATCCCCACCCTATAAGTACATGTTTTTATATTCCTGATTGCAAAACGGGTTTTGTCAGTCAATAATTTTATTCCCCCACCCCCTCCATTGTCTCCCAAAGGAAGTTTGGAGATTTATTGTTTTTGTTGCGTTTCTTATTATTATTCTCTCTCGTGCCGCCAACTTTGTCTGGGGCTCTTTGGTACTTTATACTTCACCAAATTTGTTCAAATTTTGCACAGTGATAAACCCCTATGAGATGTGGGTCCTAATAATTTTTCAAGTGTAAGGGTCCCCAGGGGCCGTGCCACACCCCTCCAAATGCCTCAAAAATTGATATTTTTTTAATGTAAAAATAGTTGACATTCCTGCCCTATAACTATATATATTATTACTCCTTATGATTAGGCGAAACATTTGGTTACATAGGGAGGTACGAGGGGCGTCATGCCCCGCCCCCTCAAATGACAAATGTCTTAATATCATGAAAACCATTGGGATCCCCAGCCTATAACCATATATATTCTAACTCCTTATGATAAAATGGATCATTTAGTACCATGGGAGGTTGGATGGGATCTTGCCCCACCCCCCAAACCCCCTCAAATGACAGAATATGTCAAAAATTGTTAACATTCCTACCCTAAAACCATATATATTATAACTCCTTATTATTAGACGAAACATTTGGTACCATAGGGAGGTCCAAGGGGTCATGCCCCGCCCCCCCCTCCCCCATCAAATGACAAATTTCTTAATATCTTGAAAACCATTGGGATCCCCACCATATAACCATATATATTCTTACTCCTTATTATAAGACGAATCATTTAGTACCATGGGAGTGCTGGAGGGGGTCTTTCCCCGTCCCCTTCAAATGGCAAATTTCTTAATATCTTGAAAACCATAGGGATCCCCACCCTATAACCAAATATATTCTTACTCCTTATAAGATGAATCATTAGTACCATAGGAGGGGGTCTTGTCCTGCCCGCTCAAATGACAAATTATTAAATATCTTGAAAACCATTGGGATCCCAACCCTATAATCATATATATTTTTGCTCCTTATGATAAGACGAATCATTTAGTACCATGGGAGTGCTGGAGGGGGTCTTGCCCTGTCCCCTTCAAATGACAAATTATTTAATATCTTGAAACCATTGGGATCACCACCCTATAACCATATATATCCTTACTCCTTATAAGACAAATCATTTGGTACCATGGGAGGGTTGAAGGGGGTCATGTCCCGCCCCTTTAAAATTACTTAATTCTTTTTCTTTTTTCTTCTCTGTGTTCAATCTTGTCCGCACATTTTCTCTGAGATGCAATGTCTAATCAATACGAAACTTTGGGAACTTGTTAAGGGTGACCTGAAGTTTTCAGTCCATTTTTGGAATTTTCTAAATGGCTGCCTTTTCTATGAAAATGGATAATTATATAGGACATTGCATTATCATGGTAAAAATTTGTATTTGGGGTTTTCAACATGCTCAAGTTTATAGTGGCAATTGGGGTTCGTTTGGGAGACATCTTGTGTTGGCATCCCAATGCAATCATGAATATTTAACTTCAAATCAGTTAAAAACCTCACCCTATAAGTGTATGCTGTTTAAGTTCCAAGTTGTTAAGCGAGTTAATATAAGTAAACGTTTTGATATTCAGTGTCTACCCCCACCCCATCAGTGTACTAGTACTGATAATCAATTATCTCCAAATGGGTTGAGATCCCCACCCAATATTGTAAATGTTTTTATTGTCCAGAGTACAAGTTGCGTTGTGTCTGAAAAATAAAATACACATTCTCCCACCCCCACATTCATTGACACATTTAATTATTACCTTCTAATGCTTTGAAATTCCACCTGTAAGTGCATGTTTATAAATGTCAGATGGTTAGACAAGTTTATTAAAGTGAAAGTTTAATGCACTAGGGGTTTCTTCATGGGTGAAAGTTTTCCGGATTTCCAGGTTTTTTTAGCTCACCTGACCCGAAGTGTCAGGTGAGCTATTGCCATCAACTGGCGTCCGTCGTCGTCCATCGTCGTCGTCGTTAACTTTTCTTCAAAAATCTTCTCCTCCAAAACCACTAAAGGGATTGCTTTGAAACTTTGCACACATCATCAGTAAAATGTCCTCTACCAAGTTTGCCCAAATCATGGCCTCAGACCAACCAACATGGCCACCATGGCTAAAAATAGAACAGGGGGGTCAAAATACAGTTTTTTGCTTATAGTTCAAAAGTATAACAGATACAGGAAAACCGAACAGACCTTCCTTCTTCAGCATCTAAAGCTCTACAAAACACTCCATTGGGTCAAAGTTGTATGATGACTTCTTGTAGGAGTTATTGCCCTTTAATTGTCAAAATTGATGATTTTTGCCATTTTTTCCTCAAAATCTTGAAAATTATTAGAACTAGAGAAAAAGTTAGCATTGCTTAATTGTTCTGCTATATTTGGGCTACAAAAATGACATAAGGATCAAGATTGTCTGATTAACTGTACAAGAATTATTCCCCTTGAACTGATTTTTTAATCGGTTTTAATTGATTTTTTAAAATCTTCTCTGAAACAACTGAAAGTACTGCTTTGAAACTTTGTACACATCATCCGTCAAATGTCCTCAACCAAGGTTGTACCAACCATGGCTGCAGATTAACCAACATGGCCACCATGGCTAAAAATAGGACGAAGGGGGGAAGGTAAAATAAAGATTCTGGCTTATATTTAAAAAAGTGTAACAGATACAGGAAACCCAAACAGACATGCCTTCATCTGCATCAAAAGCTCTACGAAACACTCCATTGGGTAGAAGCTGTATGATTACTCCTTATAGGAGTTATTGCCCTTTAATTGTCCAAATTGATTATTTTTGATTTTTTTGCCTCAAATCTTAAAAATTATTAGAACTAGAGAAAAAGTTAGCATTGCTTAATTGTTCTGCTCTATGAGGGCTACAAAAATGACTTTAGGGTCAAGATTGTCTGATGAACCGTTTCAAAAAAATCTTCTCCTCTTTAACCAATGAAAGTACTGCTTTGAAACATTGCACACATCATCTTAAGGACGTCCTCTACCAAAATTTTGCAAATCATAACACCTGACTACCTACATAGCTACGTTGGCTAAAAATGAAAAAAGGGGGGGTGGGAGTCGAGAGAGTTTTCGACTGATAGTTAAAAAAGTATAACAGGTACAGCAAATTTGAAGTGAACCTCCCTTCTCCCTCTAAGCATCAAAAGGTCCTCCTTATAGGAGTTATTTCCCTTAAAAGGTCAAAATTAATGATTTTTGCAGAAGTGTTGATCAATTCCTTATAGCAACGAAAAGCTGGATAAAAAAGGGTTGTTTGGTTTCAGGTTCAGGTGAGCGATACAGGCTCCTGGGAACCTCTAGTTTGGGTTGCTCTTGGGCCGTTTTTGTGATTTGTGATTCATGCAAATCCATTGAGAAAATTTATAGCGGGGGGGGGAGGGGGGGGGGTTGAGGTATAAAAATTAGTCTGTCGAAATAGAAAAATTGATAAATCTATTGATAATATTGATTTCAATGACTGATTTAGTCGTGGATTAATATATTTTTCTCAAAAGTGGCGATCATGGGTCGTAGTTATAAATTCGTTTTGTCAAATTTACGACATTGTTAAAGGGAGGTAATTCTTCAATCTTATTACGACATACCAGCATGCGGTTTCATAAAGACAACGATCCTTGAGTAAAAAGGAAGTATCAGAGTAGTGTCCTGAAGTACTCCAAAATCCTCAAATACCATATTTTTCTGCGGGCTTTGACCCCTGTACTCTCATTAGGACTTCGCCGTGGACCCATTTGGGGGCCTAGGCGACCCCAAAAACCCCCGGCAACAAATTTCCGGATTTTCAACAAATTTCACTTTCACCCATGTTTCTTCACCCCTATGTGTGTTGATAAGCGATTCCTTAAAAAGGATGTTAGATTCTTACCCTATGAGATTGGTATTTCATATTATATCAGGAGTTTCCTCACCTACTCATTGCATTTATAAGTAATTCTCTTAAAATTTGTTAAGATCCTCCTCCTATAAGAATATTTTTTAACAATGTGGCGAAATCAAAGTAACACACCCATCCCTAGAGTTTCCATGGATTTGTAGTTATCTTCCATGGAATTCCATGGATTTATTTCCATGGAGTATTGGAACATAACTTTACATGGTTTGCCATGGAAAAAAAGAAAAAAATTAGCATGGAAATAAATTTACTTATTCCATGGAATTCCATGGAAAGTTATGTTCCAATACTCCATGGAAACTTGTCCATGGCATTGAACACATGGAAACTTGTCCATGGAAATCCATGAAATTCCATGGACAAGTTTCCATGGAGTATTGGAACATAACTTTCCATCGAATTCCAAATTCCATGGAAAGTTATGTTCCAATACTCCATGGAAATAAATCCATGGAATTCCATGGAAAACCCAATATTATTTTCCATGGCATTGAACTCATGAAAAATAATATTGGGTTGAATTCAAGGACTGTTTACATGCAATAACTACAAATAAAAAGGTCATCAGGTAAATTTGTCTCTCCCTGACAATTCCTCAGATGCAAACAGTTCTTTGCCAGGAAGCAGGTTGATTGTCTGTACATGTACTTGATGATGCTGCTTTTTGTAACTCTGTCAGCACAAGGTCATTTGCAATTTTTTCCAATTTGGCCTAAAATAAATAACAAATTAAATACATGGAAATCCAAATTTTATTACAATTTTAAAACTCGTACAGTAAATGTTGTATATGTAAGTTAATAATGTGCTTATTTTAGAAGAGGTTCATATATTAAATAATTATGATAATGGCAAAAATATTTATCAGTGTTAATATGTGTATTAATATATACAAGTCTAAACAAAGGGTTGCACTAAGACGTGCCAAGCCAGTACCCCACATGACCATTTGGAAAACAGGAAGTAGATGGTCGACTGACCTGGAAAAGAGGCACGTTACAACTCATCATACTATTAAGCTGTGTACCAAATTTGAAGTCTTCTGTAGAAGCCGAGAAATCTGTTACAAAAAATTGTCTATTTTAACCCATAAACTATAGGTACATTACATCAGTACATGTGTGTGAATAAATTACTTTTAATAGTACAGTACTAAATGCTATAAAAAAGATTACTTTTGTTAGTACAGTATGTTAAAAGAAATGAACATGTTTAAAATACCATAGACTATATTTTCACTGTCCTCTGTCATGTCTATTGATGGCTTGGTTTTCATTTTTTTGTTTATGTTATTTGATTTAGATAGGTCTTTCTTCCTTTTTTTGCTAGCTAATTCTTCAGCACGTTCAGCTACATTTTCTACGTCATGTTGAACTTGATTGCAGTTGTAGTTCATCAATCAAACGCTTAAATGAAGGTCCTGCCAGAATATCTGTCAGTTCATGTTTAGTCTTCTCATCTGCACCAAATGAAACAAATTATATTTAGTCATTTATTTATTTGAGAGATTGGTTTGAAAGTTAATTAGTTAATTACAATATATGCATATGTATTTATCCAATTTGAATGCGATTGCACAAACCATTGAATTTGTTAGTTGGAAAGAGGGGCTGGATTTTTTTAAAATTAAATTCTTTACCAGGTTAATTCTCAGATTAATTGGATCATGCCCAAAGATCATTTTTTGGAAAAGTATAAAATAACTTGAATATTATCAGATTATTTAATACCCAAAATATAAAATAATAATATATAAAATAATGCTAATATTGAAAAAAAAGAAATTTTGTCTTGACACCTTAAACAAATCTTAAAAAATTTCCGTGCTTTGCGCGGAAAAAAATTGTCTGACCAGAACAAAAAACCAAGGTTCGCCGTTCAAGTTCGAAGTTTAGAATTGTTTATTTACAAACCCATCTAATAATAAATGTTAGCAAACTAAATCTGCTATAGTAATTTTCAACAAATATGGTCGGTAGTTACTAATTGACACTTGAAATTTCTTTATGTCAATTGTAACGCCCACAACACAATTTTCCGTCAAAAAGTTATGGGCACGTTGATAATACCAAAATAGGTGTCAAGTGTTAAACCAACAAAATTAATGATTGATATTTTATAATTGTTTATTTACTAAACCATCTAATAATAAATGTTAGCAAAATAAAAATTAATCTGCTATAGTAATTTTCAACAAAAATGGTTCAGTAGTAGTTACTAATTGACACTTGAGATTTCTTTGATTATGTATCTGGACGTCTCGGCCATACTCCGTTTGTCCATAGTACACTTCGTCCATAGATCAAATCGGCCATAGTCAATTCAGCCATATAAGATATATTAATTGTATACAGTAATTACAGGGTATCGTAATTAGCATGATAAAACTTTTAAAATAAATGTAATATTAATGTTATCTTGCATAAAATAGCGTAAATATTTTTCAAAATTTTTAATTTGTTGATTACATTTTCTGGTCTCGCCTTCTGGTGCGGGAACTGCTGGCGAATATAAATTACCAAACTGCTCGTAGGAAGTCTGATGTTCGTGCTTAAGGACTACTCAAAATTACTTGACTGAGAACAATATTAAAAGAAAGAGTTGGCCAGCACAGTCACCAGACATTAATATAATAGAAAACGTGTGGTTATTTATTAAAAGAAAACTACAAACTCGCGCCAGAACAATAAAATCAAACGGTAAATTGTATGATGAAATTTTTCGTACCTGGATGAACATTCTCCTCTGTTTGTTCAGAGCTTGTATATTTAGTCAATTCCCAAAAGGATTATGAATGTTATTAGGCTTAAAGGACATTTGATTAAATATTAAAAGTATGTGATTAGAAATGTTCTTTTTTGTTGGTTCATTTGTTTTTGCATTATGTTTAAAATGTGATCGTATTTTCTAAGTGGAAAGGCAACGTCGCCATTGTGACCGAATACTTTTGGCACGTCTCTGTATAAATAAATCTGTTGTCGTAATTTTCCACAAAAAATTGTTCGGTAGTTACTTATTGACACTCGAAATATGCTTATGTCAAATTGTAACGTCCACAACACACACTTCCTGTCAAAAATAATGATAGTTCATAATTTGCAATATTCGACGATTATCGTGTACACATTCGTAGTAATTTTGAGTTTAAAATATGACTAATGAAGAATTATTGCCTCTGATGACAATAATAACATAACAATAAGCTATATGTATTTAGAGTTCGGACGTTACGATGCTTGACAGACACACTACTTACCGTCCAGTCTTCCATCCTCTTCAGCGTTCACACAAATAAATGACGTAATATACAAAAAGCGTTACTGCGCATTAAAAAAGGCGTGAAAAACTAGCTCGTACTAGTTAGATCCCATAAGGCATAACGAGTTGCAGTTTTTGTGACAATGTTTTAAGTCGAAAGATTCCATGATGTTCCATGCAAAAATTTTTCTAAGTCCAAAGATTCCTTGATGTTCCATGCTTAATTTGATTAAAGTTCTACTTTCCATGATAGTTTCCATGTATTAAAATTTCCAAGTCCATTTCCATGCCATATCAATTTCTTTTTCCATGGAATTCCATGGAATTTTTGCCATGGTTTAATAACTTTCCATAGATTTCCATGGAAATATATTTCTCACCGCTCAACATGGACAATTTTCCATGGAATTTCATGGAAAACCATGGAAAATTATTTATTTTAACATGGAAAAACCTATTATCATGGAAACTCTAAGGATGGGCTGAGAATCAGGTTTCCAACTTTTATTAACTGCAAACTTCTATTTACAATATCTACAGCTACTATCACTTTCAACAATACCACATTTGATAACTGCTATTGTCACTGTCTAATCTTACAGGTAATACTTAAACTTGAATTCCTCTATAAATGTTACAACCGTGTCCTAAATACTATTTTATAAAGAATATTGTAGAAAGTTCTTTTTCAAGTAGTTTCTATAATTATCTAAATCTTTCTTATCTAATAATATCACTTAAAAATAATACACTTTTGACTATAAATAGTAACAGATTAATTCAAGAAGCTTCCAGGTAAATACAAAAATAAACAATAGTACAGTCAACTAATTTCTAGAATAAACCATAACATCCTTGATCTAAACAAATTATATAGCAATTATAAAATGACAGCATTAAAAAAATTATTACAAGTAAAAATATTTACAATTGTTCATGTAATATCGTGAATACAGTTCAAGACATTCCTGATTACAAGACACAATTTATTGTATCCATGGTGATAACTGTTTTCTTTCCATATTATTTGTCTCCATCCTGTCATTGTACTGATCATCATTATTCCATCGTTTACATCACAACAATGATTGTATAATTAATGGGTTAATTAAATAATGTATAACATGTATAAGACCTCAGCATTTGGTGACTCAGTGAACGTTGTATATAAATGAGGAAACTTAAGCAGAGGACAACTGTATATCCTATTAGTCTTATTTGGTCTTAATTTTTAAAATTTTTGTAAAAATGCTTTACAATTTATTGTAGGATAAGACACCATATGATGTGGCTCGAAATGATGAGATAAGAGAAATACTGAAGGTAGGTGTACTAATGAGCAGTTATATATAAAGCCAATGATGAGATCAGAGAATTTCTGAATGTAGGTGTACTAATGAGCTGATATATAAAGCCAATGGTGACATCAGAGAATTACTGAAGGTAGGTGTACTAATGAGCAGTTATAGGCCAATGATGACATCAGAGAATTACTGAAGGTAGGTGTACAAATGAGCTGATATATGGAGCCAATGATGACAACAGAGAATTACTGAAGGTAGGTTTACAAATGAACAGTTATATAGGGGTGAATTGATACTCCGAAGTACCCAAAATCCACGGTATTTTGGTGAATTCCGGTGTACGGTACAAAATTGTCATTTCGATTTGGTACGGGTTCGGAACCAAACATCACTGTTTTTAGCCTTTTCTGTCGGAAATCTTCAAGGCGGAGATACAAAACTCCGCCATAGCTATGGTATTCTGGTACCCTGACGATGATATCCTCTTTAGCACAAGCGGCCTTCGGATATAACGTCAGGTCAGGAGCATTGGATTTCAACGGTGAGAGCGTTGAAATTTGACGTTAGTGTGTTCTCATGACTAACCATTTCATAATATAGATAGGTTCAAGTAGACCGAACGTATTATGACGTCATTCTCTTTATGACATTCAATATTTAATTTTCTTAGCCGAGTTTATATTATGATTTCATAATTTAAATGTAAAATTAAAATGTAATTTATATTTAAATTTAAAAAGAAAATGTATTCCCAGCTTTTAAAAAAAGATTGCCCTGTGCATGTGATATTAAATGTCGTCATATTATCAACCAATGAAAATGATTATATCGGAGGTCCTGACGTGGTGTTATATTTGAAGTGAAGCTTGCGTCAATGAAAAATATTGCACCAGGAGACCGGATTATAGCTATGGCTGAGGAAAATGTGATTGCGGATGGTAGTGCCGTGATTAAATTGAAAGATCTACCGGCA
Source organism: Limnoperna fortunei (assembly GCA_944474755.1). Taxonomy (NCBI): domain Eukaryota; kingdom Metazoa; phylum Mollusca; class Bivalvia; order Mytilida; family Modiolidae; genus Limnoperna; species Limnoperna fortunei. The sequence goes on from OX104112.1 coordinate 11,468,969, forward strand.
AGTTATAGATCTCAATATGAATACATGTAACAAAAATCAATGAATATTTATATAATGATCAAATGTATCGTATCGTATTGTAAGTAATAGTATCATTGAGAAATTCTACCATATGTATCGTATCGTTGAGTAACTGTATCGTTTCACCCCTACAGTTTACATAAAATTAAAAGGTGTTTTTTTTTTTACTTAAACTTGTTCATTAGATGCAAATCAACTTTCAGCAAGATTTTTTTTTAATTACTTTTCATTGTTGATCACCCATACATTGTGTGATTATTATATCATCGGAGGAAAAATGCATTGGTTCATATAAACCATAAAATATGTTAACATCAGATATATTGTTGAATGCAGTGACAATTTGTAAACAATTTTAGAATAAAAATCTGTGCCATTGCAAATATTTTATTTAAAATAAAAAATATATGCGCAAGTTGAAAGTCTAGTAACATTGTTGTCATTTTCCGTAAAGTCTGTTTGCGAATTTGCAGTAAATTATTTTACTGGTAATTTTTTGTGAACAATCAGTGACCAAAATGACAGTATATTTGTGACAGGATATTCATTCATCATAGACATCTTGGGAATGTGAGCTGCAATGAACGTGGTATATGTACACTGGATATAAATTTATATATTGTTTACAAATTTGTGATAAAAATATTTGCCAATCAAAGAAACAACATATAATTACCTATTTAGTGTTACAAGTTTCATTTCAAATAATATATAATTGTTTCTAAGAAGTAGTTTATTATGATGTAAATTCTTTAGGCAGTTGTGCACCTGTGAAAATTCATGTCAATTATCCGCTTCTTTGATCTTCCGAATACATGGATGAAAGGTAAACGGTCTGTGTGTTGAAAGTGTTGTGTGAACTGAGGAAATTTATTGATGTCATATTTTGGAACATTTTACTGTTTTATATACATGATATATGTAAAATGTTTATACTGTGTGAAATGATTGATTGATTGATTGGTGTTTAATGTCCAGCAAACAATATTTCAGCTATATTCAGGACGTTATATTAGACATTTTCTAAAATCTAATTTATAAATGACAGATATTTCAAATCAGAGAGAAAGTAAATAATTTGAGATCTGGTAAAACAAAGTAAAATTCAAATAATTGTGTGTTCTTTTTGTTCAGTTTTATGGGACATGTATTTTCAGACAAGAGAACAATTATAGGAGCTAAATGCATTTAATTCAGAATACTTTTGTTGTTTAACTATACCCCACTCGTAAGAGAGGGGGCTATATTGCAATCACCTTGTCTGTCTGTCTGTCCGTCTGTCCCTCCGGTGCAAACTTTTGTAACAGATTTCTTGGCTTCTACAAAGGGATTGATTTCAAATTTGGTTCACAGCTTTAGCATGATGAGTTTTACTGTGCCTCCCTTTCCAGGTCAGTCAGTTATCTACTTCTTGAAACCCTAATTAAGAGTTATTATAAGGAATGGTCATAAAATGGTCAAGTGGGGGGTATACTTAGCATGACTTAGTGCTGGTCCATGTTTAA